>JANHMN010000019.1:46042686-46059679 GCA_030674055.1 Rhabdomys pumilio
TATATACATACACACACACACACACACACACACACACACACACACACACATATGTCAGGCTAGTGCCCTCATGCGGGTCAGAGGACATTTTGTGGGAATCAGCTCTCTCCTTCCTTCCTGTGGGTTCTACAGATTGGATTTATGTCATTAATCTTGGTGACAAGTATCTTCACCCTTTGATCCACCCCACTGGCCCTGAAATGTTTGTTTTATCATATTACATCAGGATACAAACAACCAACATGATATAAGCTGTTGATGCTGACCTTGGTCATCTGACCTGGTCCTGTGTGTGAGGATGCTCCACTGTGAAGTCACTTCGGTCTCTCTTTTCTATGCCACACATTTTGGAAGGGAGGTCAGTGCACAGATGCTGATGATGAATGGGGAGTGTCATCCACTTTGAGGGCAGAGGATCTTCCTAATTTATTTGAAGCACTTCTATAAGAGAGGTTGGTCTCATTTCATTATCTATTAGGTCAATCTCTATTTTAGTGTGGACTCAGAGATATTTGCCCTACACTGAGTTATAATACAATTCTTAATTTTGTCACCTGGATCCTACTGGTTTTGGCCAATGGGCATATTTTTGTCTGGCTGCTGTTTATTCTTGTCATAACTCTGTCATTGTGAGCTCATTCTATTCTGAGCACTTCCATACTTTCTGACATCTCAGGATGATCTGAGCTGTGTTATATATTGCCTTCCTTGGTCCTAGAACTAGCCATTAATCTAAGAGTTCCTGAATTCTTTATTGAGCAATAGAAAATAATCTTAAAGTCCTGCTCTGAATGAAAGGTGTGATTTTTGCTTACAGATGTCACTGCTTCCTGGCCATATTAACTGCTCAAACAAGAAAATGCAAACTTGTATATGTGCCAATCCGTGCATATATGTATATGCATGCATTTATACATTATAAAAATTATATACATACCTAAACATAATTTCTGCCCCTAAGATAGGGTCTCACTATGTTGCTTGTCTTAGAATTGTTGTGTAGACCTAGCTGGCTTTGAACTCAGAGATCTACCTTACTCTACCTCTGGGAGTATTGAGACTAGTGGCTTGTCCCAGTACACTCAGAATATAGCTGAATTCTTACCAATGTTTTGAACTTTATCCCGTCTCATATGGATCACTTCTGTGCTCCTTTCACTTGTTCACCTATAAATTCTCTCTGTTGCAAGATAACAGCAAACCCCCTCTCTCCTTCCTTCCCTCCTCCTTCCCCCCTCCCCTCCCTCTCCCCTCTCTATGTCTCTCCAGCTTTCCTGCACCTCTCCCTTCCTTTCTTTCTCTCCCTTCCCATCCCCATTCTCATTCTCTCTGTGCTGAGACTGTCAGCTTCCCTTGAAAACCCTTCTCTTGAAGGCACTGTCCACAATCCATTCGCTTAATGTTTTGTCTCTAACACATAAATGGCAGTCTTAAAATTGCTAAGCCAAGAACAACAAAAAGAAAAAAAAAAAACAAATTCCTTATAATTCTGTTTGTTGCTTTTGTGTACAAAAGCAGAGGGTGATATTGTTCTGTGTCTTTCTCAATCACTTTCTTAAATGAACCTGGAGCTCACTGATTGGCTAGACTGGCTCCGGGGAATCTTACTATCTCCGCCTTCCCAGCACAGGGTTCATAGGCATTCTGACATTTCTTGGAATCTTCCTGTGTGTCCAGCAGGCACTTTAGTGATTGAGCCAGCTCTCCAGCTCCGTTAACTACAGTTTAAGATGTGATGTGGGTAACATTCTTGTAAGGGGTGCAGTAAATCAATACGGGTCCACGAAAATTCAGTGACAGTAGACTGTGAACATGCAACAACAGCAACATTAATTCAAAAGTCAGACTCAAGGAATCCAAGGTGATTCTGGCATAATTCTCTGGTGTTACGCTGGAGAACTTTCTATAGCCTCACTTCTGAGCACAAGGTCACGCCCACTTTGCACTGCTGGCTCTTGTTCAGCCTCACGGTGAACCAATCACTGCATGAAATACCTCAGTTCAGATTCGTACTACCGAATGTTACAAACTGGAACGCTTTTACCGTGTGCAGAACGTTTTCTGCTCTGACAGAAATATGGTGGCCTAATTATGGAAAACAAAGAGTTGATACTTTTCAACTGTCATTCCTCAGCGGGTTGGCACGAAATTGGTATTTATGATTTTGTATTGTGTTAGAATGTTTGATTTAAAAAAAAAATTGCGGTTTCAGCTGCTGGCTGCAGTTTCAGGTAAAATGCTTAAATGATTTTTGGCTCAGTATTAGAACATGGTTTCCAGTAATATCTGAAATAGACTTTAAAATGTAGTTCTGCCGTTTTCTACTATGTATTTTTGCAAAGTGACATTCTCAACACTGGTGTTTATAAAAACAGTATTGATCAACTGTAAAAATGGTAAAAATGTTCATCTCGTGGCATCAGTATGAGGCCAATATTTAATTATTTATGTAAAAATAAGCAAGAATCACATCTTATTCATATGTAAATTTGTTCTAATCATTAATAAATGCAAAATGTACATATGTTCAAATTGTCTTAAAATAAGTTTCTCCATAATTCAATATAAGCAAATGTTTAATCTGTGTACGTATTCTACATATTTATATATGCAAGATGATGTAAAAGTTTCTGAGACATAAAGCAGTGGTACAAGGTAAAGGTTTAAGAGGCTTCATGCTAATCTAACACCATTGTTGACAGGAAACCTTTCTTTCTTTCTTTCTTTCTTTCTTTCTTTCTTTCTTTCTTTCTTTCTTTCTTTCTTCCTTTCTTCCTTTCTTCCTTTCTTCCTTTCTTTCTCTCTAGTAGGATTCTATGATGACAGACTTTGTTTTTTCTTTCTTTTTACCTCTACCCTTGCAGGTCTACATCTTCCAAAGTTACATCATCCCTTCATGCTTTGTATTTGTTCTCTGATTTATAAGTTTTTTTTTTGTTTTTGTTTTTTTTAGTTTTTTAGTTTTTGGTTTTTTGGTCTCTCTCTCTCTCTCTCTCTCTCTCTCTCTCTCTGTATGTGTGTGTGTGAGAGAGAGAGAGAGAGAGAGAGAGAGAGACAGAGAGACAGAGAGACAGAGAGAGACAGAGACAGAGAGAGACAGACAGAGACAGAGACAGAGACAGACAGACAAACACACAGAGAGACAGAGAGACAGAGAGACAGAGAGACAGAGAAGTCTTGCTTGCCTTAGGACTCATTTTGTAAACCAGGCTGGCCTGAAACTCACAGATATCCACCTGCCTCTGCCTTCTGAGTGCTGGGATTAAAGGCATGCACCACCACTGCCCAGTGATTTGTGAGCTTTGATAACCACTGTGTTGTTTCAGTCCTTACCCTTTCATAAATGGTGTCACACTTTGCAGAATTTTAATCAAAAGTTGGGTAGGGTCCAGGACTCTTCCAGGTCTCACCTAAATAAAGGTACTTTCCTGATTTTTGGGTTACTCCGATTATTGAGACTTGTTGAGGGGAAAGAAGTTCTCACAGTATAGAAAACACAACCCAAAAATTTTATAGTGTTTTTATTCTATTTTTAAAATAGAAAAGAATCTCCACTAATTTATCATATTACATCTAATGTTCCTGCCTTCTGCTAGAAGGTGAGATTAATTTTTCAAGAGGTTTTAAGTTCTAGAGGTGGAGGCCTGCTCTCCACCTCCATCAGGGTCTCTGCCAGTGGGACTCCGTTAATATCAGGGAATTACAAGAGTTCCAGCTCTGTTATTGCTTCTTCTGGGAAGGAACTGTGGACTTACTGTGAGTCCCACTCATGATCCTCTTACCTCATTTGGAGCACATAGGGCAAGTCTTCCCTTATTCTCCATGGAAACAGAGAAATGACAACAGCCACAACAACAAAAAAAGCCCAAAGGAGGCTGCTGTGTGGAATAGCAAAGGCACTTTGAGCTGAGGATTTATTCACTGCAGGTACTGATATAGCAATGGCAGGTACTTGAAGTTCCCCAAATGGGATTTCTTTTTTAAAAAGGTCTTCCCTGAGACAGACACCTCTGCACTGAAAAAAAATTACTCATAAATCAAGAAGAAAATATTTTCTGAGTAAACCATCGAGTTTCGCAAATGACCTGATGCTCCCACACATTACAAAATTTTGGAGCTTATGTTTCACATCTAAGGCATGCGATCGAATGGCATAGGTGTCTATTTGGGAGGTCAGCCTGTCTTAGGTGGTGGTGAGAACACTGTTAGAATTCTAATGAAGTTTGTGGCCCTTTAGGTCATCCCTAGGACGTCTGTATTTTGAAGTCACTCCCTAGGTTTTAATTCACAGTGAAGTCAACTTACTACAAAAGTGGCTGCTTTTTGTTTACCAATACAGACTCAGTCGTGCTAAAGGCTCAGTCCAGGTCACCCCAGGACAATTCTCTCTCTAGAAATGGAAAGGTTACTCCATAGCTAGTCCACCAAGCTACATTTGTCAGCAGACTGGTTCCTTTTATTGCCGTTATAAGACCATTTCTACATTTCCATACCATGTATTACTTTTTATTTAAAAATTACTTTTGAAGTAGGGTTTTGATATACAGCCCAGACTGACCTTGAAATCCTCATCATCCTGCCTTACCCAACCCACTACAAGATTCACAGGCATGTGACACTGATCCACATTCTCTCTGAAAATTGTCACTAATTGTGTGTCCTTAGAATTCTCGGTATTTAGGTATTAACATGTCTTTTGAGGATCAGTAAGGATACCTGAAGTAACTTTCTCTAGAAGAAATCCAGGTGCATCACTGTGTTTCATATATATATATATGATCTATATTATACATATATACATATATACATATATTATACATA
Organism: Rhabdomys pumilio; assembly: GCA_030674055.1. Taxonomy (NCBI): domain Eukaryota; kingdom Metazoa; phylum Chordata; class Mammalia; order Rodentia; family Muridae; genus Rhabdomys; species Rhabdomys pumilio. The sequence continues at coordinate 46,047,508 of JANHMN010000019.1, forward strand.
CATATATATGATCTATATTAAATATAAGATGCATCTGTTAATTATTTAATACCTCTCTGTACACTTATTTGTCCTTATTACTGCTCTCAGAAGATAGACAAACTGGGAAACGTTGGGAAATATGGCCTCCACAGATGAAGTGTGTCCCTGGGTATAGGTGTTGAGGTTTAAAGAGCCCATGCCTTTCCCAGTTAGCAATAACTCTTCCTCATGCTTGTAGATGAGATGTGGGCTCCCAGCTACTGCTCCAGGCCCAAGCCTGCCTGTCTGCTGTCATTCTCCCTACCATGATAGTGATGGCTGTGGTTTTCTAACCTTCTGAAACAATAAGCCTCGAACGATTCCTTTCTTCTATAAGTTGCTTTGGTCATGGTGTCTTATTGCAGCAATAGAAAGGTTACTGAGACAACTGCTTCTCTATTTGATAAGGTGCTAGCAATCCAATCTTTAGTTGCCTAAATTTTAATAGAAATTAAACATATGCAGAGGCTGAGACACTTAGGCTTAAGGATCCTAGTGCCTGCTGTTGAATGCAGCTCTCTTGGCCACCAGCAGGTAGCATACAGCTTGAGCGTGTTATCTATGGTTTCCCCTTTGGAAAAAGAGTGCAGAAACAACTTCTACATCATAAAGTTCTGGTGAACCTATCAAAATAGTTAATACAGCCAGATGCTTAGGAAAAGTCTTGGCACGAAGTAAGCATTCAATAGATGTGAATTACACATTGTAGAACACCTGTCATACCCACTTGATCCCTTCCACTCCATTCCCCACCTGCCCCAGTCTCCCCTCAAAATCTATTCTATTTCTCCTTCCCAGGGGATAAATGATTCTCCCCTATAGCTCTCCTCCTTATCTAACCTCTCAGAATCTGTGAGTTATGGCTCGATTATCATTTACTTAACAGCTAATATCCACTTTTAAGTGAGTACATAGCACATCTGTCTTTCTGGGTCTGACTTATCTCACTCAGGGTGATTTTCAGAATGATCTTTGCATCCGTTTGCCTGGAAATTTCATGATGTCATTTTTTTAAACTGCTGAGTATAATCCATTGTATGAATTTTCTTTATTCACTTTTTAGTTGAGGGACATCTGGGTTGTTTCCAGTTTCTGGCTATTATGAATATAGTCACAATAAACATAGATGAGCAAGTGTCCTTGTGACAGGATTGAATATACACTGGACATATGCCCAGGACTGATTGATTTCTACAGTGGTTGTACAACTTTGCACTCCCCCCCAGCAATGAAGAAGTATCCCCTTGTTCCACATTCTCAACAGCATGTACTGTCACTTGCGTTAATGATCTTAGCTATTCTGGCAGTTGTAAGATGGAATCTCAAAGTAGTTTTGATTTGCATTTCTCTGATAGCTAAGGATGTTGAACAGTACTTTAAGGGTTTCTCAACCATTTGAGATTCTTCTGTTGAGAATTCTTTGTTTAGATCTGTACCTCATTTTTAATTATATTATTTTTTAACATCTAGTTTTAAGTTCTTTATATATTTTAAATATTAGACCTCTATCAAATGTGATATCTGTGAAAATAATTTAATAAATATATTCTCTTATATATTGCATCTTGACTACAATTTCCTTTTCCTCTTCTCCTACATTTGCCCCCACCCCCACACATTTCTCCCTAGTTTCCCTTCAGAAAAGAGCAGACCTTTCAACATATTGAAACCAAACATTGTGTAACAAATGACTAGACATATTCCCTTATACCCAAGCTGCCTGAGGTGACCTAGTAGGAGGAAAAGGATTCCAAAAGCAGGCAAAAGCAGCAGAAACAACTTCTGCTCCCACTTTTAGGAGTCCCACAAAAACACCAAGCTACACAACCATAACATATATTCAGAGGACCTAGGTCAGACCCATACTGGCTCCCTGACTGGCTTCAGTCCCTGTGAGCCCCTATGAGCAACCTAGTTATTTGCTTCTCTGGGTCATGTTCTTGTGGTGTCCTTAACCCCTCTGGCTCTTAAAATTTTTTTCTCCACATCTTCCTTGGGATTCCCCAAGCTCCATTTAATGTTTGTCTATGGGTCTCTGCACCTGCTTTAATTAAATGCTGGATGAAGCATCTCTGATGGTAATTACGTTAGGCTCTGGTCTGGTACTATAGCAGAATATCATTAGGAATTATTTCACTGACCTCCCCCCTTTTGTATTTAGCTCTTTCCTTTGTCTTTGTAGTATCCAGCCTCTGGTTCCTGGCCCTCCAAGAAGTGTCAGGGGTGAGCACCCTCTATTGTCATGGGTCTCAAGTTGCACCAGTCATTGCTTTGCCCGCAAGTTCTATGCCACTGGGGAACAGCTCCAGTGCTTCTTTCTCGTTCTCTCTTGAAGGTAGGTGAGGAAGAAGAGAGTTGGCAGGGGCAAGACTTGGTCTTGTGAGATATTTAGGGTTGCTGTCTAATAATAAAATTTTTACCTGTCTTAAGTCTAAGTCACTTTGCTGCTGCAGTAGCTGACCTGCTTGTCTGAGTTTCTCTGAGGTCAGAAAGCTGCAGTCTCTGGGCTTAAGCACCTCATAGTAAAACAGTTAGGGGGGGCTGAGGGGGGAGTGTGGGTGAGGGGTGTGGGTGAGGGGTGTGTGGGTGGGGGTGGGGGGAAGGATTAAGTAGAGTAGCCTTTGTTCAATCTCCACAGGAACTGTGCTTTAACTCCCAGACTGCTAACTGAAGTCCCAGGAAGAAAAAGGAACACATTGAAAAGTGATTTTAGCCTTTATTTTTAAGTCTAAGTTCTCTCGAAAAAGTTTTCTATGAAAGTTGTCTAAGAAAGGTTTTCTCTAAAAGGTTCTTCTCTCTAAGAGGTTCTTCTTCTTCTCTTTATCTTCAGCACTTATACATCTATCAGAATATATGACCACATGTTAAAAAGTTCACCACAAATTTACACATAAATTTAAATCATAAACTGAACCAAAAGTTTACAACAGAGAATGTTCACATGCATATTCATTAAGAGTAATTACCTGGCTAAACATTCATTATCTGTCACTAGCTCAAAAAGTTCAAGAAATTTTATGTAGATAAAGCCAGTCAATGCTTTATTTTCTGTCCTTGCATCTATAATAAATCATTAGTTCCCTTTTTATAATCTTTTGTTAATCATTTTACAACCTCTTGTAATGTGCTCTAAGTGGTAGATACCTGCTTGCTATCTCAGAAGCAATTAAATGGTGACACTTGAAGACTGGCAGGGTTCTCATTGTAGTTTTGACACCAGAAAGGACTTAATAGTCCTATTATATAAGAACTTAATAATTACTAATATAACTTTAGGAATTCTTATAGAATTGTCATTAATAATTAAGAAATCATCTATTTATTTATATAACATCACTACAAGACAGTGCAGATTCATTGCTCTGCAGAGATCTGCTCAAAAGGGTGAGCTAATGCCTACTGATTGTTATATACATTTAATAATAACAGGAAAAGCATATTTATATCAGGAATCTTCCCTCAGATGTAACTTCCTGAGCTTTGCCTAAAGAAGCGAATCTGTCATAGATTTATAGTCCATGGAGAAACCATCTCAGGAAGATCACCTGTTAGTTTTTATCCTAGATCGCTCCTGTCACTCTGTCACTTTTGCCCCAGCATATCTGGCAGGCAAGACAAATTTTAGGTTGAAGGTTTTCTGGCTGGATTGATATTATAGTCCCTCCACTGAAAGACTTGCCTGGTTGTGGAAGATGGCCAGTTCAGGCTTTGTACCCCATTACTAGGAATCTTTATCTTTACTAGGGTCATAGATTCCAGGGAGTTTCCATTTCATTTGTATTCTACCTTCCTCTACACCCTCACTTCCAGTAACTATCTCCTTCCATTCCTCCCCCAACCTGATCCCTTTTATTTTCATCCCTACTCACTCCAAATCCACCCTTAGAATCTATTCTATTTTCCTTTCCCAAGGAAATCCATGCATCTCCTCTAGAACCCTCCTTGTTACTTACTGTCTTAGTTAGGCTTTTACTGCACTGAACAGACACCATGACTAAGGTAACTCTTATACAGGACAAGATTTAATTCGGGCTGGCTTACAGGGTCAGAGATTCAGTCCATTATCATCAGGCCAGGATCATGGTAGCATCCAGGTAGGCATGGCAAAAGAGGAGCTGGGAGCTCTACATCTTTATCTGAAGGCTGCTAGAGGACTGGATCCCACATGGCTAGAAGGAGGGTCTCAAAGTCACCTCTACAGTGATACTCTTTTTCAACAAGGCCACACTTCTTAATAGGGCTACTTCCTGGGCCAAGCATATTCAAACCACCACAGTTACCCTCTCTAGGTCTCTGGGTCTGTGAATTATGATATGATTATAATTTACTTAACAGCTACTGTCCACTTATAACTGAGTAGATATCATATTGGTCATAAGTTAGATGGATTCCCATTTTTCTGAGAAACTATCATAATCACTTTCAAAGTGGGTTTGTAAGTTTGTACTTTCATTGACATATATGTATGTATATGTATATGTATATGTGTATATGTATATTATGTATATACATATATATATACATATACACACACATATATATATATACATATATATATATACATATACACATATGTATATGTGCACATATACATATATCGTATACATACATATACATATATATATATATATATATATATATATATATATATGCAGAGGACCTAGGTCAGACATTCACAGGCCCCCTAATCTTTGTGATCCCCCATGAATCCCAGTCAGTTGAGTTTGTGGGCTTAGTTTTTGTGGTATCCCTGACTTCTCTGGTTCCTCTCATTCTTCCTCCCCATTCTCTGCAGAACTCCCTGAGCTCTGCCTAATGTTTGGCTGTAGGACTCTGTATCTGCTCCCATCAGTTGATGGATGAAGTTTCTCTGGTCTCTTTGATAATGGTTTTGCTAGGCTCTAGTCCCAGAATACTGTGTAGACAGGGCAAACTGTGTGTCAAAGGTTTTGTGACTGGATTGGTGTCCTAATCAATCCTCTTGAGATTTTGCCTGCTTACAGAAGATAGCTTGTTCAGGCTCCATGTCCCCCAATTACTAGAAGTCTTTGCTAGGGTTATTCTCATAGATTCCGTGGAGTTTCATTGCTCTAGCCAACACAATTTTTTATTGAGCTTGAAAGAATATTACTCAACTTTATATGGAAAACAAACAAACAAACAAACAAAATGGGATAGCTAAAACAATACTGAACATTAAAAAATGAGCTGGAGGTATCACCATCACTGATTTCAAGTTGTACTACAATGCTATAGGAAAAACAAAAACAAAACCCACATGGTATTAACATAGAAACAGAAACATTGATCAATGGAATAAAATTGAAGACCCAGACATAAATCCATGCACCTATAGATACCTGATTTTTGATAAAGAAATCAAATGTGCACATCTTCAATGCCTAAGATTCTCTCTTCCATCTCTTATATTCTGGTTTAAGGTTTAAACGACAATAAAGCAATACTTGTATTCCTGGCATTAAAAATTAAAAATACCCTAGGAATAAAAGTTATACTTTTTGGGTTTCTATTTGCAAAGAGATTGTCTAAGGGCCAGGTTCAATTTTCTCTGGGCACTCAATTAGCTGTTTAAAAGGAAATTATGAGTTATGCTGTTGTTTTTAACCACAGGGAGGTATTTTTCTAAAATTCACTGATCTTCTGAAATAAAATATAGATAGTCAATAGTAAAAATTTAAGCTCAGCCTTCAGCATTAGCTTAAACTATTACATTTTTCTCCTATCCAAACCTACAGCTGGGTATCAGAATTATGATTTTGAAAATTTTTTCCTTGAAAATTATTTTCAAATAGAGCTAAGAATTGAATCTTCTGTTCTGACTTATGAACTCTCCTGCTCTTATCTTAACTGTATGACAACAACTTCTGGTAGATATGCATAGTGATTGTGTTTAATTGTAAGAGAAGTTTGTTCAGAATTCATGGTTGCATCAATTAAGTCATTAATGATGTCCTAGCAGGTCATGCAGGAGATGAAGTTCTCATGTGAGTGCCACTAGAGATTATCAGTCATTTACAAGACTTGTTAGTCCTCAGTGTAGTTATTAGGCAGTATTAAGACCTGTACACTCGTAATTTCCATCACTGTGGTTTCCTAATTCCTGAAGACATATGCAGAGTATATAGTCATATCATAAATCATGGCTATTATGTGAGGAACGACTATACAGAGAACATGAGTTCATAGACTCTTATTTATGGTTCTGTTCTATTGGCTGTCTTTTTTATCCATATAAAATCACTCATTTGCATTTTTCAGAGCAAAGAGCTCAACATAAAGTAAAGAGAGGCAATTGTAAGCTCTCATTACTAAGATCAATTATGTACTTTGGTTCTGCAGGTAACCAAATTGCAACATACTGAATTAAGAAGGGCAAAATCCTGGTTATTATTTGCTATTTAAGTCACAAGCCCTTGAATTTGTCTCCTCTCCTTTGAAATGTGTTAAAAAGTGACTGATGGCAAAGTCTTTTCTTGATAAGAATTCTAGTCCACTTTTTTCATTATTTGTTTATTTTTTTCTTTTTGAAACAGGATATCATGTAGCTCAGGCTAGTCTCAAACTCACTATATACCAAAGATGACATTAAACTTCTGATCCTCCTGGCTCAGTATCCCAAATGCTGATATTGCACACCTGAGTCACTCACTCTATCTAGTTTTATATAATTCTGGGGATCAAACTCAAGGCTTCATGAATGCTAAGGAGGTACTCTACCAACTGGGCTGCATCCTCAGCTCTCTACTCCAGTTTTCAGATCTGTTCAATAGATTCAGGTAAAAGAAACACACATAAATCATCCCTGAAAATCTAATCTCTCTTCCTCTCTCTCTCTCCCATCCCTCTCTTTCCCTCTCTCTTTCACTCTCCCTCCCTTTCTCTCATCTATCTATCTATCTATCTATCTATCTATCTATCTATCATCTATCTATCTACCTACCTATCTATCTACTCTGTCATTTAATTATTATCTATCTGTCATCTATCATCTATCTATTTGTAGGCTTGTATTCATGTGAATTTGTGCACACACATCTGTATACAGAAGCCCGAAAGGGCATTGAATATCCCACCACTCAGGACACTTCTCTTGAGGTAGGGTCTCTTTGACTGAAAGCCAGAAACCCCAGATGATGCTCCTGTCACTGCTCTCTTTGGAAGTTGATACATAGGTGCAAGGATCCATGCTCTGCTAATGATTGAAAAACAAGCACTTCAAACACTGAACCATCACTCCAGCCTCAAATAAAACAATCTTATTTTATTTAATTACTAATTTGCATATTTTCCGATCACTGATTATTAGAGAAAGTACAGAGGCTTAATGAGATTATCAAATAGACCAGGAATTACAAATGTCTTCTTCAACTTATTAAGCTAAAAAGAAATAGTAAAGTATGGCTAGAATAAACTATTTGACACTAGGTAAAACAGATTGTTTGCATTTGCTGTAGTTAAACTTGAGGGAACCCATTTTTGTATGCTTATACTGAATTTATTTTAACATTTGACCTCAGTGAACTTAAGATACTTTATTAATTTAAAAATCTTAATTCGTAAGTGAGGATAATATGTATTCAGAGTGCATAATATTATTATTTGGTGCATGTGTATATCATAGTGGTTGTTATAGTCATTAACTACTTTTTTAAAAATAGATTTTCTAGATATTATGATTCTTAAGTCACAAGTACTAATAACATACTTCTGTGTCTTAAAAGCCTTTCCCTTGTTTACTTGCTGTGCTGTTATTTTAATGTGTTTTTCTTTCTTTGTGTGTGTGCGCGCTCACACATGTGTGTGCGCACGTGTACAACTCCTTTAATGAAGCATTTACAGTCGCATTTCCCCTTGTTTCTATTGCAAGCATAGCTGTAGTAAGTAATCAATAAACATTGTTGTAATACATGATTTGATAGACAAGTCAATCAGAACCCCACGAGAAGCCAGTAAGACACCATCACATATTAAATAGATGATATGCTATCACTAACTATGAAAAATATTAAAAAGATAGACTTTTTAATTGTTATTGTTTTGATTTTTTTTTTGAAGCAGGGTCTCATTATTTCTTTGGTTGGCCTGAAAAATCCCTATGTAGACCAGACAGGCCTTGAACTCACAGAGTCCCTCCTGCCTCCCAAGTGCTGGAACTGAAGACGTGTGTATCACCAAACCCATCTAAGTGCTAGCTTTTTAAAAAATTACATTATTTATTTATTGATTTATTTACTCTCTCTCTCTCTCTCTCTCTCTCTCTGTGTGTGTGTGTGTTTGTGTGTCTGTGTGTGAACATACATATGGAGGTCAGAGGACAACTGGGAGAAATTGATTGTTTTCTTCTGCCATGTGGTTCCTGGGGATCAAAGTCAGGTTTTCAACTTTGGTAGTAAGCACCTTTACCTACTGAGCCATCCCATCAGCCGTATGGTACAAGGTGTAACATAATTTGGAAAGTGTAGCAAAAGGTTAGTCCGATAGAATTAGGTAACAGTTATGTGTAAAAGACTTCCAGTGGAAGTGGAAGTGACCTCTGATGAAATGATGAAGCTGAAAAATCACACTGCATCATGGGACTTATACATATATAACCCATGTATAAGATTTATCATTCTTAATCATAGTATTTGAAATATGATCCGAGGGACACACACACAGAGAAAGTCAGTTTGGAAAGTATGCATACTGGGTATTCCTCAGGAGATCTGTGCTGTTACATGTACAGATTCATCGGTAAAGAGAAAAAGGGGAGATCCAAGAACACAGCCGCTCCCTTTGCACGGGGTGTCTTGCAGCCCAGATCACAAGTCTGATTAGGAATAATTATTTAAATATTATTAGAAAAATATTGTTACAAAAACTTATATTCGAAATAACGAGGTCTGTGATGTCATTGAAATGTTATTTATACTAAAATAGATGTGTGGACAAAAGGGTGTACTATGGGACTCACTGGGACACAGTACAGCTTCCACAAGACATTTTGTTTTGCTTAGTTCTCTCTCTCTCTCTCTCTCTCTCTCTCTCTCTCTCTCTCTCTCTCTCTCCTTCTCCCTCTTTCTCTCTCTTTCCTTCCTTCCTTCCTTCTTTCCTTTCTTTCTCTCTCTCTCTCTTTCTTTCTTTCTTTTTTTCTGATTTGTTTGGTTATTTTGGTCATATAATCACACCATCAAAATGTTTACTTTTTAGAAAGCACTGGAAGATGCGCTCTATAAAATTAGCCAGTCAGAAGATGAAGACAATTGAAATGCACAAAACAGAATTTGTTTATAGGGTACAATGGGATGCATTATAAATAAATTGCAGAAAAAAATTCAACTAAACCAGGTAACATCCACCACCTCATATTTTTTTCCTTCCTTTCTATGATTTAAACACATGAAAATTTTATATTAATCTATTTTAGTATCAATAACATTTCATTGCAATGAGTCATTGATGAGGCCTCTGGCTTCGGCTACACTATCACTGCTGGATCCTCACAGGGACTTCTCTCAGACATCCTGTTGTTGCCCTGTGTCATAGAAATCCTAAAGCTGTGGACAAGAACTAGGACTGATCCTGTCATGCATTCTAGCAGTTCATTGATGGAGTAGATGTTGGGGTGAGGCCAAGTCAAAGCCCTGGATCTGGGCATGGGTAGTAGCTGACTTGGTGAGTAGGCCAGCCTTCCCACAGCTATACATCCGGGCAAGCTGTGCAGCACTTCCCAGGCTTACTCAGTGCATCCCGAAGGCAACCCCCCGCCCCAGGCCCCAGCCCCGCAGGCAAGGGGCCAGGACAGTTCTCCAGCGCTCATGCCACCAGGGCCAGCTCTACTGTGCTACCCAGGCAAGGTTCAGGGCCTGCTCTCCTGAGTGTGGCAGCCAGTGAGGTGTGGGGTAAGCTCTGCACAGCTCTTGGGCATCAACATGGTCCCTGACTGCAGCTCAACGTAGGCATGGTGGTAACATGGGCCACATACGTTGACACAGTCTCCTGTTGCTCTATGGCCTTGGAAGCTGACACGGCCCTCAGCAGCAGCAGAGGCCAGGAATTCACTGGCCTCAGGTGGCAGGGCAGAGTACTGATATTAGACTATTTCTCTCTACCCTCATGTCTCCTGTTCTGCCTCTCTTCATAATGTTTAAACCACTTCATTTTTCTTTCTCTTTGTCTCTTCACTACATACTTGTACCTTGTAGTGGCTCTTGTGGCCAGTGGGCCACATGACTGGTGGGCTTCTGGGTGTCTTTCGTTTGTCCCCCTCTGCATAGCATGGTGGCAGGAGGGCCTCTGACATCTTCCGTATGAGATTTTTTTTTATAATCAAGAAAATAATAATTCAAGACATAATTTAAATTAAAAAACCCATCAAACTGAAAAATTATAAATATTCACAAAGGGCCCAAAACAATGAGTGAAAATGTGCCTGTTCTCGGTTATTTTTCTGTTGCTGTAGTAGAACATCATGACCAAGGCAACTTATAGAAGGGTTTATTTGAGCTTTACAATTCCAGAAGAGTGAGAAACCATTACCATCACATGGAGAAGCACTACAGAAAGTACCAGGCCATGGATGCAGGAGCGATTGAGAGCTCACACCACCAACCCTACATGGGAAACAGAGAGAGTGATACATTTCTTCCAGTAAGGACATATTTCTGAAGCCCCTCTCCCCCAAACAGGCACCAAGTATTCAAATGGCAGAAACTCTGGGGGACAGTTATCATTCAAATTATTACTATAGCAGTGAAGATATATTTTAATAAAACCGAAAGACTAGGTATATTTGTACAGACTCTTTTCCTTGCGATTTCTTAAATAATTTAGTAATATACCTACTTTCTGGAGTATTTCTTAGAACTGTGTACTAAAAGTAATACAAAATGATTTAAGATGTGCGGGATGGTGAGTGTAGGTTATATAGAAATGCCACAACATCATATGTAAGTGCTTGTTCATCCTCAGATTCTAATGTTCATGGAGTCTTAGAACCAGTCCCACACAGACACAGAGGGATAATGGTCTAGCTTTCCGATTAGAAAAATTATGCTCATTTATTATTTACAGAAGGAGGTATGTCACTGAAATATAAATGAGAATATATTAAACTCTAAAGCATTTTTCTGACATAATTGAGAAAAATCTATTTGATATCTCTAAATTATTAATAATTTTTATAAATATTTACATTGGAGCATATGTTAGTTCATGTTGGACATCATGGATATAACAAAAGTTTTCTTGTCTCTGAAAACTGACATATTTTGTTTGTTTCAAAACATTGTAATTTATTCAAAAGTTAAGATTATTAATGATACAATTTCATTTGGGAATCATGGTTCGTTTTTAAATTTATAAACCAAGCCTGATAACTTCAGTGATCAGTTCATAAATAAATTGTATTCAAACTCCTCATTTTCTTCAGCAAATATTTAACTAAATGAAAAGTAAATGAGCAGTGAGTGGTCACACGTAGAGTAACTACAGTAAATTAGAAATAAAATTTTATCAATATCTTTTATTGTTCTAAAAATAAGTAAACATCTTTTCAATTAGCATTGTATAACTGAACAATCTCAATTCTGTTTAGCACAAAAAATTTTTTTTCAGAAAAGAAGTATGGGTTTCTTATTTTGCATTTTAGAAACTCAGACTTCAAAAGAATGCAATTTCTGAGGAAAGATGGGGCATTAATGTATAATTTTAGGAACTAACCAGCAAACATGATGAACTTTGTGGAGATGTTTTGGGTTCAAACTTCAATGTGTGAACTAGGTATGGTGGTCTCAGCCTGTAATTCCAGCACTTAGAAAATGGAGGAAGGAGAATCACCATGAATTCAAGGCTACTCTGGTAGGAATGTCTTAAAGAAACCAAATCAAAAATAAAAGAAGACGAAAAGCTGCACGTAAATTACTGATGTGTGTCAGAATGAAAATAATTTTTTTCTAGTGAAAAATGTATTTTTACTAAAACATGATTTTAGTATGTAATAAATATTCTCTCTCTTCCTCTCTTCCCCCTTTCTTCTTTCTTCCTCTTTCTTTCTCTCTCTCTTTCTTCCTTCCTTTCTTTCTTTCTTTCTTCTTTCTTTCTTTCTTTCTTTCTTTCTTTCTTTCTTTCTTTCTTTCTTTCTTTCTTTCTT
>JANHMN010000019.1:46064242-46127673 GCA_030674055.1 Rhabdomys pumilio
GTGTGTGTGTGTGTGTGTGTGTGTGTGTGTGTGTGTGTGTGTGTGTGTTTCAAGATAGGGTTTCTCTATGTAGTGCTGACTGTCCTGGAACAGACTGTACACCAGACTGGCCTTTAACACAGAGATCTGCCTGTTTCTGTCTCCTTCATGCTGGGATTAAAGGCAAGCACCACCACTACTCTGTAAGGGCTTCTCTGCTAATTTAGTTTGGTGTGTGTGTGTCTAGGTATATGTGTTTTCTCTCCTCTTTCTTTTTCCTTTTAGAAGTAATCTAAATGGTTGTCTTAGTTAGGGTGTCTATTGCTGCAAAGAAACACCATGACCACAGTACAAGTCAGGGAGAAAAGGGTATATTTTGTTTACATGCCCACAGAACTATTTATCATCAAAGGAAGTCAGAACAGGAACTCGCACAGGGCAGGAACCTGGAGAAGGAGCTGATGGAGAGGCCATAAAGGAGTGCTGCTTACTAGTTTGCTTCTCATGGCTTGCTCTGCTTGCTTTCTTATAGACCCTAGGACCACTAGCCCAGGGATGGCTTCACCCCCAATGGGCTGGGCCCTTCCACATCAATCACTAATTAAGAACGTGTCCTACAGGCTTGCCTACAGCCCCATTCACATAGAAGAATTTTCTTAATTGAGATTTTTCTCCTCTCAGATAACTTTAGCTTGTGTTAAGTTGACATAAAGGTATCCAGCCCAGTGATGTATTTCAAAGATACGGACACTAAGTCTTTGTAGGGTATGGGTGTCTGAGTTTGTTGAGCTATGCCTCTGGCTCTATCTTTTTTTTCCCCAATTAAGAACCATTCTTCTTCGGTTTGCTACTTCAGCGAGTTTACACTTAGATGTCTTATTTACCAAAGACCTTTACACAGTATATCTGCCTATGTTTGATAAAGTCTGATTTGGGGAAACTGTCTTTGACTAAGGCTGACACAATACTACCCTAACTAGAAATGAAGGTGGCCGACACAGACATCTGTTACAGGGCTCTGTCTTCTTGTATGTCATGGCTCTCAGGTTTTGAGAACCTCTTATCTATAGAAACCATATCTCTTTCCTAAAATATGCTTCCTTGTACAGGATGAGGCAAGTCTTCAACAGCAGTCTTCCCACAGGGTCAGCCTGTTTCTATATTTCTATATATCAAAGCCCCAACTTAATGTCTCCACATTTAACAGCCAGATTCTTGGCTATCTTCTCTTACACTCTCCTTTTCCTTGTGGGTTTCATAGTTATTTATAATTTTATTGCTATATTTGCATAGAGCAGAAATAAATGCATGTGTTAAAGCTGTCATATTTAGCAGACTAGATATTTTTCATGTCATGAATCCCAGGCAAGTGTTCCATAGATAGCTTTTCTGGCTATAACAAATGAGTACCATGTGAGTGACCTTACTTAACAGCAAACTACATTTCTGGAAGCAATAAAAAAGGAATTTAAAAATTACTCAGTGTTTACTTTTGTTAACAATACCACTAATGTTTTAGTATAGCAGAATAATATGAGCACTGTTGGTTCACACAAGTTGTATTTTATGTGTGTCTCAGAAGAAAGGTAACTCAGCTTTACCTATAGAAAAAACCCACATAGAAGCAGAAGGAGTGAGGATAGGATACAGGGTTTCAGGTGGGGGGGGTGATGGGGAAAGGGGAAAACATCTGAAATGTAAATAAATAAAATATCCAATAAAAATTATGAATGTCAAAAAAAAAAGAAAAAAGAAAAAAGAAAAAAGGAAAAAAAGAAAAACTCCAGTCACCAAATTCTATTCCCTAAGGTATTTCTTCAAAAGAAAGGGATTTTCAGTGCCTTACTGTCTTCGATGTGGGATTTTTCAGGTTCATAGTTGTACAGAAAGTGTTTAAGAAATTAAAAAAAAAATATTATTATTACATAAACTGTTTTGAAAACTGCCATTGAAATGACTAAATATTTGAAAGTACAAAGAGTGTTTGGAATGTGTACACGAAGATAGTATCTTCAAATAGAACGTAAGAGCCAGAAAGTAAATATGCCTGTGTTAAATAGTTTTAGTTAGATTATGCCAAGGTGAATAAAAATCAGTAATAAAGTTTTCATTCTCCCCTCCCATTTTTCTTATTTATTTATCTGTATGCATTCACACATGTGCATGTGTATTCATATGCATTGTGTGTATGTGGTATGTAAGCATATGTATACAGTGCACAGGTCTGAGCATACACAGAGGCCAGAGGAAGACATCGAGTATATCCTGCTCAATCACACCCTTGAGAAAGGAACTCTGAGCCTGCGTTTGGAGCTATACTTGTGTCCAGCAAGCTCCAGCAATCCTCCTGGCCCTGTGTACACTCTCACTGTTGTGGTAACATGTCAGTGAAAATGCCCCCCCCCTTTTAAAGATTTATTTACTTTTATGTGTGTGAGTGTTTTACCTACACGTACCACATGCATGCCTGGTGCCTGAGGAGGTTAGGAGAGGGCACTGGTTGCAATCCATCCAATGTAGATGCTCCGAACTGAATCTAGATCTTCTGCAAGAGAAGCAATATTTGTAGTCAATAAGCCATCATTCATGTCTTGTCATATACTTCTTTTGACTTGGGCTGTGGGGACTTGAACTCAGGTTCTCATGCTTGTGTAGCAAGTGCTCTTGGCCTTCTTTTTGATCAGTAGTACTATTTTTATCAAGGCAAATATCGATGAGCTGAAAGGACTTTTGTGTTAGTGTGTTTATTGTTGTTTTTGTTCAGGTCTTAGTTTATAAAGCCATATTGATGAGACTGAATGGATGTAGCTTCTCTGGAGACACAATGCCAAGCAATTTTCCCCAGCTCTCACAATGATCTTTAAGTTTTAGGTGCAAGGGTTGTGTTCTATATGTATATGAATGACCTATATGTATAGGAATGACCAAGTAAATATTCTTACTGGAGGAATCATTTGATACCACTTATCTAATTATTGGAATACACATTCTCCTTTCATGGTATATGTCTCCTTTACCAACTGTGAGCTTCTGAGAATAGTAGTCTTGTCTTACTATCTCATTGTTCATTGCACTGTCCATAGTAAAGAATCTTGCTCAAAACAGACAACATATGTATATTTCATTAGTAGATGACCCGTGAGTGAGCTGATGGTGGTGTCCAGTGACTTCGGAGGAAAACACAGACTGTGCTTATTTTTCCTCTTCATTCTTAAATGAGGCCATTGTACAACATGTATGATGCTGCTCCAAGCTTTTTCTAGCTCTGTGAGGATACCTTGTTAAACAGCTGTGCAATGGACTGCATCTGTAGAGGACAATTCATTGATGAAATGGCAGCAATAATGTGCCACCTCCATTTAGGACACTCTCAAACCTTTGAGAAGCATGAAAATTTTACCTTTTGCTGTCTAGCTCCTATTGCCTAACTCTCTGAGAATTTTGATCATGGATGGAAGAAAAGGAATATTATTAACCCCCAGTTACGCACTTGTAAAAGGCAACTCTTAAAAAATGAGAGAATGGATAGACATCTATAAAAATTAAACAGTGTGCCAAATCTTGTAAAGAAGAGTAAACCGTTTGCCTCATTACTCTTTCCTGGACACAGTTTTCACATCTTAGAGACAACCAGATTCAAATATCCTATTTAGCAGTTTTCCTATAAATACAGTACAACTCTGCCATTGTTAATTTTATAAGACATAGCCAGAATTTGTTGAACTTCTACTATGGTGTGTGGGGATTAATGCTATCCCTGTACTATGAATTGGTTACACACACACACACACACACACACACACACACACACACACACACCAGCTCACAATTTCAGGCAAAGGAGATTATACCCCAACTGTAAGATGCACAGATATGTGTATGTATTGCTTGGTGTATAATTATGTATTGTGCCTCACAGACATCCTTTATATTAGAAAAACGTATACAACTTTAAGCTCAAAATTTCCATTGTGAATGTTATGAGTATTTTCTGTTATCAAACAATTTGAGTGTATAACATTAATATCATATGGATACACCAGCATTCATTTAACTTCAAACTTATTGCAAATATTTCAGTAACTTTCCTAGTTTCTGCTGGGCGGTTGTGGCGCACGCCTTTAATCCCAGCACTTGGGAGGCAGAGGCAGGCGGATTTCTGAGTTTGAGGCCAGCCTGGTCTACCGAGTGAGTTCCAGGACAGCCAGGACTACACAGAGAAACCCTGTCTCGAAAAACGTAACAAAACAAGAAAAACAAAACAAAACAAAAAACAAAAAAACTTTCCTAGTTTCTAATTCTATGAATAATCTACCTGTAAACATAAAAACAGCAACTATCAACCTTGTTCCTGCTCCTTTTGAAGCCCAAGAGTTGTAGTCACTGAGCCAAAAGCTCTTGATACACATTGCCAACTTCTTTTCTTGAAAGATACTTTAAAAAATACTCCTAAGAGTATTATAAAAGAATAATCATTTAAAAAGTCATAAGAAATCATATTATTTATCTACTATAATCTACATATAACACATATGTGTTTGTGTATACACAGGCATGAATAGATTAAATGAAATTTCCCCATCTGGTTGACAAAGTTCTCTCCAAGAACCATGGACTATCTAATACAAACCCTAACATTAGTTATGAGCAGACCTCTTTTTCATTGTTGGTTAAGGTTATCTAAAAGACTTCTTGTCTTAGTTAGGGTTTTACTGTTGTGAGTAGATACCATGACCAAGGCAAGTATTATGAAGGACAACATTTAATTAGGCTGGCTTACAGGTTCAGAGATTCAGTTCATCATCATCAAGATAAGCATGCATCTAGGCAGGCGTGATGCAGGCAGAGCTGAGAGTTCTACATCTTCATCTGAAGGCTGCTAGTGGAAGACTAACTTCCAGGCAGCTAGGGTGTGGGTCTTAAGCACACATCCACAGTGACACACCTATGCCAACAAGACCACACCTCCTAATAGTGCCACTCATTGGGCCAAGCATCTACAAGCCATCACACTCTTCAAATGTTATAAGCTGTTGCTATTGTTCCATCATAACTCTCAGAGGTGAAAGTTTAAGTCTCTGTTGCAAAAACCATCAAACACTTTGGACACAGGACCCAGAGGACCTGATCTAGGTCTGACCTGACATCTTTCTCCCTGAGAACTAGTTTTCATGGTACCAGAAGTCTCCATGCAAGCTTCCAAGAGAGAAAAGTAACCAATAGTCCTTCCTAGTTATGACACTTGAGAAGCGAAACAAACAGCATGGCATAATAACTGGAGCCATGTGTAGTCATGATACATATACCATGATAGTAACAAACAGACCTCTAATTAGAATTAAGGTAAGCTCAACAAGAGGGAAACCATGCCTGGTAATGGAAACATAGCTAAATACCTAGAGGCAGTGAAGTCATGAATCTTGGAAGAGAACCTACAATTGCCACTTTAGATTGCCAGAATAATTCCTGAATATATTCTAAATATTTATCTTTACACCCACAGACAAGTTTAGTTCTCACCCCTCATCAAAGACACTTCCCTATGCAACAGATGAAAACATTACAGAAAACCACTAGCAGTCAAAATGCAGAGAACACAAGATGATGTGTTACCTAGTTCCATGTACCTTTGTACCTAAAGTTTAGAGATCATTCTGGGGTAAGAGATTGGGAGAGACAGAGGAATTGAGATTATGTCTTCTAGTGATGTCAGAGAAGCTACACTCATGCAGTTTCATCAACGAAGATTCCCAAACAATACCTGAACACTATAATACCAATAGACATACTAATATGAAATAAGGGAAGCTCATGATGTCTCAGTACTGGACAAAGAAGTACAAACAACTAAGGAAGTAGAGAAATAGTCTTTCCTCACCAGTTCTTTAACCAATGCCAAGTGGATGTCCCTGAAATCATATACACAAAAGTAACATTACACTGACTATGCAGGTTATATTTATATATTTAGGAATATTCATATATATTTTGTGCATATTCATATAAATGAATGAGAACAATTAAAAAAGGAGACCATAAGTTTCAGAAAGAGCAAAATGGGGGAAAGGTGCTACCTGGAAGGGGCTAGAGGGAAGAAAGAGGAAGGGAGAAATGATGTAATTACATTATAACATCAAACATATAACTTATAAAAATAAAAAGCATTATATGACAAGACTAACCATTTATTTGCCTAAATATGTATATTCTCTAAAATGTTGCCAATCTTGTAGTGTTAAAGTGCTAATCTGTGTCATTATATACATGTATTCACACATGTATATGCACACACACATTATGTATATAAAATTACGTAGCTATGGATGTCCTGAAGCTCATATGTAGACCAGGATGACATTAAACTCGGAGACCTGCCTGCTTTTGCCTCCTGAGTGCCAGGATCAAAAGTGTGTGCTATCATGTCCCATACCACACCCCACATTTTAAGACAGGACCTTGTCATGTTGGCCAGTTTTGTGAGTCTAATATAAAATGTCCCCCATATGCTCACATATTGGAACACTTGGTATCCAGGTGATGCTACTGTTTGAAACAGTTCCAGACCCTTGTTTGTGAGGATCTCGTTGAAGCCTTGTTGGAGGAAGCACTCCACTGGGTGCGGGCTTTGGGCTTTCATAGCCTGGTCCCACATCTTGTTCCCTCTCTGCTTTCTGTATGGATGGAATGTGGTCAACAAGATTCCTGCTCTCACTACCATGCCTTCTCTGCCTGCTGCCATGTCTTTTCTTCCCCAGTACATTCTGCCCCTTTGAAGGCAGATAACATAAATAGTCCTTTTCTCCCCTAAGTAGCTTTCTGTGAAGGCATTTTATCTCAGCAATAGAAAAGAAACTGATTGGAGACTAGAAGACCTTCACTTTGTGATTTTCCTGCCTCACTTTCTCAAGTGCCAGCATATATACATATATATACATATACACCACACACACACACACACACACACACACACACACACACACACATGTCTGCCTTATTTGAGTTTTGTTGACTTTACAAATGACTTGAAATATGGCGTAAGATTTTTTTTCTCAGATATTCAATTCTTATCTCCCTGCAATGTTAATTTTTTCTTTTAAAACATGATTATATCATTCTTGGAAAAGCCACACCCTGACTTTTCAAAACAGGGTTTCTCTGTGTAGTCTTTTCTGTAATGGAACTTACTATGTAGATCAGGCTAGCCTCAAGCTCACAGAGATCTGCCTACTTCTGCCCTCTGCCTCCTGGGTGCTGGGGCATGCTCCACCACTGTCTGGCCATTCTTCTGAAAGTTAAAAAAATTATCTTTATTTTATATGAATGTTTTGTCTGTATTTATGTGTGGCACATTCACACAATGCTCATGGAGGCCAGAAGAAGATGTTAGATGCCCTGGAACTGGAGTTACAGACTGTAGTGAACTACTATGTGGGCCCCGGGAACTGAACCTTGTCTTCTGCAAGAGCAGTAAGTGCTCTTAACCACCGAGCCATCTCGCAAGCCCTTACTCATAAAGTTTTAAACCATTCAAACAAATACTTTGTTTTGCTTTTTTGATTTACTTATTATTGGTAATTCTTTCATTAAAAGTATCTCAAAGGAAAGAAATTACAAAGATTAGCAATACTATTAAAATTCACCGTGAAGTGAAAATTACCTGCATGACTGCCCGCATTTATTTTGCCTTTAAATATATGCTGTGGGTAATGGAATTTTAGTAAAACATTTTTATATATCAACAATAACTCTCCCTAGGAATAGTGCTACAGGAGTAGCATAGAAAAATTATAGGTACAGAATTTCCTGATGATTTGTAATTCTGTTTGATATAATTTTGATAAATTGAAAGGTCATGGCAGTGTTTGTTCTACTTGTACATTTGGTGACTAACGATCACTGCTTTCGATGACTTTGTTCTCCTCTTTATCTAATCTCATTTTGACTGGTGGACTATGTACGGCCTTATGTGATTGAGAAACAAACAAAACCAAAACTGTGATCTTCCCATGAGTAAATTATCCAGTTTACAATACTTTATTTATTTATTTATTTATTTTTATTGGATATTTTACTTACATTTCAGATGCCATTCCCTTTCCCCATTTCTTCTCTCTAGAAAACCCCTATCCCATCTCCCCTTTTCCTTTTTGCTTTTATACAATTTTTAAAAATGTTACTCAAAGGCTTTATAAGTTTGGTAATGCTCAGTAACAAGATGCCCATACAATCAGAAGTGTAACCCAATACCCAACCTAGATATACCAACTACCTTTGACTGGTAGAGACACGTGCCCAGTTCACAATATTTGTATTGGAAAAGTTAGGATATCACACTAGGGGCATGTGTCAGAGAATCCTAGGTATCCATAACATTCATTTATTTACTTTCTTCTCTTTCTTATAAAGATTCCTACTTTCACTTACCTAGGACTGCATGGATTCACATACCCTATACTATTTCAGCTATGGGTCCATGTGTTCATGTAACTTTGTATTAGTCACCAAGACTTAAACAGAAATAACACATGTCTCTTTTTGATGATGCCTTTTCTGGTTTGCTTTGGCTGAGTTTAGTATGTAGATGTAGAGTCATGGAAGCTGGAGGAGCAGCCCTTGATCTAATGGCAAAAACTCCCTACTGGTGATGGGCAGGCTGCCCTAGTAGTCTGGGACTGACCATATCTGGACCCACACATAAAACATAAATAAACTTTTGCCTTTCTTAAACTAATATATTTTACCCCTTCTTTTGATTTTTAATAAGCAGCCTAGCTCAAAACCATAAAGTAATAAAAGATGTGAGTAAAACAATTCTAAAATTGCATGATAAGGGGTAGCAAGATG
Organism: Rhabdomys pumilio; assembly: GCA_030674055.1. NCBI lineage: Eukaryota > Metazoa > Chordata > Mammalia > Rodentia > Muridae > Rhabdomys > Rhabdomys pumilio. The sequence continues at coordinate 46,073,066 of JANHMN010000019.1, forward strand.
GCTCAGTGGTTAAAGAGAGTTTCCTGTACAATCACAAGGACTGAAGTTGGGGATCCTAGCACATACTTAACAGGCTAGAAGGTTGGCTCATGCCTGTAACTTTAGATTTGAGTGCCATCTGAGATAGGAGTTCACTGTGGCTTGGTAGCTTCTAATTTAGCCAAGAAAACACTGGCTATGCAGTATAAATGTTGCTCTTACCTACCTTGGGGTTATCAATGTATGAACAAAGGGAAACAAAGAACTCAGGTCTAAAATGCTGACTATGGGGGTTAGCAATATGGCCTTCAAGTTCTGGGTAGAACCTTGCCTCAAAGGTATAGGATAAGACTGACAGGAAGAGGGCCCTGATACTCTTTCTGGCCTTTTTGCCCAAGTGCATGTATGCCCACATACAAATTACAAACACATAAGAGGCCAGGGCTTCAAAATACCTTGTGTGGATAGACCTGCATGAATATCCTAGTTAGCTTTAGCTGTCAACCCCACATTGCATACATCTGAAGAAGCCTTGATTGAGGAATTTCCTACCTTAGATTGGCTTGTGGACTTTATGTGATGAATCATGCTAATAGATTTAGGAAGACCCAGACCATTATGGACAGCACCGTTCCTAGGTAAATGGTCCCAGGTTAAATAAGAAAGCTAGTTAAGTAAGAAACCTGCATCTTTCCATGACTCCTGTCTCCATGTTTTTGTTATGACTTCCCTTAGTGATAGATTGTATCCTTAGTATAAGTCAGATGAACATTTTCCTCCGAAAATTGCTTTTGGTCAGAATTTTATCACAGCAAAAACATAAACTGGAATAAGAGATAAATCTCCACACTAGCCCACAGTTCCTAAAGATTTCTCCACCTTTCAAGAACTCTCTATAAGCTGACTAACAAGACTTTATTTGTGGGCCTTCAGGTGATATTCTCAAAAACTGAAGAGCTCACCAATGTTGCCTGAGTTTTCTGTCCTACCTGACGTCCCCTTGTGGGCAGTGGGTGAGAAGTCAGGTGATCAATGACTCAGACTCTGAGAGTAGGTGATAATGGGGGCAGCAAGCTTTTTATTAATTCTCAGAGAGCATCTTCTAAACCTTCCACTGGTGTCACATTGGTCCCAAGCAAGCATACTCTAACTGGCAGTTCCTGATTAGCTGTCATTGTCTGCATCTTCAATCTCTAGGCTCTCAGGCAGGCTTCAGTTTGTCTCTCATGTGGAAGTTGCCTCTGTGGCTATGTGACCCCACTTGCTGTTTATCCAGAAGTGGCCACTGCCTTGTTACTGAGGCCTGTGGTTCCTACACACTAGTGCTTATTTTGAGTTGCAAACACAACCCATTCTGTATTGGTATGAATATGTATCTGTCTCACTGCTGGTGACTCTGTGCATGTGTATACACATGCATACATATGTACTGAGTTTATAGCATCACCTACTAATAAGGCTCTGTAGCTACCTAGTTGTTTTAATTATTAACCAAGGCAATAAGTGACACAATTTACAAGATTAAGAACATGCTTTAAGATTCCCCACACTTGGTTGCAAAACATTAAGGAGGAAGGAATCACACTGAATCAATGCTGGGAGATTCCTCCCTGGTGGCTATGGTTCATAGTGACAAAGGGTGCTATGTGAGCTGCTGGGGAGAAAAGTCATCAATAGGCCTATCCAGCTGTGGATCTGATAAACCATTCTGACCTACCGAGTAAGATATGCCCATGGGTGTAAAATGACATGAAAGTTATGGGAGAAACAGGATGTGTTTGGATTACGTTTGAAGTTATCATTATGGAGAGAATTCATGCCTGCTATTGTACATCTGGTAAGAACACCTGTGGGTGACGAAATCACAGCCAATAGCTTGGAACCTACGATTATCATTTTGCTAAGTGGACATATCATAAAGCTGCCTTCTGGATACCTGGGGTCCTATTGACAGATCAGTGCTGCTGTCAGCCTTTCTCAGAGATATATCTTTCTGTATTATACATCAGTTAGTGCAGAGGGGCACAAGTGGTTAATGTGAAGTCCTTGGCCTTAAATGGGACATTTCTGTGGTTTCCTGCTAGATGGCTCAGGGAATAACTTAGAAGATGGTGGTATAGCAGCTGGAGGCTGGAGATTTCTTCAAGACAGTGTCTTCTGAACATAGGATACCCACTGCTCTCAGGAACTTGCCGAAGCTGTGGTTATTTGCATATAACCTGCTCAAAACTGGACTTGGCTGATTTTGTCCTGCATGGGGCAGGAATTCATGAGGCCCTACCCGTTACTGAGGGTTGATGAGCTGTTAATGCATGCTGAAGGGGGTGGTGTAATTTTCTTCAGTGGTGTAACCATTGATACATTACTCATTACAGTAAACAGTCCCTCTCAAAAGACGCTAGTGCAAGCATCTGAGTGGATCAGTAAAAAATTAAAAGACATCAAAACAGGAGGACGTTTGCTGGCAGTGCTCCTTACCAAAGTGTGACAAAGGGTGTAGATAAACAAAGGGAATGGGGGTGGGGTGGGGTGGTGAAACTCAGTATATACATGTATGAAGTTGTCAAATAATTTTAAAAAACCCAAAAGCTAATTTTTACACTAAAAAAGCAAACAAAGACCCTATTTTCTGAATAAATATGCTGCCATATCTGTAGAGAACCTTTTATTTTCCTGGAAACACTAGCATAGGCAGAGGAATTACTGAATCTGGATAAACTGAGAAGTGTATCTGACAGGAGGATAGAATATATGACTGGAGCCAGGAAGTTTATTGACTTCAAACCATTCATCAGTTGTTTTGGCATTAATAACTATTGGTATCTGCATATTGTACACTTGTAAGGTCCCACACTTTACATGTCCAGTGTGTTCTGTTTCTTTTTTAATTCCCTACTGGATTATCAATGAAATCTTAGGTTTCTACCGCAAGTAACACCACCATTCTTTTAAAGAAAATACATTTTTGTTTTTTTTTAAAATTTCATATTTGTACAATGTGTTAGATCATATTTACCTCTAATATTCCACTTCCACACTCCTTTCTTTTTAAAAAGTTACTTTTAAAAATTATTTTATGTGTATAGTGCTGGCATGCTTGTATGTCTGTAAACCACAGATGTGTAGTGCCACAGAGGCCGAAAGAGGGCATCAGATCTCGGGGGATTGGATTTACAGAAGGTTGTGAGTCACCATGTTGGTGCTGGAAATTGAACCTGAGTCCTCTGGAAAAGCAGCCAGTGCTCTTAACCACCAATCCAGACTCCCCAAACAAAACATAAAATTGACTTTTGCTGCCTATATCTTCATGGATGTTGGGCTGTCCTCTGGAGCATGGCCACACCCCTAAAGACCAAGGACTCACCAGCTCCCAGAAGCCAGTTGTCCATAGGTCTTTTAGCTAGTGATGAGAGCTCAAGAGCTACTTCCTGTCTGTCATTTAGCATTTCCTTAGTAAAATACATAACTGCCCTGTAGTGAATTGTAAGTTTCTTTTTTGTTATGGAGTGCCATCCTCATAGGCAGGCAACAGTTGTTATACTTGTAATATAACCCAATCTCCAGTTGATATTTCAGTTTGGCTTCCTTTGCCCTGCCTTCATTAACTGCCTCTTCTCGGTCTGTCCCCTCCCTCCTTCCTACAGGTCAATGTTAGGATAAGTGCCACTCTCCTCCTGGATTCACCCCTCCCCCGGGCACGTCAGCGAGATGACGTCAGGCGCAGCCGTGGCGTTTCCCGTTAGGCCAGCCCAGCAGATCCTGAGGTGTCTGTTGTTCCTGCCGGGGGCGGCCTGAGCTCTGCTGGTAACAACGAACGTCAAGCATCCAACGCTAGCCTCCGCTAGTTCCGGTCTCCAAACCCAGAGCCCAGTCTTGGAGCACAACGCCACTCACCCACGGCCCCGCCCCTGGGCGCTAGCTGTGGTTTCCTAGGGAACGACGCTGAGCGTCGGCGGCGATTGGGCCGGGTCGCGCGTGCGCAGTGCGCTATGTTGGTGGCGACCCCGCGGTGGTTGCGGAGATTTGACTGCTGCACGGCATGGCCCATTTCTCCAGCGAGGATGAGGTGATGCTACAAGCGATGCTCCGGCAGCTGTTCCAGAGCGTGAAGGAGAAAATCACCGGAGCTCCCTCCTTGGAGTGCGCAGAGGAGATCCTCTTGCGGCTGGAGGAGACTGACGAAAATTTTCACAAGTAAAAATCGAGTTTATAAGTTTTTAAGCAAACAAACCACTGGTCCAGGAAAGCTGGAAATGATTTGGATAGAGATTTATTTGATTTTTTTTTTAAATAGCTGATTGTTGGATCAGTTTTTTTTTTCTAATTTGTCCCAATGCTGAATTTATCTTTTTTTTTCAAAGTGATTTTTGTAGAGCCTCTTCTGCCTGTATGTTCTCTTCGGCCACAGCTTCTTAAGAATAGCAATTGTAAATTATTCTGTTCTTTAAAGAACAATCTTAACATAAGGAAATTCCTTTCACATTACCTAAAAGTAGTGACTCCCGCCCCTGGTCGCCCCCAAGTCCTTATTTGTGTTTTTGTTGGTCTGTCACTTCAGTGCCTGCTGTAGGAAGCCACTCAGCACTGGAAGGGCCTCCCATACTTAAGTATTAAGTAGGTCAGGGCTGGGTACCTGTGTAGGGGTAGGGCGCCCTTGCAAATGCCCTAGACGCACTGAAAGGGAGCAGGTTGCCTGGCTTTGAGGAGCACGGAGAAAGGAAGTGTTTAGGTGCTACCTGAAGGACCTCTTACAATGCAAACGCTCCTTAGACATAAAGATCCTTGGGGTTCTAGGCGTTTCTTTGGAGTTTGTTCATGTAATGAATTAAGCCTCTCAGTTTCAAAGTCTACCTCCAGGTGCCCAGTCAGTTGTAGCCTTTTAAAATCTAGTGTTTGACTCTCACAGATACTTTCCTTTTAGTGTTGCATTTGTCTGTCTATTGACTTGGCCATTCAGGTGCTGGGGATGGAACCCTAGCCTCATGCCTGATAGGAGGCAGTTTCTGTTGCTTTTATTGACTTTTGGATATCCCGAAGTTCAGTTTCTAGAAATGGGCATTAAGAGACCCTTCAGTCCTTTAACGTTCTGTGTAAAAGGTTGCGTTTACTTGCAGTTTTATGGTGGTGTTCTTTACAATGTCCTCCGGTTCTCACGGGAATTTTAAAGATGTACAAAGAATAACTGTAGAGCTTCCAATTTAATAGTCAGGATTTTTGAGACCTGCTTGCTGTGTTGTCCAGCAAGTTATGCCCAGGATAGCCCGGAAATGACTCCTGAACCCCAGCATCCCAAGTGGTGAGAGCATGTATCAGCAGGCCCAGCTTGATTTTTTTAAACTTACGATTATGCTTATGGTTTCCTTTGTTTTTGCTTATTTCCATATTAAGTTGGTGCCGATCACAATGATTGCATGACACTCTGGTTTAGACATATTTGCAGTCAGTTTTGTTGTTGTTTTGTTTTCTTTTGGTCATAGCTTCATTATTTTAAAGGCACAATATAGAACATTTGGTAACTTCTTAAGTAAAGGTGGATTTATTATATATCCATTTGTTTTTTTGTGTTTATGACAGGATTTCATTGGGTAGCTTTGATTAAGCCTGAAACTTGCTGTGTAGACAAGGCTGGCCTCAAACTCACAGAGGTTCACTTGGCTCTGCCTCAAGGGTGTTGGGACAACAGGTGCATACCATGACACCTGTCACATTCGTGCTTTAAAAATAGTAAGTCAGCAGTTTTATTATTTTATTTTGGGATTTTTAAAAAAAATTTATATTTTCAAACTAATTTACATAAAGATTTTCCTTAGTATTCTGTTACCTTAATATTTATAAAATCTGCAATTATATCTCCATCTTATCATTCCATGTATCAAAAGCTTGTATGGATATTGAGTTTCTGGGAGATTAGCAATTTTATAAGTAGATGCTGTTGGAGACAATTGAGTCAGTGAGTAATGTAATTTCCGGTGTAATAAACCAAAGTGGGAGAAAGTGTGGTCATTGGGAGAGAAATAACTATAGACAGTACCGGTGCAGAGAAGATTTGTCATGTGGAGATACTAGCCTGTCCCTTCCTCCAACAGCCTCTGTTGTTCTCTCTAAGCTGCAGAGCCACATTCTCCTCCCTTCCTTTAATATGGCAGGAAACACTTGAGACCTCTAGAAGGGGAGAGGGAGAGAGTACATGTTTTATGTCTCTTTCTCTCTCTCTGTCTCTGTCTCTGTCTCTGTCTCTCTCTCTCACAAACACACACACACACACACACACACACACACACACACACACGACATGAAGTATACCTTTTGGTTTTCTATAGTTTTGTATCAGTTTTTCAAGAAAGTCACAAGTTCAACCTTAAAAAACAGTCACTCAGTTCTCTTGGGAAATGTAGGTAATAACACTGGAGACGGAACAGTGGAAATGTACTTGCCATTACCCAGCTTAGCAGTATTTTCTTATGCAAAGGGAAGGTTTTCATTAGTGGAGGAAGCAAGGAAGCTTATGGCTGTGTATTTTGAGCTGCCTCTGAGATGTGGTAGCTTCTACTTGTCTCTCCTTATAAGCAAAAAAAAACCCCTGCAAGATTCAGATGTGAATCTTTGAGGTCATTCATTCTTTCTGTCTTTTGTTTTTTCTTTTTAACACTGGCTCTACCCTCAGCTGCAGGAGAATATATTAAAAAGATATTTTCTGGTGTCACTGAAATGAAAATTCAGAACTTTCTGGCACGATGGTGTGCATCTGTAATCCTGGGACTCAGGATGCTGATGCAGGAGGATTTTGAGATTGAGGACAACTTGAGCTACATAGAGAAATCCTGCTCCTCTGCCTTAACTCTCTTAAGTAAATAACAGCAAAGAATTAGGGGCTGGAGGTGTTCTTGCCAACATTTGTTATTTATTTTCTTAATGACAAGGCAAAAACATCGTGATGTGTTATAGGCCTTTGTTTGCGAGATTTCCTGGATCTGATTAATAACTGAGAGTGTGATATTTACTACATTTTATTTTTATGTTTGTTTCAGCTATGAATTTGTGAAATACCTCAGACAGCACATATGTAACACACTAGGGTCTATGATTGAAGAAGAAATGGAAAAATGCACATCTGATCAGAATCAGGGGGAGGAGTCTGGCTATGACACTGTTGTACAGCATGTTACCAAAAGAACACAGGAGTCTAAAGAGTGAGTATGACCATAACAGTTATGTACGTATTTTACAGCGTATCTATTCCTCACCCTGCAGGACCTCTGCCTTCCCGCTTCAGTGGGCTTCGTTAGCTTCTTCTGTAGATACTCCAATCAAACTCATAGATCTAAAAATTAAGATCCAGGCCAGGCAGTGGTGGCACTCAGGAGGTAGAGGTTGATGAGACGAATCTCTGAGTTCAAGACTAGCCTGGTCTACAGACCTGGTTCCAGGACAGGCAGGGCTGCACAGAGAAATCCTGTCTGGTAAAAAAAAATAAAGTCTAGAATCCACATACGAGTGGGAACATGTGATATTTTTTTTGGCGGATGTAAGTTGTATCACTTAATGTAGTATTTTCCAGTTCCATTTTCCTGAAAAAAATTTTTTATAGATGAATAAAATTCTATTGTATGTAAATGACAGAATTTCCTTATGCATCAAATGGGGACGTCCACGCTAGTATCTTAGGTATTGTGAACAGAGCAGCAAAAAATATGGATATGCAAATATCTCTGTAACTGAATATGTAGTCTTTTGGGTATATGGCCAGAAATAGCATGGCTGGAGCATAAGGTAGTTTTATTTTTAGCTCTTTAAAAATTTTCTACACTGATTGGCATAGTGGCTGCACCGTTTATAGTCCTGCCAATGGCGAGTAAAGGCTCCTCTTCCTCCACAGTCTCCCCAGCCTTTGTTGTCATTTCATTTCTTGATGGTAACCATTCTGACGGGGAGGGGGGTGTGCGATCAAACTCCCAAATTTCAAAGTAGCATTACTTTACGTTTCACTGGGACCTAACAGTGCAGAACACTATAAAGTGTTTAGATATTTGTATTTTTTTCTTTTAAGAACTCTCTGGGTTCATGAATATTTATTTATTGGACTCAGTTGTTTGTTTGGATGTTTAGTTTTTTTTTGAATTCTTTATACTAATATTAATCCTCTGTAGGATATATCCTTTGGCTGTTTCTTATACTTTACATTTCATGAAATCTTGTATAATTGGTCTTATTTTCTGAGTGATTGAGTCCTCTTTAGAAACGTCTTCCCTTTGTGAAGGACACTCCTTTTTGCCCTCTGGAAGTTTCAGAGAATCAGGTCTTACACTGAGGACTTTGATTCGTTTGGAGTTGACTTTTTGTTGTTTTGAGGCAGGATTTTTCTGTATATCCCTGGCTGTTTTGGAACTCGTTTTGTAGGCGAGGCTGCCCTTGAACTTACAGAGATCTGCCTGCCAGTGTTAGGACTAAAGGTGTGTACCACCATGCCTGGCTGGCTGACTTATGTGCAGTGAGAGATAGTAGGATCTTCTATTCTTCTAAATGTAGAAATGTAGTTTCCCCAGCCCCTTCTGAAGAAGCTTGGAGAGGTGAGTTTGGGCTACACAGCTTTGTGCTCTTGGCGGGTCGTGCTCCTCCAGCCACCAGCCCAGTAACTCCCTGGATCTGGGAGTGAAACACACGCACGCACGCACGCACGCACACACGCATGCACGCACGCACACACAAGCTTATTTTTAATATGCCATCTAGCTCAATGACTGGTCAGTTCTATTTCTCTGCCTGCTACCCCAGGCCCAATCGGGAAAGTGGCCAGTGGTCACTTACCCGAATTCTTACATGGCTCCTTGGCTATCTCTCCTTCAGCTCTAAATCTGATCTGTCTTCCACTGCATCAAGGTTATCCTTTTTCTCCTCCTTTCTGCCCTAGAAAATCTAAAGGTCCCACCCCATCTTCCTTTGCCCAGCCATTGACTATTGGCTCTTTATTGATCAATCAAAAACCAATTGGGAACAAGGACCTTCAGCATTTGGACACGCAGATTAAATCAAAGCATTAGAACTGATTCTCAACAAACATTTTCCTTTCTGGATTGTGTAAATGCTGTGAGTCTTAAATAGTGTTCCTACCTTTCCTATTTTATGGACTAGTTTGAGAAGCAATGGTGTTATTTCTCCTCCAAAGGTTTTATGGAATTCCTCCATGAATCCGTCCATCTGGGTCTGAACTTTTCTTTAGTAGGGACATTTTAAATCACTGCTTCAACCTCAGTGCTTGCTATAGAGCCTCTTAAATTGTCTAACTCATCTTGGTTTAATTTTGTAGATCACATGCATTTAGAAATGTGTCCATTCCTTTTAGATTTTCCAATTTCAATATGTGATATTTTCAAGATAGCCCAATAAAATTGAGTCTTATCTTTCTTTTGCTTAGTTTGGCTAAGGGTTTGTCAATATTGTATATCTTTTCAGAGAACCAATTCTACATTAACTTTATTAATTTCTGTACTGGTCTTTTAAAAACATGTTTTTATTAACTTTCTGAGAATTTCATAATTCATATGATGTATAATTATCACATTTATCATATTTATCCCCACATAATCTGCTTAAGACCTCTCAGATACACCCCTCTCATCCTTCACCCTTCCAACTTCTTGTCCCTGTGTTTTAAGCCCATTGAATACAATTAGATGTACTCATTGGTACCCATGGATGGGTGTGGGGCCATCCACTGGAGCCTGGTGGACCTACCAGGGGGTCACAGGTTTACTATAAACCATCAGAAACCATCTAGAAGCCATCAGCTGTCCATAGCTCTTCATCTAGGAGTAAGGGCAGGTGAGCACCTCTCTTCTCTGATCATAGTGATTTCTTTCCATCTACTGATTTCAAGTTTGGTTCCTTTTTCTTTTTTAGGTTTATAAAGTATACAATTAAATTATATATTTGAGATAAATCTCTATGATTTATTAGGTCCTTAGAACTATACACTTGTCTAGGACAGCTTTTATTTGTATAGCATACTGTGTGTGTGTGTGTGTTGTCTATTCATTTTCATTTGATTCTAGGAATTTCTTTTGCTTCCTTCATGATATTTTTAAAGCTTGTTTATCATTCTGTGGTGTGTTGTCTAATGTCCACGAGTTGGTATGTGTTCTAGGGTTTTCATTGATGTTGATTTGTGACATTGGAATGTGACCACAAGGAGTGGTTTTAGTTTTCCTGTAGTTGTTGACTTTTGCTTTGTGCCCTTATATGTGATCTGTTTTGGAAAAAGTTCTATTGGCTGCTGAGAAGAATATATTCTCTGGAGCATTTGAATTGAGTGTCCTGAAGATTCCTGATCAGTTCGTTTGATGTACGGAGTCATCTTTGATCAATGATGGCATCTAGTTTTGCTATTTCTGGTTTTGTTGTTGTTGCTATTGAGAAGTTCTGTCCGTGCTGAGAGTGAGATGGTGTCACCTGTTGTGCTAGACTTAATCCGTGACTTAACATCTAAGAGGGTTTATTTCATGAAACTGAATGCATCTTGGTTCTGGGAATGGCTGTTTAAAATTATAATGGCCTCTAGTGGATTGTTCCCTTATGAGTCTAAAGTGACATTAGGTCTGCTTTGTTAGATGCTTAGAGCTGTGACATCTGCTTGGGTCCTAGATCCATTTGCTTGAAGTGCCTTTTTCCATTCTTTCAAGCTGATTGTCTGCCTGTGAGGTAAGATGTGTTTCTCAGAGGCAGCAAGTACATCCTCTTGAGTTTTGGTTCATTCTACTTCTTTGGGTCTTTTGACTGGGAAATTTAGACCGATAATACTCAGAGTTATTATTGAAAGTGTATATTGATTTCTGCCTTTTGTAGTATTGTTTTTTTCTCTTCCTCTACCATTCAACTATTATCAACTATTATTCTAGTGTTGTTTATACTGTAGTGTAGTGCTTAGTCTTTTTTTTTTTTTTCTTTCTTTCTTCAATTAGAAGGGTATATATATATTTGGGAAATGTCTTAGTGGTCATAATTTCTTTAGCCTATTTTTATCACAGAAAAATTTTATTTTTTTTCCTGTCAGTTATGACAAATAGCTTTGCTGGGTATAGTATTCTGGGTTGGCAGTTATCTTCGAGAACTCAAAGTACACCTGTCCAGGACCTTCTGGATTTAACGTTTTAGTTTTGAGCAATCTGTTGATGTTCTGATGGGCTTGTCTTTGTAATTTAGTGTTTTTCTCTTGTTACTTTCATTATACTTTTATAATGTCCAAAAATCGCTGAAGGAAGACCTCATCCTTAAATAGTATGCAAAGACAAAGAACTTTTATTCTGAAGAAACAATCAGCATTCTGTGGTCAGCCATTCTCCAAAATGACACCTCCGACCAAGGCATGTACTTCATGTATATGAAGCAGGCCTTCATATAGGGAACCAGAGGAATTCTCTAGAAAGACTGGGTAACCTCTACTGTGATTGGTACAGGCCAAAGTGGTGACATTAGTATAACTTTGATTGGTTATTATGTTAGTTCTTCTATATTTAGAGAGTGGTTAGGTAATCTAAAATTTCATTCGTTAGTGCTGGGGAGGTGACAGGGGTCCACTTCTGATTGGCTTGTGGCAGGTGGTCAGTGGTCTGCATTCCTATGTCATGAATGTTTAACTACAGGATGAGATAGGACTTCCCAGCACAGATGCCCCATCCTGGGATATTACCTATTCTTGTGGCTATTTATCCCTAGGCTGTTCTTTGGGAAGGGGTTTTATGATCTTGTTCTGGATTTTATGGTCTGTTCCTGGAGCTGGTGCCTTATGGCCTTCTTTTAAAATCAGCCCTAGTCTTTAAATGGAGACAAACGGGCTCCTTAAATGGAGACAAATGGGTTAATGTTGTCCTTTCATTTTCTTTGTTCTGCATATTTAGTGTTTGAGCTGTAATATGGTGATGATGTTGTCTTCTGGTCTTGTCTGTTTGGCATCCTGAGTGCCTCCTGTCTGGATTGGCATCTCCTTTCCTAATTCTGTGGAATTTTCTGTTGAAATTCTCTACGAAACATTTCCTATGCATGTAGAACTAGAATCTTCACATTTTATATCTATCATCTCTAAGTTTGGTCTTTTCAGAGTGTCATGCATAACTTGAGCTTCTTACTGGACTCATCTTTATTTCTTCTTTTGTCTAGTTTGATGGCTGCCATTCCTCATCTTGGTGTTCAAGCTCAGACATTCTGTCCTCTCCTTGATCTTTCCTATTCAGGGGACTTTGCACAGAGCTTTTTATTTGATTTCCTAGGCTTTTCATTTCCAGCATCTCAGATTTCATTTTTTTCTTCAGGATTTCTGTCTCTTTGCTGTATTTTTCTTTCATAGCTTGCACTCTGTTCTTTGTTTCATTCAGTAGTTTGCATTCTGAATCAGTAGCTAATCTTCTTTGAACTCACACATATATACATATGTGGTTCTGATCATTCCCTTGTGTTTCTTTCTGTGATTTCCTTTAATTTTCATTATATACCATAGCTGCAGTCTAAGTGGATAATGGGAGGGTCATGTTGTTATGCTGGTGTTTCTTATATTTTTGTGCTTGGTTTGTTTTTTGCATCACGCGTGCGCGCACACACAGACACACACACACAAACACAGACACACACACACACACACACACACACACACACACACACGTTTTGACTTTTATGTGACAGAATTGAGCATGTGTTCAGAACATAGTTCCTCAGCCCAGGAACTTGGTATGCCTAATCAAAACTCTATGTTTTTTTTTTCTTTCTTATTTTGAATAGAACAATAACTATAGTAGCAGCCACTGCTGCTTTAATGTTGTGCTGGACAATTAAACTAGACTCCCCCTTTCTGCAATACCATTGTGGGATAAACACCCCAGGACAGTACAGAAGGTGAAACCCTCTCGAGGCATATAGAGAAGTCGAAATTAATTAGCACAACATCAGAAATGGTGCACGTGCGTGCAGTGAATCGAAGGGTGAGGTTCTCAGATCCCTCTGGTTCCATGTGATGTTGTGTTGGGGGGCGGGGAGCTGGAGCCCTTGGGCTCTGCAGCCTTGGTGTTCTGGGGTTTCAGGCATGTAGGGAAGATTCTAAGTCCTTTTCTTGTAGTTCCCGTGGACCCCAACTAACACTTGTGCAGGCCAGGTCTGCTGCTCTTTCCACAATAATACTCCATTAGGATTTCTTGACAGTACCCCCAAGCCATGCCCCTCACATCCTATAGTGCAGTGGTTCTTAACCTGTGTGTCACTGCCCCTTTGGAGGTTTAATGACACTTTCACAGGGGTCATACATCAGATATCCGGCATATCAGATATTCATGTTACAATTCATAAGAGTAGCAAAATTACAGTTATGAAGTGCAACAGAAATAATTTTATGGTGGGGGAATCACCACAACATCTGGAATTGTATTAAAGGGTCGCAGCATTAGGAAGGTTGAGAACCACTGGTGTAGAACAAACACAGGGCTCTGTGTAGCCCACAGGGCTGGCCGTGAGCTCCCTGCACACACTCCTAACCTGTTAGCCACCTTGTTTTTCATACTTCTCCCACCATGCTGGTCTTGCTCTTTATTAAACAGTCCAGTCGGTGCATCTCTCAGGAATGCCCTCAATTTGCCTTGCTGGGTAAAGTGTCCTTTTCCTAGACTACATGGGGAGCATCTTAGTTACTGTCATCTCTGCAAGGCCTTTTGTTCTCAGTTCTGCTCAAACCAGTAACCTTTCCCTGCTCCAGCTGTTTTCTTATTGTGCTCTCTCCCTTTCAGCTCTCTTATTAGTAATAAAGGATAAAATGTATATCTGTCTTCTGCTCATTTCAGTGTTTGCTCACTAGGATGGGTGTTCTACAAAGCTCAATTTTTATCTGATTTTTTTGTTTTCTATTTCTGTATCTTAATGCCTAGAAAGCGTCTTGTGTATTTTAGATACTTACTAATTAAGTGAAAGTGTTTTATTTGCCACTATAAATAGTTTTATGTTACAAATTACAATACTTTCAATGTTTATTGTCTAGCAGTGTTCGAAGCTTGGTCATTATTATGGCAGAATTAGGAGGTGATGAAACCCCGAAGAGAGGCTAAATACAAAAGAATTAGGTCATTGAAGACAGCCATCTCAGAGGGGATTAAGGCAGTTCTTGGACCCTAGTTAGTTTTAGCAAGAGAGTGAACAAGCATGCATGCTGGCCACAGGGAAAGAGATAAAGAGGGGTGTTATAAAAAGCAAGCCTGCCCCCTCTCTTTCTGCTGCCTTCTGAACTCGTCACATTACTCCTTTCTCAAACAGTCTTGTTATTTTCATGCGGATTGTCGTGAAGTCTTGACCAGAGCTGGGCAGAAACTGGTGTAAGCGTGTGATCCCTCAACCTCTGAGATATACTTCTTTCCTTTATTAATATATCTGGGCTCAAGTTTAGTTTTAGCAAGGAAAACAGATTGATGCTGAAAGTAAACTGTCTTTAGCAGTAGCTCCCCCTCCCCCTATATATAATCAAGTACTCTTTATACGTTGAATGAGCAACCACAGTGTGGTATACTGTAAAGATGAATACAGTGTTTTCTACCCTTTACTAATCCATAGCGCAAAGAGAAACTGAATGTACAATAGTTTCAGTTCTGTGTGATAAGTGCTATGATACATGCAAAAGGCTGAATGGAAATATCAAGGAAGAAATACATTAGGCAGAATATGTGATGAATAACTATAACTGAGAAGCATCAGAACACAAGCCTTGAAGAAATTAATGTTTCTGCAGGAGCACACGAGTGAGGGAATGCTGGGTGTTCAGTGCCCTCTTCCCAGGTGGCAGGTTCCTTTCATTGTGGTATTTCACTGTCTCTTATGCCAGAGGTTCACAGATGTTTTCTATAAAAGGACATAAATAAGCATTTTAGATTTGCTAACTGTACCTTGTGTCAACAGTATAAAAATAGCCTTAAGTAATGGATAATAGGAAGAATATGCATGCACTTCAGTAAAATTTATTTATTGGAAAATCAGTTTAGATCAATAAAATAATATCTTAGGTGCTTTTCTATTGCTGTGAAAAATTCCACCAACTGGAGTTCAGGGACTTAAATATATGAGCCCACAGGGGCTATTCTGATTTAAACCACCACGCCAACCCAGTATCAGAGATACTGGCATTTGTACTTGAGTATTTATCATCTACTGTAGTGTAAAGCATGAAGTCTAGTTTACTTTTAAAGTAACCTTTCAAAAGTTAGTCTGGACAGGAGTTGTGTTTCTTTTGTGACAATTACTATTTATTGTTGTTACCCAATGGGGTGAAGTGGCAGTATACAGGTGTTATTCCAAAAAGAATCCTAAAATTGCTCAGATAGTAGAAGCCCTTTAATGATAAGGGCAGAGTTTTATATGACACTATTAAAAATTACTTTAAAAATCTTTGTGTAAGCTATTTAACTTGTTCAACTTTAGTTCATCCATGTATAAAATTTAAAACAGTTATTACCTCACAAACATTTCAAAGGGCTTAATGGGTGTTTGTCTTATGCTTTGTGAACTATGGATAATAGACTTTAAGTTGTATAGAGTCCTTGAGAAAATGACTCAAAGGTCATGTGGCAGCAGTACATTTTTATTGTAGTGATGCCAACCTTCTCCCTAATTAAACATTTTCATGTTTATTTCTCCAACTTTGTCACATACAAGAGCATCCTTTTAGGTAGTTCATGTTATTTGATGAGTTCGGAAACACATAGGCAGGTCTCTATTGTTGATCTGGTTTTCTTTTCTTGAAGCTTTGTTTCCCCAGTGGTTATGTGAATGTTTCTTGAAGCGTTGTAGGAGGGTCTGGGTCATGTCCACATCCTGTATCTGCCTCCATTTGCCTTCTCACAGCTCCAGTAGCTGCTGCTGGCTTTCAGCTCGTTTAACCCTCCATACTAATGATCAGCTGCATAGGTTTTTAAAAGATTACTGCTTTTATTTTCTCTTCTGACCATTTTCATGGAAGTTTTTTTTTTTTTTTTTCAGAAGATTCATAATTGTCTTTTTAATAAAATCCTGTTAAAAGCATTTATGTTCAAATGGCAATAAATGGAAATTTCAGATATTCTATGGATTTAATAATCCTCATGCTTTTTTTTTTTTACTTTTTATAATTCTCCATTAAATTACTAAATTGTGTCTCTCTTTCTGCCTCTTCTTTTTTTCTCATTTCTCCCATGCTCCCTCCCTCTTTTCTCTAACCTTTCTTTCTTTCTTTCTTTCTTTCTTTCTTTCTTTCTTTCTTTCTTTCTTTCTTTCTTTCTTTCTTGGCAGGCTTGCACTAATTCTGCCTGTCTCCACTTAGCTGGGATTAAAGGCATACCACAGCACATCCAGCTAAATCACCAGATTGTAAATTTTAAAGGAACAGAGACATCGGAGACATCGAGATGCACATGTGAACATTCCTAACTACAAAGAGTGCCAAGAGAGCATACTTTAGCTACTATCCAATTACTGAGGAAGGGAACAGCCTTTTGTTTCTTTGAGACATAGTCTCACTGTAGCACTGGCTGTCCCGGAACTTGCTTTGTAGGTCAGGCTAGCATTGAATTTTCAAAGACATACTTCTCCCTGCTTCTTCCAGGCTAGGATTAAAGGGCTGTGCCACCCTGCCTGTCCAGAACATCTTTTGATGGACAGATCTTAATGGATATAAGAACCCTTTCCTTCCTCCCTCCCTCCTTCTGACCGGTCATTCCTCTGTGTGTCAGGCTGCCCTTGATCTCACCATGGTGCACAGACCTGGTCCAGGGTATCCATCTCCCCTTCATCATTGGAGATGCTGCATGCACATGTTATACAGAAACACACACAGGCAAAACACATAAAATGCTAAAGTAAAAAGAAGTCTTAAAATGATAAGTTTTCTCCTTTGGAGACATTTTTTAGACTTACAGAGTTGAGGGGATGTAGAAATTTCCTCAGTTTTATGTCTTACTTCAAGAATCTGTTTTCTGCCACCAATTATAACTGTTTCTGTGGCTTTTCTTGGAAAGTAACCACTGACTACTTAACTCCTACTTAGATCCGGAGAGAGCATCGAACGTCTCAGTCGAGGCTGTGGGTGCCCATGGGCATGAAGAAACGAAGGAAGGAGGGTGGAGAAGTGAGAGAGAACTGAGGCGAGGGGCTGGAGTGAATTGTGCCGTGCCATAGCCTGACTCTGTTGTGGTGTGAATATTTTCTTGCGTTGCTGGTAACAGAAATGCATGCCACTAGGACAGCTTGGCTTAGAGCTGTATTGATTTTACCACATTACTTTATATTTCCAGATTAAAAAAAAAAACTGCAAGAAATCATATGCTTTTGAAATTCCTTTTTAAAATCTTCTGAGTTTTCAAAACAGGGTTTTTCTGTGCAGCCCTGGCATTTCACCAGCCTGTTGTGCCTTTTTTTTTTTTTTTTTTTTTGCAACAGAAACTTAGATTTTCCCTGTTAGCATTATGTTCTTAACATTTTTTTTTCTTTTTCACAGAAAAAAAAAAATGTACCTGAGTCTCTTGAGTTCATTTACTAAGTCTGCCTTGACTTTAAAGGTATAAGGAAATGATGCATTCCTTGAAGAACATTATGATGGTGGTGGTCGAGTCGATGATCAACAAATTTGAGGAAGATGAGACCCGAAGTCAGGACAGGCAGAGGAAAATGCAGAAGGAGCAGAGCGGCAGCTGCTGCACAGACAATTGCTCTGACAGTGACTCCTCCTTCAATCAGGTGGGTTGTACCCTTTGGTAAGCCAGGCTGCGTAAGCAGAGCATCCTGGGCTGTGTAATGTAGAGAGGGTAATCTGAGCACAAGTAAGCATGCATACTTACTCCTTTCTGCTCCTGACTATGTGTGCGATATGACTAACTGTTCAAGTCCCTGCCTGATGGAATCCCCTCTGTGACACACTGTACCCTGTAACTGTAAGTTCATGTTCTTTCTTCTCTGAGTTTCTTTATAACAGTACATCTTCTGACACCAATAGACACTGGAACAGAGATCTTGCATTTCTACTAACCAAGACCTAAGTAGAAATACCTGTCATTTGATTATGGCAGAAATAGGAAAAAGGTAGGCTTGAGACTAGTTTAGTCCTAATAGAAGACAAGGGAAAGCAGCTGGACATACGCCAGTGGCCCCTGACAAGCTTCCAGGTCAGACTTTGCCAGTCTGTCCACCTGCATCAGTTGTCCACAGATATGAGAAGGCTCTTGCAGCTCTGCAGTGGGTACAGATGATCAACAAGATGGTCCTGCATGTTTCAGGGCCTGGCCTTAATCTCTGGCACCACAGATAAAGAAGGGCATGCTCAGAAAGTAGACCTAAGCATGTTGCGAAGAACGGTTGGAGGAGTTCGGGTCAACATGAAGAAATGGATGCACAGTAGCACAGTTGGGACTGCAGCGTTGCACGGTGCTGACTTGGAAGTGGTCAGAGCTGGCTCACAGTCGCTGTGCTTAGCTGCCATTGCATCCTTGCTCAGGAGAGACTCTGTTGAGCTGTGAACTCTACAAGTCAGGCTGACGCGATGTCAGAGAGGATGGGAGAGACTGGGAGTTTCCCATGTTACAGCTCTTGGGAAGAAGAAGAAGTATTTACAGGCTTGGTTAAGTTGCTTAACTGAGCCTCTTTAGAAATTAAAAGACAGACTTTCATCCTAGGACTTAGGAGCTCACCACTAAATGATATTACTTATTTAATGAGCCTCTTTAATACACTGAAACTCAAGAGAAGAGAAAAAGAAATATCGTTAGTATGCCTGGGCCCAAATGAAAGTTTTCAGATCTACCTCAGCTTAATTGAGTAGCTAGGAGTTCATCACTCGCTAATTCCCAAATGTTGAGTTATTTCTAGTGATTAGAATAACAGAGCTTTCTGGTTTTGAGTGAATGAAGTCATAATTCCATATAGTTTTGTTTTTAAGTTTTGTTTTGCTGGGATTCTTCAAATGCAACTCTACCTTCAGATCTGTGGCTTTGGCATGCGCACAGGCGATATGGGAATCATGTAGCATCTACCTTGTGAATATGACCGTCTCAGGAAAGTCCATCCAGTGTGTGTACTTTACGTTGACATACCAACGAGTGACAAAAAAAGGCCAAGGGAATGATGGTCTTTGCTCCTGATACTTACTGAACTGACAGGTGTCTCTGTCTCAGGGACTGAGGTCAGAGACTCATCACTTGACCATATACCTCTGTCTGTGAGAAACTGTTGATTAGTCTGAAATCTGTTTCCCATATAAGCCACCTTGCATCAGCCCACAAGAAAGATAGCCTTTTAGGAGTAGCTGGTCTTATACCTTGCCATCTGCTAGCTTACTGTTAGTATAATAGAGCTGTTACTATCACCACTCACTGCTTGCTGCTGGACACTGTATCCTTTACTATGACAGCAAGAAGACGGACTCTGTGCCTTGTAAGAACTCCATTAACCACTGCCAGCCTTATTGATCCCTTCAGGGTTAGTACTTGCTCTGGGCTGAAATCAATGAATCTGGATTTTTCTTTTCTATAATCAAAACCTACCGTTAGCATCCAAATGAATGGGTTTAATCATGACATTTCACGCACATTTGTCATTCATTATACTTGTTCTCATTCTTCCACTCCCTCAGCATCCTCAGTGCCTTTTACTTGCATGTCCCCTCCCTTCTCCCACACAGTTTCAATTGTACCTTCATGACCTTCGCACACACACAGATTTACATCTAGATTTTGCAAACGAAAACAAGGGTGGCATTCGTCATTCTGAGTCTGGCTTATCTCTCTTACACAGTGACCGCAGCTCTATGCATTTTTCTTCAGTGTCTATTTATTTTTAATTTATGGCTGGCTAAATTTCCATGGTGTCTTTTATCTATTCATCTTTTGATAGACATCCAAGGTGACTCCATTTCTCAGTTATTAAAATAGAGCAACAGTAAACGTGCATGCACAAGCATCTTCGTGGTGTGTTGACTTGCAGTTCTTGAATACGCAACACACCTATGGTTGGGGCATATTAGATTTCTATTTTCAGGTTTTTGAGGAACATCTGTATTGATTTCCAAGTAGCTGCTTTCATTTATATTTCTATCAGCTGTGTAAAGGGTCTCTTTCCCTAAAACCTTACCATTCTGACAGGGGTTAACCAGACTCTGGTTCAAAGTTGTTTTAAGTTGCATTTCCCTGACAGTTCAAAGCTATTGAATATTGTTCACATGGATATTTGCCATTTGCACATCCTTTATTGAGAACTATGTATTTGGTTTATTAACTCATCTATTGATTGGGTGATTTTTTTATCTGTTTAATTTTAGACTTACATTAGCTTTAGATATTAATCCTTGTTTAATGTAAAAATGACAGAAAATGGCTTCACATTCTGTAGATCACTCATTCATTCTGGTGATTGTGATTTAATTTTGATGTTGTACTTTTATGAATGGAATAGTCCTTTCATTATTATTTGAAGTATTGTAATTTGACTCTATCTGGATTTTAATCGATTGCTGAAAAACTGAAGGCTATTATTAATATATATAGTCTTCCAGATACTGAAAAATAAAGAAGGGATAATAGACTTTACCAAAAATTTGAGCAGAGCAATGGAAGAGTTTGGTTTTGGGCTCTTTCCTGCTGAAAAATTGGAATATTCCCTCCAATATACATTAAGATTTCACAATTCTTGTCCTTTCTTTCTGCCATCTTCTCCTCTCATACTGTTTAACACAGTACAAAACAATTGCTTTGTAATGGGCTTGCTGTTCTCTTAAAAGAAGCATACCTCCGGAGGTATAGTTTATGTGAAGAAGATGCTGTCTTTATATAAGGGACTTCCATCTGTTGCTCTTACATTGTTAGGTGTTTAAGACATTAGCTTCTTCTTTGCTTTATAAGAAAGTTCACGTTGTGATGAACCATCCTTTGGTTCTTGTGATAGACAGAGTAATTGCCCTCCCTAAGATATCCATGTGCTAATCCTTAGAACCTGTGAACATGGGGCCTGGGGCAGTTAGGACTTTACTGGTATTACTGAGTTGTCTTTATATGCAGAAGTGCAGTGGGCTCCTTATGGCTTTACAGAATCACAGAGGTTTATGTGCAAAAAGCCCAAGGGGCTCAAGGTAGAGGGTGTGGTGTACTGGCTGCCAGGGTTCCTGGACTGATGTGTCTGTGGGCTTGTAGATGGCATAGAAGGCCAGGAAGCTCAGACAGGCTTTAGAAGCTGAAAAAGGCAGGGAATGGATTCCTTTTTTCTGGGAATAGCACAGGTTCCATTTTATTGCTAGGATCTGAGTTCATCCTGTTGGAATTTGTTGAGCGCCTTCTTCCTGTCTTATGTGTACAGCCTTTCTCATGCTTTTCAGTATGTAGGGTTTCAGTTCTCCTAATGGATTATCATTTTCCATACCTCTTCAAACTTTAATGTCTCCAGCTTAACCCATTTTCTGGCATCTTCTGAAATCCTCCAGACTCTCCGTTGCTCTGGAGAGGATGCCCGGATGACATGGACAGTACAGTGGTCATTCTCAGCCTCATCAGGACAGTAAGATCAGGGGTAGCACAACTGCCACGTGCTGGACTCCTCCATTTTCAGCTCTGGTTAATGTTTTCTTCTGTTTGATTATTTTTCTTTTCTGGTTGTTTTAAAAAAACAAACAAACAAAACAACAACAACAACAACAACAACAAAAACCACAAACAAACCAAAAAGGCAAGAGCCTAAAATCTTAACAATATAGAGGTGAGAGGGGAAGATAGGTGAGACTTTTTAAAAACAAGGGACCTGGGTAGGTAAGGCTTAAGCTTATGTTTGCCTGTTTCTTGATTTGCTATTATTCCTTTGAGGAGACAGTTTGACATCAGAAAACTAAAGTACTTTGATTAACCATGCTAATATTTCTTTTTAAATGAACACTTCACTGCTTCTTCATTACTGAAAATAACAATAGACTTTGTCAGTTTTACATGTAGCACTTTTATGGAGAGCACAAATTTCTTTTTGATCAGTGTAACTAAAACATCCAGGAAATTTTAGAATAAGCTTAACATTTAAGAACACTAGAACATTCTTTTGGTTTTGAAATTACCTTATTGTGTATTTCAAGTTTATTTATAAGTAGGTGCATAATTCAAAAATCTTAGATGTACTATAATTTTAGAAAGGCTATTTCAGGTGAACCTCATTAATTCTGACTCTATCTTGAGCTAAGTCAGTCTGCAATAGTCTACAGCTGAACTACTAATGAGCTTTGACCTTGGTTCTCAACCCCTTGTATGCCTCAGATTTCTTTTTTTTTTTTATTGGATATTTTATTTACATTTCAGATACCTTTCCCCATTTCCCCTCCCTAGAAAACCCCTATCCCGTGCCCCCTTTTCCATTTTGCTTTTATACAATTTTTTTTTAAATGTTAGTCAAAGACTTTATAAGTATGGTAATGCTCAATCAGAAGTGTAACCTACTACCCAACCTAGCTATGTAAACTATCTTTGACTGGTGGAGACATGTGAACTTCTGCCTCCATGCCCCCTCTCTCTTTCTCTCTCTTTTTCTCTCTCATTACCTAGCTTCTCATCTACTTCATCTTCTCCTCTCCTTACTCCATCTTTTCCTCTCGGTGCTCCTTCCCCCTTAGCTCCTCCTACATATCACCCTTCCTGTTAAAATAAAACTTTTCTCACAGAATACAATTAGAGCATAATTATTCCTATTTGTACCAGTGAGGTACAAGATAGTCTTAATATCCAGTCCCTCCTCTTTTTGACTAACCAGAATCTCTGTCGTCTCTCTTGACTAAAACACTTAATTTTGAACCTGGCATTTTCTTGGCTTTAGAATGAATGTCAGCTGAAAACCATACACTCAGATCTTTTCTCTCAAGGTAAATAGCCAGGATTGGCTATGAGTCTATATGTCCTCAACGCCGTCAGAAATCCAGAATGGCTAGATTAACTGAAGTTATGGAAAGCACTAAGCATAGCTTCTAAAACTTAGCCAATTTATAGAGACCGCTGAACACATGGACAGCCCCTATACTACCGAACATTGGAGCATCAAATCTTCAGCCTTCTGGCCCAAATTCATCTGACAGACCTTAGTGCTGCAGAATTATTAAGGGCTGGTTACTCTGTCTAGGCAGATATAATCAGTCGACTATTCTGCAAGTGTGTCCTTTTCTGGACAGTAATTTGTCTGTAGATGGAGAGAGGCAATTCTTGCCTAGTGGCTATCTCACCACAACTGGAGTAACTCCAAGGATGCTCAATTTCCTTTTAGAATCCAAGACAGGAAGCTGTCAGGAGCAGACAGGTCTCTAATCAAGATGAACATTAATATAGAAATATTTGTGATGTCAATTCTATGGATTTCTGACGTTTTGAAATCCAACTATCCATGTAAGGTAACCTGGATTGTTGTCTGTTAACTCCTCTCAGCTATTTCTAAATAAAATATAGAAAACACCCTAAAAATAAACTCAAAGTCATGAATTTGCTACAGTCCCTTAACTCACAGGCTAATCATCCCAAATCAGTTAGAAAAAAAGTTTAAGAAGGACTGGGTCTAAACCTTGTATTTCTAAATGTGTTATACAGGCACAATGCCTAGGAGAGTATCAATATTCATTTCACTTTCATATCAATACGAAGCTTATACCATTGAAAACCTTAAATTTGAAATCCAAGTGAATTTTGTACCATTTAAGAAATTATAACTTCATCTTGATACTAAATTATACAGATTTCTACCAATAGGTTATCGCTATGCCATAAATCCTAGCTAATCCTCCCCGTTCCAACAAAACCACTACTTTTTCCCAGAGAGACAGCCTAATATTAACCACCTTAGTCCCCAAGCCCAGGGAATAGGGGCGCTGACTCTTCTTTAACTTCTTCAAGCTGATTACGGGCGTTGAGATATTAGAAGAGGGGTGGAGGGGAAGAGTAAATTGATAAGCTTCTGACGCTGTGTCTTCACTACATCCAGATGGAATTCCCAGACACTGGAGGTTTGAATAGGTCTGCTCGTTTTGCTTGATGAGTAGATACACCAAGGCTGTGTATTCTGCAATATACAATTCTCTGGACAAGTTTTAGTATCAAGAAAAAAAAAATTTTTTTTTTCTAGAGGGCTGACTTTTTTTTTTTTTAAAGATGTTGGTTCTAACAACTTTTTCCCCCTTTTATGTAGTTGGTTATAATATTTACATTTCAAGTTTCATCCTCTTATCCCACTTCCCCCACCACCCAGGAACCCCCCCATCCCATCCTCCCTCCTTATTTCCCCTCTATGAGGCTGTGCCCGCACCCACCCCCACCCCCATCATTCCCTCCTCACCTTCACATTCCCCCCCACACTCTGTGTTCGCCTTCCATGGGACCAAGTATATCCTTTCCCACCTATGCCCAACAAGGCCGTCCTTCCCCACGTACTCCACTAGAGTGTAGAGTGTAGGTCCCTCCCCATGTGCTCCCAGGCTGGTGGTCCAGACTCTGGGGGGCTCCGGTTGTTTGGCACTGTTGCTCTCCTCTTGGGGTCACAAACCCTTCCTGCTCCTTCAGTCTTCCAAGTTCTCCATTGGGAAACCCTTGATCCTATCAGTGGTCAGCTGTGAGCATTGTCCTCTGAATGTGTCAGTCTCTGGCAGATCTCTAAGGAGACAGCTATATCATATTCTTGACAGCATGCACTTCCAGCCATCTACATCAATGTCTAGCTTAGGTGACAGTACATGGAGTGGATGCCCAGGTGGAATGGTGTCCTGATGGCTCCTCCTTCAGTTTCTGTCCCATGTTTTGTTTCCATAATTGCTCCCTTGAATATTTTTGTTACTGGTTCTAAGTAGAACTGAATGCCTCAGATTTCTTTTTGAAGTTTTATTTAGAAAGTTTATTAACATAGTTTTGCCAGCGTCCTAGTTATGGTTTCTCTTCATAAAACAAATGACCAAAAGGAACTTGGGCAGGAGATAGTTTATTTCTGCTTACAACTCTCAAGTTATACTTAATCAGTTATGGATATCAAGACAGGAACCTGGAGGTAGGATCTGAAACCAAAGCCATGGAACAATGTGGTTTGCTGACTCGCTCAGCCTGTTTCATAGTTAACCTAGGCCACCTCACAGAGGTGTCAGTGACCACAATGCGCTGGGTATTTCCACATCAACCACCAATCAAGGAAATGCCCTATAGATTTGCCTACAGGTACATACGAAGAGATGTCGGTGCCACAGCAGACTGGGGCCTCTCATATGAATCAAGAAAATATTTCACAGACATGCCCACAGGCCAGTCTGATGGAGGCAGTTCTTCACATGAGCTTCCCTCTTCTCAGAGGACTCTAGGTTATGTCAAGGTGACAGTAAAAACTAATCAGTATAAAGCCAAACATTATTTAAGGTCGCAATGGAAGATCATGTCAGAACAACAGGTGACAGTTACTATAAAGCAATATAAACACGTAAATTCAAAAACGGTTTTGACCCTCTATTGTTCCTGCTTTTCTCCTTTATACTCCACTTAGAAATGACTTCTTCAGTTTCTGCTTTAACACATGCAATTATATCTTAATTCTTTCTGGAAGCTTCTTATATTGTCATGGTCACATCTGTTACCTACAACAGATCCATGTGGTGCCTTCCAGATTAAGCCACAAAAACTGCTTAACCCCCTCAGGAGCTTTTCATCCAGACAGTATTTAGAACCACTGAAAATCCAGCAAATAGGCACTGAAGTAAACACTTTACATGAACTAGTTAAGTGTGTTCTAGTTAGGTGCTGTGACTACTTACACGTATCCAGTAGGAAGCAATAGCACAAAAGCAGTTTTTAATATAGTGCAGGCCAGCTTTAAGTCACATTAGACTAGTGGTATATATGAGCCTCTCTTGGTATTTTATATGAAAGGTTACAGAAGGTTTTGGGGGAGTATTTTGGAATGGTTGATGAGGACCAGATTGTGAAGTGAAGGCAAAGGTTATGCTTTAATCATTATTTATAGATCCTAGCTATAAAACTGGAATGCTCAGTAAATATTCGAGACAGATTATGTTCCGTGGCTAAGTTGTGTTATGCTCACACAGCAAAGGGAAATAATTTCAAGGTTTTATAGAGAAATGATTTCAGGAGGATTTCCACTATGTTGTAGGTGTAGGAGCGTGGAGCGGCATAGTTGTCAGGAGACTAGGTGGAAGGCTGTCTCTGTCGTTAGAAGAAACAATGAGAATTTGGACTGAGCTGGCTTGGTAGTAATACATAGAAAAGGATCCATAAACTTCACTGATGGACTCTACAAGTTGGTGCAAATCACAACCAAAGTTGTAGCTATGGTTTTTTTTTTGTTGTCTTTTTTTTTTTGTTTTTGTTTTTTGTTCCAATGGCGGTTGAATTTGGTGCTGTGATTAGAATAGAGACTCAGATGTAGAGACTCAGATGGGGAGACATGGTCAAGTGAAAAGTTTGCATTGGAGCTAACGCAGTATACGTTATCTGTGAAGTTTAACTGTAGACAAAGAGGTGACAGTTGAGGTGGCTCATGCGTTTAGTATGAGTAGAGGCAGAATTGTCAGAGGAGATATTAGGAGATATTTGGTGTCTTATTTTTATCGACACCCTTTAACTAATGAATGGATCAAGTTAATTAACTAACTTTAAAATTTCTAGTCAAGGTTTTTCGATGTAGCTGACCTTGACCTCTGAAACCCGCTGCACGGGTCTGGCATCGCTGAGTTTACAGATGTATGCCGCCTTGTCCATCAGGTTCCTTGGGTTGGGTAAATCTCACGTCAAAAGGAAAGTTAATTAGCTACGATGAATGATCACAGGATGTTAAAGACAATAAAGCTGAACAGTAGGTGGTAGCACATCCCTATGGTCCCTGTACTTTGTATTTGTAAGTGGATTCAGGAGGATAAGGAGTTCCAAAGGCCAGCTTTGGCTAGACAGGGAGTTCATTAAGTGCTGCCCGGCTATAGACTGACTTCTGAAGAAGCTGAAATGGAAGATCTTTAAATGTGGTATCTTATTTGTATATCTCATGTTGTAATAAGACACCATAAAGAAGGCAACTTATAAAAGAAATTATTTAATTTGAGGATCATGGTTCCAATGGGTTAGAACCCATGGCATCATAGCAGGGATAATGATAGCTGGCAGGTAGTAATGTCTCTGGAGTAGTAGCTGAGTGCTCACAAGAAAGAAGGCAGAGAGAACTAACTGGGAGTGGTCTAGCTCACCCCCAGTGACATACTTCCTCCACAAGGCCACACCCACTAACCCTTCTCAAATAGTTCCACCAACTGGGGAGCAAGTATTCATGTATATGAGCCTATAGAGGCCATTTCCCCATTCAGACCAGCATGTTGATCAGTGACAAAGGAGGAGAAAGTTGAGGAACTACAATGTTGGTGAGCCATGACAATTTTGTAAAGTATAACGTTAGAGATCTCAGTATCTGGGAGGGGTATTGCACATAAAGAGACTAAAACATGAGGTCTTTTTTATATCGGCCACTTAAAAGAGATGAATTCTGTTAAGAACTAAGGATTATCTTTTAATTGACTGCTACTTAGCGTAATACTGCTTGTCTCATCAAGTGTAACAGAATGTTCAAGTAATTGCTCGCTCACCATTTGTCACAGCTGTTATGGAACTTGTAACTGTATTGGAGATAAGAATGGATTAATGTGGGTATCAATGAATTATGTTTTCAGATTTCTTCTTCAATAGACTGTTGTAGGTGAAAAGCAGTTATTTCATATTTTCTTATATAGATAATAGAGAAATGTAAGATTTGCTTGAAATTTTTTCAAATTTTAATAATGATAAAGGAAAGCACTCAGTTAGCCCATGCATATGGTGATGCTGTGGGGCAGGACTGAGGAAGAGGGATGGGAGTTGAGGATAAAGTGGCTGGAAGAAGGAGCTAGGACTTAGAATTCTGAATACAACTTCTGTTCTGCATCTGTGATATTGTTTGTCCTTGTTTGCTTTCTTGACCAAAAACAATTTGGGGAGGAAAAAGGTCTATTTGGTTAACACGTCCCATAGTCCATCATTCTGGAAGGTCAGGGTAGAAATTCAAGCAGGAGCAGAGGCAAGAACCGTGGAGAAAAGTGACTTCCTGCCTTGCTCTTCATGCTTGCTTAGCTGAGCCTGCCCACATCAAATATTGATCAAGAAAATGCACCATAGGTGTGCCCATTGGCCAATTTGATGGAGGCATTTCTGTAATTGAAGTTCCCTCTTCCCAGGATAGGAAAGTAGCTTTCCTCTGCTTGTGTCATATTGAAAAAAAAAAAAAAAACTAACCAGCACTCTTTTTTTGTTTTGTTTTCTCTCTGTGTGTGTGTGTGTGTGTGTGTGTGTGTGTGTGTTTTAAATGTCTTTTGAGTCTTACGATGTGTACATTATGGTTATTCAGCAAACAGTTTCATGTACAGGAAGTTACAGTATTCTGTTACAAAATTTTAGTTATGACTGTAAAACAAAAGGATTTTGTTTCCCTCGCTTAGAGTGACCATGTGTCTGAAGTTGTGTTAACAGTCATTTACGGTGGTCCTGCTGGAAGTCTCTACATAACTATATGTTCTACCAATTCCATTACAGAGTTACAAATTTTGTCAAGGGAAACTACAATTGATTTTAGATCAGTTGGATCCTGGGCAACCTAAAGAGGTAAGTTTGAAAGACTGTCAAATACCATGCTCTTAATACCATGCAGTCTAGACTGCAATCAGTAGTAGCTGGGCTGCGGTTTTTGTTTGTGTGGTTGATTGGATGCTCTCTCTCTCTCTCTCTCTCTCTCTCTCTCTCTCTTCATTCATTGTTTTTGTTGCTTGTTGGGGGGGGTTAGATGCTAGGTATTTATTATTATAAGCAGTTCTGGGTTGGTAACCTTGATTAATTTTCCATCTGAAATGGACATTTATGTCTCTCTCCTGTGTTTGCTTGCTTACTTCTTTCTTCCTTTCCTTCCTGTATGTCCACATGTGCATATGTGTTCATGTGTATGTGTGTACAAAATCCAGGGGTCAGCATCAGTTATCCTCTATTGCTTACCACCTCATTCATCTACTGGCTTATTTATTTATTCATTCATCCTTTGGTTTGTTTATTTATTTAATCATTCATTCATTCATTCATTCATTAATTCATTCATTGGTTTATTATATATCTATCATCTATCTATCTTTTTATTTATTTAGAGACAGGGTCTTTTCCTGAGCCTGATGTGGTTGTAATTATTTAATCTCAGTCCCATGTTTTTTTTTACCCCACCTAGCCCATTTAGTTTCTGGATAATAGACACACACACACACACCCTTTATATTTATAATAAGCCTTAATCAGCACTAAAAGCTGGGCAGATCTCTACCCTCTAAGCTGTTAAAATCTACGTTTCTATCAATAACCCTAAGTAATTACTTACTCTGTTTCATCTGGGCTGCTCTTAACTCCAATTGGTCAGCCCTCAGGGCTCTGTTTTCTCTTGAACTTGGCTAACCAGAGTGGTTGCTCCTTCATTCACCTTCGTCCCCCTCGTAGTTCAACAATGCCAAAGCCTGGGAAACCAGAACCCCAGGAAACCTAAGCCCCACCTGTGTCTCTCATGCCCATTGGCTGTTGGCATCTTTATTTACCAGTCAGAAATGACATGGGGGCGAGGTCTGTGTGCAGAGTGTCTCTTGTCTCTGGGACAACCAGGTCTTGGGGGCCTGCACTTAGCATAACAATTGATAGCAAAGGAGCAAACCTCAGCATCCTGGTGCTCACTGGTTGCCTGCACTGGCTGGCCTATGGACATTGGGGTTCCCTCATCTCTGCCATCCCATCCCCCACTGCCAGAGTTGCAGATGTGCAGCACCCTGCCTGGCTATTTACCTGGGTCCAGGGGATGTGAACTTAGGTCCTCACGTCCCCAGGAAGAATTTCTTTAGAGATTTATTTGATTTGAGGACTGCACATATTCCACCTGTCTCCCCCAGCTTCAGTTTGAATGGGATAAAGCTATGAGTAGTTGTTTACATAGCTATCCTTGCTCAGTATTTTATTAAGAAACTCGGTGCTTGTTTATTTTTGGAAAATCTGAGCATCTACTTAATGATTATTTTTATTAGATAGTGTGATCTATTATCATGTGTAATGTCTTGAAATATGTATATCCTGGGTAGTGATTGAGTTGAGCTAGTGAGCTTATATATTATCACCCGTGCTTAGCCTTTTGAAAATTTTTGATTGTGAGTGGCTTACATTCTTTCCTGACCAGTTTTTAGGATTGTAACACTTTATACACATGTATTATGCTATATAATAGATTTCACCAACTTTTTCTTTGCAGCTGATATTTTGTATTTGACAAATGTCTGACCAACTTTTATGCTTGAAAGTTTAACCATTCATTAGAAAAAGACAGTTTGAGCCAGCAAGATGGATCAGCAAATGAAGTGTCTGTCACCAAACTTGATGATCTGAGTTTAGTCTCTGGGACCCAAATGGTGGACAGAGAGACTGATTTCCTGCGAGTCCTTTGACCTTCATGCATGCTACCACACATATCTGTACCTACACTCACACAGTGAATGAAAAATAAATAAATAAATAAATGAAAAACATTTAAAAAAGAAAAAAACTTTTGAAAAAATAATTGTATTAAATTATCTTTGTTCAGATTTTGAGAGATTTTAGGGGCTAATATTTATTGACATCTTGCTATATTAGAAATCAGTTTGAATTACAAACTACAGTAGGATTGATTTTTTAAAGATTTTTAAAAAGTTATAACAGTGTTTATTCTGCATTCCTAATTATTTTACATGTTTCATGGAAAATAAACATACTTGGTTTATTAAAAATAATTTAATATGGCTTTATTCTTAGAAATATGTTAGTAAGGGAAATAACAAGAGGCTTTTTTGAGCTATGGTTTATTTGAGTGATTTGCTGGGACCAGAGTTATGTAAAGACCCTGAAGCCCAGTGAGCATGTTTGGTTTTTATGTTGTTGATTGGTAGAAACAAATTTTATCAAAGCTAGCAGATAAAAGGTGGACTGAGATTTTAAAAATATAGAAATGCACAAGAATAGGTGAAAACAGAAATTTACCCAGAAAGAAAAACTCATAAGATTGAAACTAAAATTAAAATCAGTTTTGTAAGGCCCTCAAAGGGTACAGTGAGAAGGGCGCTCAGTAGTGGGTGCAAAACTGGGTACTGTGCCCTTTCTTCTACCAGGATCTGTTATTTGGCAATATTTCAATAAGTGAGACAGGTCCTGTGAGCTCCTCTCTCGTCCTGAGCTGACTGTGGGCAGGACTTGTTTTGTAGATTTGAGGATTGCCAAGGCCATGTCTCAATTAGAAGACGTGGCTCTCTTTTCACAGTCCATTCTGTCTTCCTGCCTCCTTGCTTCTCTTCTGCGATGATCCCCAAGCCTTACACAGATGGGACAAATGTTTTGTGTAGGGATGACCCCTCAACTGTCACTGTTTTCAGTATATTGTCCAGCCATGGGTCTCTGCACCAACCTTTGTTCACTGCAGGTTTTTTCTGTGTTGAGGCTTGAAGTAGCATTTATTGGTGCATTCCTGGTTGGGGCACTTTAGACAGGTCATTTGGAAAGGGATCTGGGCTGAAGGGTTTTAGACCTTTTAGATGCCTAGACATTTGGATACAGTTTTTGCTGTATTTTTAGGTATATCATTTAGTCTCAGTTTTTCAAATGAGTTACTTTTCAGAAATGTTTCAGTTTAAATGAATAGGTATTATTTATCCAATTGGAATCTAAGAAATCAGAGAATACTTTATTTTACCTTTGGCATATTGAATTCTGCCTTATTTTCTTGGTTATTAGTAAAAAGTGCTAAAAGAAACTGGATATGAAACTCTTTAAGCGACTTTTATATATTAAAATTTTGTGTTCAATTTAAGTTGATTACTTGTGAGTATATTCTTGTTCAGAAACCTATCTGCTTTCAAGTAGTAAATTTTTAATGGGATTTTGTTCTAGCTGTTTTTTGGTTTTTTTGAGACAGGATTTCTCTGTGTAGCCCTGGCTGTCCTGGCACTAACTCTGTAGACCCGGCTGGCCTCGAACTCAGAAATCTGCCTGCCTCTGCCTCCCAAGTGCTGGGATTAAAGGTGTGCGCCACCACCGCCAGGCTCTAGCAGTTATTTTTAAATGAGAAATTACCTAGTATTGGAAGCTCCTGATGGTTCAGACCTCCTTTTCAATCCCCTAATCCCTGTGCCACAGGTGTGATGAGGAGTTTTTTCTCAATGGAACTTGATAGATATTTTCAAGCATCCCAAATTCTCCCTCATCAGAAACAGCTGAGTCTGTGATGGAGGAGCCTGCTCTTGTCTCTGATTTCTCTCTTCTTGTCCCTTACTGAGCTCCAGTTGTTTCAAATGACCAGACTTTGAGTAGAAGCCTGGCCTTGCAACATTGCCTTTTATCAGTCATGAGAGTGCAGAGGAAGCTGTGCTCTACTGAAGTGGAGACGTCTCCACTCATGTCCCTTGGGTCGTGGTGTCTTGGGTGAATTTGATTGGATTCTAAGTTGTCTGAAAGGAAGTAGCCTTTCTCGGGGAATACAGAAATTCAATTTTGCATTTCACTTGCTGAATTAGTTTTTCTACTTCAGTGGCTAGAAGGTCAGAAAAATATGGTCCAGCAGAAAAATGAAAATGTTTGCTCAGCTTGTTCCTTGGGAGCTGTTCAGGGAGGCTATCGTGGGAATGCTTTTCCAGGGGCTGTGTGTGCACTGTGCTAGAATTAAAGCCGGCAATCTGGAGCCGCTCCATTGGGGGCTCAGTGATTCCAGTGCAGCCACCGTCCAATTCTCTAGCTGTAACACAGTCGCTCGAATGCTTACTGTTTTAGACTTCCCTATAGCCTATTTTTTGTTTTCTATATTTAGTACTTAGTTTATGAAAAAGTATTCCCAGGGGTCATTCTATAAATGAGTATTTGATTCTTAAAAGGGCCTCATTAAAAAAAAAATATTTTCTCTGGTGGCTCTATCTCATTAAAAAATATTTTCTCTGGTGGCTCTCCCCTTTAGTAGTTTGTTAAACAATGTGTTGGGGAAATGCAGTTCTTCTAGCATCAATGTCATTGTTGTTTTAAAATCTGTAGGTGAGGTATGAAGCATTACAGACACTATGCTCCGCTCCCCCATCCGATGTCCTGGGCTGTGAAAACTGGACCGCTCTCTGCGAAAAGCTGACCACATCGCTGTCTGATCCCGATCCCATGTTCACTGTAAGGGGATGGCTGCCGCTCTTCTGCCCGCAAGGGGGATTTGATCATTTCCGTTAGTAGCTCAGCTACGGGACTTTAGTTCAGAGTTTTTTTACGCCACAACAGACAGTAGGCAGATAGTTATGGGAACACAAGGTCTCCAGATAACATTTGTCTATTTTTAATCATATTCTTCCATCAGACTGGGGTACCACTTTTGTTATTTATATCAAAGAAAAAGATGCTCGCCTAATGCTTGAGCACAGTTCAAAGTTGGGAGCAGTAGAGGATATTCTTCACTTCTCTATAAACGTTGATATGAGGATTTCAGTAGGGGGAGAGGCATCTATAGGGTCACCTTTAGCATTTCAAAGCTAAGAAGAAATATAATTAGTAGTTTGTTGGTATTTTTTTCCCTGTATTTGATAGAAGAGAACCATATCTGTATGTTTCCTGTATTTTAGAAAGTCTATCTTTGTAAACATGTTAAAAGTTTCTAGTTGGTCATTGCAAATTGCTTTATCTAGCTATTGTATATTACTGTATAACAAGGTTCAGTTCCTTACATTAACAAATTGTAAACAATCATTTTGGAGTAGAAGGTAGATTTGCATCCTTTTATTTTAAGTCAGTGATCCGTCTGAATTGCTGGCTGCATCCTTGCTGCTCTGTAGAACTGTTATGAGTGGTGGACGAATTCTGGATGCGTACGTGTTACTGCAGTTATGAGCATGGGTTTCAAATGCATGGTAGCCTTTGTTTAGTGGGAATGTCTTAGCGTTACTGCAGTTATACGCATGGGTTTCAAATGCATGGTAGCCTTTGTTTAGTGGGGATGTCTTAGCATTATTGGAAGATATCGTTATCCATCTGGGGTCCAATTTCCTACAAAAATATTAGCCTGGGAGATAGAAACTAGGTCATTTAATTTTAGTTTTGTAGATTAAAACAATATGGGGCAAGATTGTTTTTATTTAGTGGGAACTTGTACATCACTGGTAGAGTTACACTTCTTATGATATTCAAGTGTTTATAAGGACGTGAGGGGACAGGTGCCATTTTAGTGCCTACTAGTGTCATCATATTTGAAACTACATTTTGTTCATGTTCAGGTTATCTTGTGATAAAAATTCAAAATATTATGTAGTATTGATTTTCCTCTAGTGAATAGGCACAGTTACTAAAAAGACTCTTAAATGCTCCTACAGTTAAATATAAGGAAATGGACTTGGAAGTGTGAGGTCTCAAAATGTAGTGTTTCCTACTGTGCCATGGTCGGGTGACACCATTAAAGACTCTAGCTAGCACTTCTGTGCAAGCCTTCAGCTTCCGTTCTCAGCACCCAGTGAGCCTTCCTTCTTCCGCTGTCCGCTCGCACTTCCTGCTGTGACCAGATTTCACAGCAGTGCATTTTGTCCTTGGTTTTACTGTTAGTTGTGGTTAGTTTTACTTTTGACTAAATGAAAATGTGCCCTTTAAAATAGACACGTCCTTCACTTGGTTTCTGAGTTGTGTATTTTGTGCTTATTTTCTGCTTAAGTGTGATAAGTGTTTAGCTGTGCCGTTGTAAGCATAAATGAGGATGTGCTGTCTTTTTTTTTTTTTTTTTTTTTTTTTTTTGCAGGACCGAATTTTAAAGTTCTACGCACAGACTTTTACACTCTCACCATTACACATGACCAAGGAAATTTATACAAGCTTAGGTATGTTCAGTAAATCACTTCAATTGTTCTTCTCCTATATGCACTTAAAATGCATAAAAAAATTACTTTTTCCAGAAGCATTGTGTAATATAATGACTATATATTTTCACTTTCCTTTTCAGCTAAATATCTGGAGTTGTACTTTCTTTCTAGAGAAAATCACCTTCCTACACTTTCAACTGGAGTAGACATAACCAGTCCCAATGTAACCCGCTTACTGAAAAAGGTATCCGCTCACTACGGTGTACTTTATGTAAAGCAGGGCTATATTTCAGAATTATATTATTTTGAGAGCTTTTGTATACTGATTATAGGTTCGCCTTCTGAATGAGTATCAGAAAGAGGCCCCATCTTTTTGGATTCGTCACCCAGAGAAGTAAGTCCCCCAACTCATGCAATGTAAGGTACGGGCTATGTCCCTCAAGTATTTGAAGGACAGAAGGGAACAGTCTTCAGTGATGTACATGGTTCTATATGCCACTTAGTTTTTGTCAGCTTGATACAAAATAGGACCACATAGGAAGTGGGGCCCTCATCTGGGGAACTGCCCTCATCACATTGGCCTATGGGTGTGTTTTCGTAACTAAATTGATACAGGAGGCCTCCCAAGGGCAATACCTTCTGTAGGCACACAGACCTGGACTGGGTAAGAAAAGTAGCTTAGTGAGCCAGAGGAAGCGAGCTTGAGGAGCCAAGCCAGTAAGCAGTGTCTCTATGGTTTTTGCCCCAAATCCCTGCCTTAAGCTCCTAGCGTGGCTTCTCTTAATGATGGAGTATAACTTGTAAATTAAACTGAACCTGTTCATCTCCGAGATGCTTTTGTACATGGAGTTTATCATAGCAACACAGAGACACACTGGGATAGAAGGTATTAGTACAGTTTTTGTCCGTGTATTTGTATATTCGTGTAAATGGCTCTTCCCAAGTGAAGTCTTGGGTTCGCCTTCTGTTTGCTACTTTGGACACGTTTTTAAAATGTTCCTTTATTTCTCCATTCAGTTTAAAAAGTTCTGATGAGGTTGTAAGAGCATCTGCGAGTCTAAAACTGAAAGTTACCATTTGGAGCCTAGAGGATTGAAGAGCTTCAGTGTGTTTAGAGCAGAAAAAGCAAGTGTGGCTCTCAACCTCTGCAGTTTACAGAAAACAAATTCTCAAGATTGCGTGTCACATTGTACTTCCTTAAGGATAAGAATATTACTGATCTCACATATACTAACCCTTGTCATTTTTAATTTTTTTTTTTATATATTTTAAAATCATTTCTTTCCCAAACTCAAGGTACATGGAGGAAATTGTGGAGAGTACCCTGTCTTTGCTGTCAGTCAAACACGAGCAAAGCCACCTGGTGTCCCAGAAGATTTTGGATCCCATCTATTATTTTGCCTTAGTTGATACTAAGGCTGTGTGGTTCAAAAAATGGATGGTAAGGAAAAACGTCTGGTCTGTGCCATTTTAGGGACTGGCCCGTGTTTCTGTGCTTGGTGTGTGCTAAGTTCTCATTGCTTTTCTGCACGTGTTAATGCCCTTAACCTGTCCACAGACTGATGTGGTGGTAGTATCAGATTTACAGCACAGGGAAGCCATTTTGCCCAGGATTTTTTTTTTGCCTAATCAGAGTTAGGATAGTCTTTTAAGTGGTACTTTATTTGAATCTTCGTAAGGTGAGTTATCTATTAAGGATTCTAATCATCTCAAAACTTAAAAGCTTCAAAAAAATGTTAAATAGGTGTTGTAGGACATAAGGGCTCAGGACTCACTTTTCTTGGGTGCAGAGGATACTGCCTAGAATGAGTGTCTGTTTGCTGCTTCCTGCACCTGGACTGGGGATATGTTTAATGCCTGAGCTGGCAGTTTCCACTGAAGCTTCTGACAGCCCCAAACTGAAAGTCGTGTTAAAGCAGTCTTTAAACTGTCACTCCTGTCAGCCAGGGTTGAGTAACAGGGTTTTTCTTGTAGCAGTAGCAGCAGCAATACAGACTTCTGTGCTCATATCTTTGTCTTTTGCACCCTATCTACCCAGCTCTAGGTTTTTGACTCAGTAGAGCAGAGAGAGGGCCAGGGACCTGCCATATGAGCACTGGCCCTCTCATGTACTACTCAGCAGGGCAGTTTGACGATTGCCTAGCTGCCTTTGCCTTTTGATGTTGATACGAGATATGCCCCATTAATTAGAACACAACTTCAGTGCTAACCCCTTGTTACCTATGTAGTAGTGTCTGACAAGCCTTTTAAATTTATTATTTAATTAATATTAATTAATTTAAATTAATTTAATTAATTTGTCTGAATCTTTTCTACCCCAGATCTGATAATTTTTCTTTATTTTCTCAAGGATGAAACTAGCTTTATTGGAGACGATATGCAAACAATGTAACAGCTCATTAAAGAAAACCATACACAACACAGGGCTAATCCTTAAGTCCTAGGTTTATATGGATTTATGTTTGCATAATATATATTGATATGGTTTTTGTTTTAAACAAAAATGAAATTATATTCTAATAACTGTAAAGCTTTTTCACTTAACCTTTGATTTTCAGTGCATAAGTAAATGAGGTAGATCACAAAAGTAAATACCACACAATTATTATCAAAGCAACAGAAATTTTGCTCATTCTACTGTATTCTTTGTGTCTAAGGTCAGGGTTCTCAGACATACTATGTAAAGGACCAGGCAGTAAGTATTTGTAGCTTGGGGACTGTACAGTTTTACAGCATTTAAATAAATGATAGCAGCTGGAGGGTGTTTCAACAAGATGTTACTTACACAAGTGCATAGTGAATAAATTTGGTTTGAGGGTTCTAGTCTGCTGATCCTGCTGATAAGGATGAAATAACATTTCTTTCTCAGAAATTCTTGTGTGTAAACCAAGTTGGTCTTGAACTCACTATGTAGTTGAAAATGAACTTGAACTTGATTCTCTCATCTTTATCTCCCAAGTACTGGGGATTATGGGTGTGAATCACCATGCCTGGCAGAATGGGATCATACTAAAAGTAGTTTCATTTAAACACTAGTATATTTTCTTTAGTAACACCGAGAAAGGAATTAATGGTTTGTTTTGAAACATTTAAGCCGAAGGGTTAAAAAAAAAGAGCACAGGATTTTGATGAACTTTGAATAAAAATTCTATTCTAGTGAATTAAAAATTCTATTACCAGAATTCTAATGACATTTAAAATCATGCTTTAATTATTTTATTGTTTTTGGATAAAATGAAAGAACTAATTAAAACATTAAAGCTGCCTTACTGGCATAATTTAGCTAAGATAGGTGTAGTTTGCCCTTGCTTTCTATAATTGTAAGTATGTATGTATGTATGTATGTATGTGGTTTTATTCCATCTATTTTTGTTCCTAAGGAAATAAAGCCATTTTGGATATAGCCATTTATTTAAAAATAATATCGCATAAGGTGACAAAGATGCTGTCTCATTTGCAGAATTCTGTGCATGTGCTCAGAATACAATTGGTGGTCTTGTCTGCCTGTTTTTTACGTATTTTCCTTGAATAATGCACAGATATAAATTGGTTTCCTCAGCTCTAATCTGTCCCTAAATGACCTACACTATTTTTTATGTAATTAGCAGGCCTGTGATTATTATGCTTGTAGTTCATTGCAAAGGAAAGCCTCCTTGACATTGATTATAATATTTTACACCTGAGTTATGGTGTGGTTTATGATATTGGAAACGATGGAGGAAATAGATTTTAAATGACATACCTTTAACATTAACTGCCTTTCTCTTTAATTTTAGCATGCATATTACAGCAGAACTGCAGTACTGAGACTTCTTGAAAAGAAATATAAATGTCTGGTAAGCTACACGTCTGTTTTTATGATGAGAAATAGCATTACACAAAGATGTAGTGCCTTAAATATGCAAAGCTGAGTGGCAGTGATTAATAGTGGGCAATGAAGCAGACCCTTTTAATGTGACCTTAAACTACCATTCTATGAAGTGTAAAGAGATGAGAGTCGAGTCTTAAAGTGTAGTAAGGGAAACAATTAGCAAATAGTTAAGTATGTGGCAAATTGGCCATAGTTTTAAGCACGGACATGTGATTTGACTCGGATCAATTGTTAATAAGGGAATTACTTCTATAAAATATTCTGATACACTTGAGTGACAGTTTATGAAAAAGACTCAGTGGGAAATGTGTCTGTGTTTGCACAAAAATTGCTTTAAATGCTACCAAATGCAGGTGCATATTATAAATGTCTTAACCCCTCTCTCCAATAACCCCTCCCCCCCATAAACAAACCTATGTTTATTGCTATTATGGAGCAACGTATAAGGATACTGAAAGAAATTGAAAAGAAATCAGTAAAACATAATACTTGGCAAGTATGAAAACATGTAATTTTAAAAAGCATTTAAGAAGGTAATATATGGCTTATGTGTTGAGGCAGAACCTTAATTTTAGAAGCTATCAGGAGGCAGGACAAAACAAATGATCAGAAAGACTCAAAAGCACAAGGAACACATAGATGCAGAGACTCATACACTTGCACACACAGAAATGTTATAAAACTGTAAGAAAAAACAAAACAGAAAAACAAAAACCAAACCAAACCAGAACACCTCCAAAAATACCATTGAGTTTTGGTTTGTTTTGGGGCTGGAGAGATGGGTCAGTCTTGAAAGACTAGGCTCACAACCAAAACCTAAAGAGTTTGTTCTGTGTTGGTCACCTACTTCTGGGCATGGGGCCTGCCTTTTTAAGTGTTACTTATATAACCAGTGATGTTCTTGTTAGAGAAAACTATTTTCTACTTTGTGAATGATTATCAATTGGAGATAGTTTCTGGGCTAGGGATAGGGACTTGTGTCCACTTTCCCTCTGAGTGTTGGGGCTCCATCTGGCTTTGTGCAGGCCGTGTGCACTGCCATCGTCTCTGTGAGGTTATATATGCATCAGTCCTGTTGTGTCTCGAAGGTCTTCGTTCCTTCATGACTTCCATCTCTATTGACTTTTACAGTCTTCATGTCTTTTCTGCAGACTTTGCAGAGCCCTGAGGGGAGGGATTTGATCTTCCCTATAGGACTAAATGTTCCAAGGTCTCTTACTCCCAGGTCCCTGACTTCTCTGGTCTCAGGATTTTGACCACTCAAGGAGTGTTAGGTATGTGTTCCATCCAGTTATGGACTAGGGCCTTGAATCCAGTCAAATATTGGTTGATTTCTCTCCTAGTTAGGGTTACTATGGCTGAGATTAAACACCATGACCAAAAGCAACTTGAGCAGGAAAGGATTCATTTCATTCACAGTTCTGTATAATAATTAGTCATCAAAAGCAGTGAGGGCAAGAACTCTATAGTGTAGGAAACCAGAGGCTGAAGCTGATGCAGAAGCCATGGAGGGTTACTGGCTTGCTCCTCATGGCTTACTCAGCCTGTTTTCATATAAAACCCAGTAATACCAGCCCAGGAATGGCACCCCTACAATAGGCTAGGCTCTCCCCCATTAATTACTAATTAAGAAAATGCACTACAGGCTTGACTATAGCCCAATTTCGTGAAGGCATTTTCTCAATTGATGTTCTCTTCTTTCCATGACTAGCTTGTGTCAAGTTGACATACAACTAGCCAGCATAGTTACTCCTACAACTTTTGTGCCACTATTTACCCAACATGTCTTTCAGGCAGGTCACAATTGTAGATCAAAGTGTTTGCAGCTGGCTTGGTGTTTACTCTTCTCTGATAAGTGTGCAGAATACCTTCCAGCACCATGGACGCTACTCAGTTGGGTTGAAGGCTCTAGGTGGGCAGCAGCTTGAATTCTTTATGCTCAGTGAATTATGTGGGCGTTATCTTCAGCACTAGGAACTTACTGTCAGTGTGTGGGGAACAACCAATAGTTCTGGCGATAGCATGTGTGGTTTGGGGGGTCCCATGGGAGCCTTTGACCAATAATTCAATTAGATGTAACCCATTTCTGGCACTAGAAACTTCATTTGGCCATGAGATAAGTTTAGTTGGGGCTTCCTCTCTCCTGTCATCTAGCTAGATTGTTTTCATCTGTGTAGAAGCTTCTACTGTAGTGGGTTACCATATGACCCAACAAATGGCCCTTAGTTTTAGCTATCCCTCCCTGCATTCCCTTCCTTTTTCCCTTCTATCTTCCCCTTTTCATCTTATCCTCTCTTTCTAGGCCCCCTTGCCCCCGATTCATCAATAACTATTCATTCTATTTTCCTTTCCTATGGAAATTCTTCTCTTCTTCCTAGTGCCTTACTTTGTATGTACCATGTGGTTATACAGATTGTAGCCTGCTTATTGAAGACTTTACAGCTAACATCTGCCTTTAAGTGACTACATATCATATTTGTATTTTAGGGTCTGGGTTACCCTACTTATGATGATTTTTCTAGCTCTATCCATTTAACTGTGACTTTCACGATTCTAAGCAACTGCTATTTTAGATCACTTTGGATGACAGTTTCATTTTGTTGGAAAATGTGTTGAGAATTGTACTATAGAGAAGTGTTAAAGCAAAAAGTGACAGTTACGAGGCTGCACAGTAAATGAAGAAAACGATGATGGAAGTTTAAGTTAAGACTGTGACAGTGTATTGGGATAAAAAGATGATTCAGGAATGCTGTATTTAGGAGGCAGAATTTAGAGGTCGTGGCTTTTGAATGGGCAGTTGGTGGAGGCTTGGAGTGATCAATGCCCTTTGCTGAGGTAAGTGACAGTAGGAGAAGAACATTTTCTGGGAAAGATTCTGCTGCTTAGATGTGGTCGGTTTGGGTGTGAGATGCACAACCAGGGGTAGGTCTGGACCTCTGATGTTTGATTTAGCCAAGGTGGAAGTGGAGAAAGAATCTGAAGACAGTCTGTGGATTGGATGATTTTCTGGGACGATACACATGACCTTGCAGTTATGCTTCTGCCTGTCATGCTTTATAATGAAAGGAGAGAGAATGAAGTAAGAAAGAAGATGTATTTATAGACCTAATGACTATGAAAGGGGTTAGATCCTAGCTATCTTTTTCCATTTGGGTTCCTGCAGTCCTGTTTACATCTTCCAGGATTGCCTTGTGATAAGTTAAGAGACATATTGTCTATAGAGAGGTCCTTTAGAGACTCTGTGCCCAGATTATCTGACTGGGTTTGATCCGGGGTCTTAGATGTGTAGATTGAAAGCAGACATGCAGTGTGAACATCTGTATTTGTAGAAATGGTTTAGGTATATGGA
Organism: Rhabdomys pumilio; assembly: GCA_030674055.1. Lineage (NCBI taxonomy): Eukaryota > Metazoa > Chordata > Mammalia > Rodentia > Muridae > Rhabdomys > Rhabdomys pumilio. The sequence goes on from JANHMN010000019.1 coordinate 46,115,171, forward strand.
AAGACTTCTCACCATTCTTAGAAATATTAACTAAACAAAGCAACAACCCCAGAAAAAGGACCTCCATGTGACCATAGCCTACCCATAGAAAAGCAGCATGGTCCTGCTCTCCCACCATATACCAGCAGCTGTTGTCTGTTATTCTTTATGTTATGTAGCTTCATATTTTCAATCCTTTTTTATTGGATATTTTATTTACATTTCAGATGTAATCCCCTTTCGCCCCCACCCAGGAACCCCCATCACATCCTCCCTTCTCTTGCTTCTATGAGGATATGCCCCCACCCACCCTCCCAACTCTTACCTTCCCACCCACGATTTCCCCTACACTGGGGCATCCAGCTTCACTGGACCAAGGACTTCCTTACCCACCTATGCCTGACACTGTCATCCTCCCCTACATATACAGCTGGAGCCATGGGCCCCTCCCTATGTGCTCCCAGACTGGTGGTTTAGAACCTGGGAGTTCTGGTATTGTTGCTCTTCCCAGGGGGCCACAAACCCTTTCAGCTCCTTCAGTCTTCTTTCTCACTCCTCCATTGGGAACCCCGTGATCAGTTGTATCATTAGCTGTGAGCATCCGCCTCTGTATATTTCAGGCTCTGGCAGACCTCTACGGAAGTAGCTATATCAGGCTCCTATCAGCATGCACTTCCTGGCATCCACATCAGTGTCAACCTCTGGTGAATGCACAAAGGATAGATATCCAGGTGGAGCGGTGGAGCAGTCTCTGGACGGCCCCTCCTTCAGTTTCTGTCTCATGCTTTGTCTCCATATTTTCTCCCATGAGTATTTTGTTACCTCTTCTAAGAAGGGCCAAAGCACCCACACTTTGGTCTTCCTTGTTCATTAGCTTCATGTGGTATGTGAATTGTATCTTGGATATTGGGAGGTTTTGGGCTAATATCAACTTATCAGTGAGTGCTTACCATGTGTGTTCTTTTGTGATTGGGTTACCTCACTCAGGATGATATTTTCTAGTTCCATCCATTTTCTTAAGAATTTTTCAAATTCATTATTTTTAATAGCTGAGTAATACTCCATTGTGTAAATGTACCACATTTTCTGTATCCATTCCTCTGTTGAAGGACATCTGGGTTCTTTCCAGCTTCTGGCTTATAAATAAGGCTGCTATGAACATAGTAGAGCATGTATCCTTGTTATGTGTTAGAGCATCTTCTGGGTATATGCCCAGGAGTGGTATAGCTGGGTCCTCAGGTAATGCTATGTCCAATTTTCTGAGGAACAGCCAGACTGATTTCCAGAGTGGCTGTACCAGGTTACATTCCCACCAACAGTGGAGGAGTGTTCCTATTTCTTCACATCCTCGACAGCATCTGCTATCACCTGAGTTTTTTATCTTGGCCATTCTGACTCATGTGAGGTGGAAACTCAGGGTTGTTTTGATTTGCATTTCCCTGATGACTAAGGATATTGAACATTTCTTTAGGTGCTCCTCGACCATTCGAGTTTCCTCAGTTGAGAATTCTTTGTTTAGCTCTGTACCCCATTTTTTCTCTTTATTTATTGGATATTTTATTTATTTACAATACAAATGTCATCCCTTTTCCCCCTTTCCCCTCCCTATCTATCTCTATGAAGAATTGATTTCGAATTTTGTTGGAGATTGCATTGAATCTGTAGATTGCTTTTGGCAAGATGCCCATTTTTATTTTATTATATTAATCCTGCCAATCCACGAGCATGGGAGATCTTTCCATCTTCTGATGTCTTTGATTTCTTTCTTCAGAAACTTGAAGTTCTTGTCATACAGATTTTTCACTTGCTTTGTTAGATTCACACCAAGATATTTTATATTATTTGTGACTATTGTGAAGGGTGTCATTTCTCTAATTTCTTTCTTAGCCTGTTTATCATTTGAGTAGAGAAAGGCTACTGACTTGTTTGAGTTGATTTTATATCCAGCCACTTGCTGAAGTTGTTTATCAGGTTTAGGAGTTCTCTGGTGGAAGTTTTAGGGTCACTTAAGTATACTATCATATCATCTGCAAATAGAGAAATTTTGGCTCCTTCCTTTCCTTTTTGTATCTCTTTAACTTCCTTTTGTTGTCAAATTGCTCTGGCTAAGACTTCCAGTACTGTATTGAATAGGTAGGGAGAGAGTAGGCAGCTTTGTCTAGTACCTGATGTTAGTGGGAATGCTTCAAGTTTCTCTCCATTTAGTTTGTTGTTGGCTCCTGGTTTGCTGTATATTGCTTTTACTATGTTTAGGTATAGTCCTAGAATTCCTGATCTTTCCAAGACTTTTACTATGAAGGGATGTTGAATTTTGTCAAATGCTTTCTTTGCATCCTGTAAGATGATCATATGGATTTTTTTTTGAGTTTTTCATATAGTGGATTATGTTGATGGATTTCTGAATATTGAACCATCTCTGCGTTTCTGGGCTAAAGTGTACTTGATCATGATGAATGCTTTTTTTGATGTGTTCTTGGATTTGGTTTGTGAGAATTTTATTGAGTATTTTTGCATCGATATTCATAAGGGGATTGGTCTGAAGGTCTCTTTCTTTGTTGGGTCTTTGTGAGGTTTAGGTATGACTGAGATTGTGGCTATATAGAACGAATTTGGTAGTGTTCCTTCTGTTTTTATTTTGCGGAATAGTTTGAAGTGAATTGGTATTAGGTATTCCTTGAAGGTCTGATAGAATTCTGCACTAAAACCATCTGGTTGTGGCCTTTTTTGGTGGGGAGATTTTAAATGACTGCTGCTATTTCTTTAGGGGTTATGGGACTGTTTAGATGGTTTATCTGCTTTTGATTTAACTTTGGTATCTGGTATCTGTCTAGAAAATTTCATCCAGATTTTCCAGTTTTGTTGAGTATAGGCTTTTGTAGTAGGAGCTGATGATTTTTCGATTTTCCTGTTTCTGTTGTTATGTCTCCCTTTTCAGTTCTAATTTTATTAATTTGAGTACTGTTTCTGTGCTCTCTGCTTAGTCTGGCTAAGGGTTTATCTATCTTGATCATTTTCTCAAAGAACCAGCTCCTGGTTATATTGATTCTTTGTATAGTTCTTTTTCTTTCTACTTGGTTGCTTTCACCTCTGAGTTTGATTATTTTTTGCTGTCTACTCCTCTTGGGTGTGTTTGCCTCTTTTTGTTCTAGAGCTTTCAGGTATGCTGTCAGGTTGTTAGTGTATGCTTTCTCCAGTTTCTTTTTATAGGCACTTAGAGCTATGAGCTTTCCTCTTAGTACTGCTTTCATGGAGTCTCATAAGTTTTGGTATGATGTGTCCTCATTTTCACTAAATTCTAAAAAGTCTTTAATTTCTTTCTTTATTTCTTCCTTGAACAAGTCATCATCGAGTAGAGCGTTACTTAGTTTCCACATGTATGTAGGCTTTCCCTTGTTTTTGTCATTATTGAAGACCAGCCTTAGTCCATGGTGATCTGATAGGATGCAAGTGATTATTTCAATCTTTTTGTGTGTCCAATTATATGGTCTATTTTGGAGAAGGTACCATGAGGTGCTGAGAAAAATGTATATTCTTTTGTTTTTATATGAAAATGTTCTATAGATATCTGTTAAATCCATTTGGTTCATAACTTCTGTTAATTTCACTGTGTCTCTGTTTAGTTTCTGTTTCCATGATCTGTCCATTGCTGAGAGTGGGGTGTTGAAATCCCTCAGTATTTTTGTGTGAGGTGTAATGTGTGTTTTGAGCTTTAGTAAAGTTTCTTTTATGTGTGTGGGTGCCCTTGCATTTGGAGCATAGATGTTCAGAATTGAGAGTTCATCTTGGTAGATATTTCCTTTGATAAGTATGAAGTGTCCTTCTGTATTTTTTGATTACTTTTGATATTATTTGATATTTTATTTGATATTGGAATGGCTTCTGCAGATTGTTTCTTGGGAACATTCGCTTGGAGAATTGTTTGTCATCCTTTTACCCTGAGGTAGTGTCTTTCTTTGTCACTGAGGTGGGTTTCCTGTATGCAGCAAAATTCTGGGTCCTGTTTATGATTCCAGTCTGGTAGTCTACGTCTTTTTGTTGGGGAGTTGAGTCCATTGATGTTAAGAGATATTAGGGAAAATGATTGTTGCTTCTTGTTATTTTTGTTATTAGAGGTGGAATTATGTTTGTGTAGCTACCTTCTTTTAGGGTTGTTGGAAGATTACTTTCTTGCTTTTTCAAGGTTGTAGTTTCCCTCCTTTTGTTGAAGTTTTCTATCAGTTATCCTTTAAAGTGCTAGATTTGTGGAAAGATATTGTGTAAATTTGGTTTTGTCATAGAATATCTTGGGTTCTACATCTATGGTAATTGAGAGTTTTGCTGGGTATAGTAGTCTGGGCTGGCATTTGTGTTCTCTTAGGGTCTGGATGATATCTGTCCAAGATCTTCTGTCTTTTATAGTCTCTGGTGAGCAGTCTCATGTAATTCTTATAGGTCTGCCTTTATATGTTACTTTACCTTTTCCCCTTACTGCTTTTAGTATTTTTTTCTCTTTTGTGCATTTGATGTTTTGATTATTATGTGATAGGAGGAATTTCTTTTCTGGCCTAGTCTATTTGGTGTTCTGTAGGCTTCTTTTATGTTCATGGACATCTCTTTCTTTAGGTTAGGGAAGTTTTCCTCTATAATTTTGTTGAAGATGTTTACTGGCCCTTTAAGTTGGGAATCTTCACTCTCATCTATTCCTATTATCTTTAGGTTTGGTGTCATTGTGTCCTAGATTTCCTGGATGTTTTGGGTTAGGAGCTTTTTGCATTTTGCATTTTCTTTGTCAGTTGTGTCAATGTTTTCAATGGTATTTTCTGCACATGAAATTCTTTCTTCTATCTCTTGTATTCTGTTGGTGATCCTTGTGTCTGTGATTCCTGATTTCTTTCCTAGGTTTTCTATCTCCAGGGTAGTCTCCATTTGAGATTTCTTTATTGTTTCTATTTCTATTTTCAGATCCTGGATGGTTTTGTTTAATTCCTTCACCTGTTTGGTTCTTTTCTTACAGTTCTTTAAGGGATTTTTGTGTTTCCTATTTAAGTGCTTCTACCTGTTTACCTATGTTCTCCTTTACTTCTTTAAAAAAGTTATTTATGTCCCTCTTAAAGTCCTCTATCATCATCATGAGAAATGATTTTAATTCTGAATCCTCCTTTTCCAGTGTGATGGTGTGTTCAGGGTTTGGTATTGTGGGAGAACTGTGTTCTAATGATGCCAGGTAACTATGATTTCTGTTGCTTATGTTCTTTGGCTTGCCTTTAACCATCTGCTTATCTCTAGTGCTACCTGCACTCACTGTCTCTGACTGGAGCCTGTCTTTCTAGTTATTTTGCTTGTGTCAGAACTCCTTAGAGTCCAGATGTCTCTAATCCTGAGCTCCTGTGTGAAAGAACTGCTGGTACTCAGGCTGCCTCTGGGATTCTGAAATCCTGCTGCTCTGAATGCAGTGGTTTCTTCTCTGCTCTGCGTGCAATGCATCCTCTAGGATGGCTCAGGATATGGTGTCTTCACAGTAGCAGACCAGCTAGGTCTCTGCCCCAGCCAAAAGGATCAAGCGAGGGCTATATTTTCAATTCTTATTCCTTTACTATACTCTAGCTGTCTCTACCACTTGAAACTAGTCAGCAAAAATATCACCAAAGTCTGTTCTCACCAGTCTTTATCTTACGGAGGGCATCTATTCTGTTCATAAATTATAAGGCAGAATTATAGAATTAAAAGGCATTTATAAGAAGTATGTCTGTAGGTCAGGAGAGATGGCTCAGTGGTTAAGGGCATTTGTTGCTCTTATAGGGGACCCAGGATTGCTTCCAGCACCCACATGGCAGCTCACAACCACCTGTAACTCCATTTAAGGGAGTCAGTGCTCTGTTCTGGCCTCTCAGGGCACCTGAGTGCATATGGTGCCCAGAAGCACACACGGGCACACACACTGGCACATACACATAAACAATATAAATAAATATAATTTAAAAAGAAGTATGTCTGTGATGAAGGTGTTTAGAAATCTCTGCTGTAAAGAATGGACACATGATAATTGAAACCTTTGGGGGCAACAAGATTGCACATCATTTTTTTTTTCCTTGTGACCTTGCTTTTTGCAATTTGAGATTTTTTCATTGAATATTTTATTTTCATTTCAGATGTTATCCCCTTTTCTTCCCCCCTCCCCCCCCCATAAACCGTGTATCTCATCCTTCTTTCTCCTTTCTGCTTTTATACCATTTTAATTACATGCAAGTGTTAAGGTCAGTACTAGGTTGAGGAACTAGCAATACAATAAATGCAAATAAGACAATAAACACATATAGTCAAAGAACAAGCAAGACAATAAACAAAGTTCCGTGATCACTCCCATGATCATTATTTCTAAGGGTTTATCAGGATAACCAAAATATCTGAGCCTACTTCCCTGACCTAGCCCAAAGTCATTTTCATGCCTGAAGCCTACTTCTTTGTTCTAGCCTAAGACTTACATTCCTGTCTGAAATTAGTTGTTTGTTCTAGCCTAAGATTTGGATTCCTTCCTGAAATTACTTCTTTGTTCTAGCCTAATGCCAGATTCCTGCCAATCGGCCCATTTTCTTGTCTTTGTCCAATGTCAGATTCCTAAAAAGCAGCCCCAAAAGCTCTTCACATCTCTCCCTTTTTTATTTCATAAACAAGACTAAGGCTGTCTTAGATCATTCTGATAAGAATATTTCTTACCTGTCGTGGAATATGCATTATCAAAAGCAATGCATTTCTGTCTTAGGTTGGTAAGGCTCTGTGCTGAATTTTACCCATCCTTGGCTTTCCAGCCTGTTAAATTAGGAACTCTGGCTGGGGGTAGGGGTCCATTTTCAGTTGCAAGTATACACTTTGGCTGCCAACATGTTGACAAGCTTTAACACAATGGGCAGGAATACAAGTATTCCCAGGACAACAAGGGCTTGTGTGATCAAGCTATACATACCATTTCTGATGCTTGGAAATGGAAATACTGCCCTGAAGCCATGGATAATTTTATGAGGATTATCAGCAGCATCATAGCTCAGTAGAGCAGAATTTTTTAAATTCATAATTTTACTCTGCAAAGTTAGAACATCCAGAAAAATTTAAGAATTATGCCAAATATCCTGCAAGTATCTTTAAACTTTTTTCTAATTACAATGACTATCATTGTAAATTTTAAAAATAACACAACTCCATTGTTATTTGGCATGACATTCAAGATAGCTCCTTACTCTTAAACTCTGAACCTCCTCCCAATAATTTGAATAGGATAAAGAGAGTCAATCCAATGTTCCAAATAACTATCTGAATCCTCTTGTATACTCAACACATCAGCAACATTTTTTTTTTTTTTTTTTTTTTTTTTTTTTTTTTTTTTTTTTTTTTTTGCTAAATGATTAACAAAAGTAGCTATCTTAACTTCTTGTGTCAAGTAATTGCAGAAGCAGTGGTGCTAGCAATTAATGTAATTAAAGCTGTTATACCAGCAGTAATCAAGCTAACTACCCTTTTGCTTCTGCTGAGTTTGAAAAATTTTAAGGACTGAAGGAGCTGAAGGGGTTTGCAACCCCATAGGAAAAAGAGCAGTATCAACCAACCAGACTGCCCAGAGCTCCCAGGAACTAAACCACTAACCAAAGAGTACACATGGAGAGACCCATGGCTCCAGCTGCATATGTAGCAGAGGATGGCCTTGTTGGGCATCAATGGGAGGAGAGGCCGTTAGGCCTGTGAAAGCTCAATGCCCCAGTGTAGGGGAATGCCAGAGCGGGGAGATGAGAGTAGATGGATGGGTTGGGGAGCACCCTCATAGAAGGAGGCAGATGGGGGATGGGGGTTTCTTGGAGGAGGGAATGAAAAAAGGAGATAACATTTAAAATATAAGTAAAGAAAATAGCCAATAATTTTTTTTTTTTTAAATTTATTAGTTGTCAATGATTCTGATCTTTGAGGTGGAAACAAATGCTTGATCCACTTGCCATGTTTCTGGGTAGTGAGAAGAAAAACACCTAAGGTGGGGGAGCTGAGAAGAGACTTTTATAATAACAGGCACTGACTGATTCTGTTGGGTAAACAGCACATTTAGAATAAGAATGGGATTTTATTTATATAAATATAGTTTATTATTTAAAAAAGTTTAAATATGCATGTCTGTGTGCCATGTGTGTACCTGCTGCTTGCAGAGTCCAGAAGGTTTTAGATTCTCTAGAACTGGAGAACATATGGTTGTGAGCTACCGTGTGGATACTGGGAATTGAACCTGGTCTTCCACAAGAACAAGTGCTGTTAACCACTGATCCATCTATCCAGCACCTATTGTTTAAATTTTAACAATTATTAACAAGTATAGGAATGATTTTTCCAATTTCTGTTTGCTTAAATTAATTTTAAAAATTAGCATGCTCAGTGACAGGATCTCATATGCTACTTCGTACACACACATCATTAGACTTTTTAATAACTTTGATTGGTGTTTGACCTTTTAGACACACTGGCTATGTATCTGGAACTAATCAGTTATTATTCTTTCTTTCTCAGATAACTACCGCAGTTCAGCAGTGTGTTCAGTACTTGGAATTGTGTGAGGCTATGAAAGCTGATGAAATTTTGGGACATCCAAAGCATTGTGGTAAGCATTGTTTTCTCTATTACATGTATTAAAATAGCTAACTCTCTCATTAACATCAAACTAGAAATGGCTTAAATTTCTTTTTTAATTTTTTTAATTGTATATTTTATTTATTTACATTTCAATGGTGATCCCCTTTCCAGATTTCCCCTCTACAAACTTCCTATTGTATTCTCTCTTCTGCTTCTATGAGGGAGCTCCCCTTTGCACCCACAACTTCCACCTCACTGCCCTAGCATTCTCCTACACCATGGCATCCAGCCTTCACAGGACTAGGGCCTCTCCTCCCGTCAATATCAGATAAGGCCATCCTCTGCTAAATATGGAGCTGGAGCCATGGGTCTCTCTATGTGTACTCTTTGGTTAGTGGTTTAGTCCCTGGGAGCTCTGGGGGTCTGATTAGCTGTTATTGTTGTTCTTCTTATGAGGTTGCAATCCCCTTCAGCTCTTTCAGTCCTTCCCTTAACTCTTCCTGTTGGAGTCCCTGTGCTTAGTCCAATGGTTGGCTGTGAGTACCTGTAGCTGTTTTAGGTACTTGTAGAGTCTTTCAGAAGGACATCCATACTAGGCTCCTGTCAGCAAGCACTTCTTGGCATCATCAATAGTGTCAAGGTTTGGTGTCTGCAGATGGGATGGATCCCAAGATGCTGTGTTCTCTGGATGGCCTTTTCTTCAATCTCTGCTCCTTTTTTTGTCCCTGTATTTTCTTTAGATTGTAGCCACCAGCAGCTACTGGAACTGAATTCTCCTGAGAGGAAGGCTGGGAATGAAAGGGGAATGGAGGGTGAGAGAAACGTGGGGCCAAAACAACAACGTATTCTGATCAAGGCCCAAAGTTTAATATTTTGCTTTCACATATAAAGGGGAAGCCCCACCCCCCAGAGTCTCTTCTCAGTTCAGCCCAGGGGCTGGGTGAGGAGATAGTAGTCCGGAAGGTGTCAAGGCTAGCTCAGCAGGCAGTCCATTCTTCTTAGCTCTGTAGCAGACTGCAGGGCGCCAAGTCTGGCAAGGCAATGCCTCCTCTTAGGTCCTACTTAGGTGCTACTGTTGTTTGGTCTATTGTGGTAAATGACTCGCAGGCCTGCTCAGGCCTGGGGGAAGGGCACATTAGATAGGAACAATTCTATGTTAAAATTCTTAAGATGGGTTGGTGGGTCCATCCCTCAAATCGGGAGTGTGCCTATCTATTGGAGGTGGTCTCTTCAGCTTCTATACCCCACCTGTTGGATATTTTGGCTAATGTCGTCCTTGGTGTCTAGGACTTTCTAGTGGTTCCACTCATTCTCCACCCCCCCCACTGCTACCTATTTGTATTCATTTTTCTGACCCTCTGGACTTCTCTCTTGTCTCTTCCCATATATAAGGGTTTTAAAAATGTGCATATATATGAAGTGGTAAGCACATTTTACCCATATATACCTTTCTATTTTCTTCTTCCTTACTTCCCATTCCATTCTCCTAGATGGTTTGGCCTGTATCATGTATATCATACATACATGATATTAAATATACATATAATTATTATATATGATTAATTGTATATAAATCATATAATATTACAGGTATATATGTGTATGTGTATTTGTATGTACATGATTTATATGTGTGTATAGACATGATTTTATGTGTATGAAATGTTGTAACTAAAACTTAGGACATATTTGTCTGAGACTGGCTTAATTTCCTAATATGATTCCCTCTAGTTAAATCTATTTTCTTGAGAATGGGATAAATTCAGTTTTCTTTGAATCTGGAAACACTATTAGTCACACACACAGAGAACCATTGTAGATGGCTATTAATAAGACTGATATGTAAACGTATCTGTGATACAAATGACTGGGAGTTCTTTGGGGGATTCATCTAGGAATGGCATATCTAGATATATGGTATTCTTGGTTTGTGTTTTCTGAGGAACTTCCAACTGATTTCCATAGTTCTGGGGCTTACTCACATTTCCAGCAACCATTTTAGGGTTCCCTTATATCCATATCTTCTCTGAGTTTGTTTCTATACTGTTGTTTTTTATTATTTTTATTTTTACCGATATGGTTGTTTTGTTTATGTGTATGTCTGTGTACCACATTCATGCCTGGTGCCTGTGGAGGCCAGAAAAGACATTGGATTCTCTGAGATGGTTGTGAGCCACCATATGAATGCTGGGAATTGAGCCCAGAGCCTCTGGAAGAGTAACAAGTGCTCTTACCAGCTGAGCCATTCTTCATTCCTATTCATTGCTTGTTTCCTTTATGACTGTCGTTCAGATTGGGGTGAGATGGAACCTTGGTGTATGTTAGTTGGCATTTCTCCAATAGTTAGTGAGGCAGAATTTTTCATATATTTTTTGATCATTTCTGTTCATTTTTTGAACAGAAATGATCAAAGAATATATGAATTTTTTTGCATTTTTGTTCATTCTTTACTTGGCTCACTTTCTGATTGGGGTGTTTTATTTCCTGTTGTTTTGTTTTTAAATTTGCTTGCATATTCTAGGTATTAATCTTCTCTCTGATGTATAGCTAGCACAGATTGTTCTCCCATTGTGCAGGCTGCCTGCATTCAGTTTACTGTTGGTTTTGTTGTGCAGATGATTTTCACATGAGGTCCCATTTGTTGACTGTTGGTTTTATTTCCTGAGCAACAGAGTCCTATTGAGAAGTGTGTCTTGAAGTGTCTTCACTAAATGTTGTGCTAATAGTTTCAGAGTACTATTTTGATATCTTGGATCCATTTGAGATGATACACACACACACACACACACACACACTTTCAGGTTGAAAGATAAAGATGCAGTTTCATCTTGTACACAAAGGTACCAATTGTCCCTGTACTATTTATTGAACAGACTGTCTTCTCCAATGTGGTTGTATTTGTATTTGTTTGAATTGTCTTGAAACCATGAGGTTCTGTTACTTTGGTATCCTAGAGAATAAGTTGAAATCAGATTCCTTCAGATTTCCTATTTTTGATAAGAATTGCTTTGACTCTCTGAGGTTTTTAGTACTTCAATGTGAATTTTGAGATTGTTTTCAAGTATTTCGATGACAAATGATGCTAGAAATTCTTTTGTTTATTCAGTTTACATCCCAGTATCACCCCCTTCTCCTCCCAGTATTCCCTCACATAGACCTCTCCTCATTTATTCCCCCTCTTCCCCTTTGAGAAGGTAAAGCTCTGCTCTAGCTATCACTTCCCACACCTTCTTGTTACCCCCTCTACATTCCCCCTCATCAAGTTGCTGCAGAACTAGGTACAGCATATCCCATTGAGGCCAAACAAAAACAGTCTATTTAGGGAAACTGAATCCACAGGCAGGCATGTAGCAGACTCAGTGAGAGCCCCCACTCCTGTTGTTGGGAAGCAGGCTGCTCACATGTAACATATGTGCAGGGACTTTTATGAATTTAGATCACCAGTCAGAGGGTATTCTGGGCGGCCCCTCTCTGCTTGGTCTAGGGGCAGGAGTCCCCACTTTTAGGTTGAGTGGAGATGTGTTTTGAGAACACCCTGGATAGAGTAACAATCTCTTCTTGAGTCTCATGGTCCTCCATAGCTAACTTATGATAATGTACCTGAATAGGTTTTGCTATCAATTCATCTATCTGTTGTTTTGCAATGTTAGTAAGCCTATTTAATATTTAAGGTCCAGGGACCAAAGGAAATAAGCAGAAATATCCCAGCTAGTGGTCCCAAAATTGTAGAAAGTAGGGTTGATAACCATGAAGAGGTTGAAAACCAATTCCTGTATCAGTTCTCCCCTCTCTCTCTCTCTCTCTCTCTCTCTCTCTCTCTCTCTCTCTCTCTTTCTCTCTCTGTCTTTTCTCAAGGCCTTTTCTGACCTTTTTTCATGTTCTCTTTAACCATTCCTGTTTTGTCTATGTAAAAGCAACATTCTTTTTTAAGGACTGCACACAGT
>JANHMN010000019.1:46127683-46218906 GCA_030674055.1 Rhabdomys pumilio
TTCCCTGAATGTCAATTGTTATTCATCTTATTTATAATTGGGCCTGGCTTTGTGGGGGTATCTATTTATTTCATTAATCTTTTTGGCAGCCATTTAGCTGTGCCTTCTTTGGTATCAAACAGGCATATCAATTCCTCGGCCCCATATGAGAACTGGGTCCGGGCCATTCCATTTGAGGATAAGATGGTCCTTCCATATAACTGTGGCATAGTTTTATCAGCTTCAGCATGCCAGTGGCAGTTAGCAGCACGTTTGCATGAACATCCAGATTTAGAGAATTGAGAATGAACAAGGCATGACAGCAAGTATTTCTGGGAGACTCCTTCTGGGGGTGTAGCTACCCTCTTTTGTTTTTAAAAGCCAATTTTTTAGATCTCTTGTAAAACCAGGGCAGAAGCATCAGCAGCCACTTCTTCCACATTCAGAGAGTCATGAAGACACTATTTTAAAGTTCCACAATATCTCTTTTATAATACCTTGTCCTTGAGGATTACAAGGAATTCTAGTAACATGGGTAATACCAAATTGTCAACAAAACATCTCAAATGTCTGACTGTAACAGTCCATTTTGTTTATCTTAATCTGATATGGAACACTCAGTATAAAAGGATCATATAGGCAATAACTAATTGTACTTTTGATTGTTTTTTGTTAAAGTAATTGTAACTAGAAATATTAAAAAGGTGTTAAATAATATATACATATTTTATTTTTCTAAAATCAAAAATGAATAACATCTACTTCTCATAATTGACTAGGTATAAGTCCTCAAGTGTTACCACCATTATGAAAACATTGAGGACACTAAAAACAAATTTTTGTAATTTGACTTATATACCTTCTAATAATATCAAATTGTTCTCTCAAGCTATTATTATTAAACATAGATCTATAAAAATGTGCTATCTTGTGGTGATGCTATATAGACAAATAGATGACTTTTTAAATCTTAATGATGATCTTTATAATTTTTAAAAAATTATATCTATGATTTTGAAACTCTTTTATAATAAGACTTCCATCAAGTTTCTTTCTGATAGTCAAAACTGTAATAAGAATTTTGTCAGTCTCTCAAATAACATCAGTTAATTTTTCTTATATAATAACTTTTTTTTTTCACTCAGAGCACATTCTAAAAGGTTATAAAACAATTTGTCAAAGATCAATGAAAAGGGAACTAACAATTTACTGTAGGTGTTAGGATGGAAAATAAAATATTGTCTGGGCTTATCAACACAAATCTTCACTGATGACCCAGTTATAGTTCTAAACCCTCAGTGATCCTGTGGAGCCAGACAGGTAGTGGATGTTTAGCCAGATACTCACTTTTAATAAATATGCATATAAACATTCTTCATTATAAGCCTTTATTTCAATTTAATTTTTGGTATAAACTTATAAGTAATGAACTTTGCGATGTGTGATCATATATTTTAAAAAAAAATATGTGAATGCTGAGGACAAAAGGATAAGAGGGCAAATATAATGGAGAGACAAAGCAGATCTCTTTGTCTTTTCCCACTTAGGATAGCATATGAAATAGAACTTTTTCCTTTTTCTCAAATAAAATAGAAGTTCTCTTTGTCCTTTTTTTTTTCTTAGATAGCTTTCATAGAAAACACTTTTTTAGTAATAAACTCTATAATATATAATAGTAACATTTTATATAATATATAAATATATATATAAATATATAAATATATAATATAATATAATATAATAATATATAATACATAACATTTTTAAGTGACCTCAGACTAGCAGGCATAAGTCAGAGCCCAGCAGTTTTTGTGGAGGCAAAACAAAAGCTATTTACTTAATCTTTGGCTGTTTTTAGAATGAGGTGTTAAGTGCCAAAAAACTCCAGCTTTTGGTCTCAGGGATCACAAAAGGCAGATCAGCTGCAGTAACACAGCCATCTAGATAAACAAGTCTTTATTATACAGTAACCCCAATGTAAAGAATAAAATTGTATGGCCAGTTATTTTTGTAGAGTCTGTAATCTATCTGATATACAAATTTGTTAATGGCATTTTCTTGGGGTCTAGGCAATCTAGTATGAGCTTTTAAATAATACATGGTTTTAAAATTGAGCTGTATTTGTAAAATTTGAAAATTACCAATATCTAAAAAAGAAACAATTTTATACTGGCTATAAGTATACCAATTGAAAGCTTAATTTTTTGTATTTTAAATAGTAGCTATAGTATATGAAAGGCTTAAGACCCCCCAGAAGGGGACCCCAAGGGACCCCACTCAAGTCTCAGGACAGCACGCACCCAAGAACTCACGAGGGACCAGCTTGCTGCAAACACTTGAGGTATTTTAATGATGGAGCACTCCGGACCGCCTGACACATGTCTCATGCAAGACACAGAGAGGTTGACCCCCAGGCTCCAAGGTTTAGGGTTTATATAGACACAGGGTGAGGAAAGGGAGGAAACTTTCGCACAGTTACACATGATTGGTTGTTTTACAATTTTTGAACATCAGCAGGCTGTACTAGTTGATGGGGGCAGAGTACAGTTCCTGCAGGTGGATGCTTATCTAGGTTAACAGAGCTTTGCATACCTTTCTTATCTTTCTGACCAGCCAGTTCCTGGGATGGCTTAACAGGCCTCTCCTTTGTCCTGTAACTCTGCATTCCTTGGTAACTGATTAACTGGGCCTCTGGCTAGCAAGCCCTGAAGGTGGCATTTTCAGCTACTTGGGTTTGGGAGAAGGAATCTACAGGGCCCTGCTATTTTATTATTTTTTCGTGGGACCCATAAAATTTTCTTTCACATGTAGTTCAATTATAATTGCTGAAGCAGGGGAAACTCAAGAGAGTAAATATGTAATCTAATTATATATATTGTCTTCTCATTAAATGAGCTGTCTATTAATACAGTGAACACACCTTTTATGGGCTATATATATAAATTCATAAGAAATACAAGAGCATCTAAAGAGAAAAGCTGTAACAAATTGATCTTGTATCAGGCCAAATATCATTATTTTTTAATAACCAATTATATTATCATTTGGAGTAAGAAATATTTCATTAATTACTTAAGATACCTTTGTGATCTTGACCTATAATTTTGCATTAACACTACAACAGCTTTAAAACAGGATGTTAGAACTTCTTTTGAAAATAAAGAAATATAAATCTATATTAATAATCTCCTTTTATTAAAGGACTGTTATAAAATAGCTAACAACCAATCAATGTATATAATGTATCTATCAAGAATAGCTTTTTCTATTTTCTGTAAAATTATTTTTCTTTTATCAGCCAATTGTAGAAAGAAATTAGGGGTTGTATCTCTGTTGAGAACATTAATCAGAGACTTAAATTCTTTTGTGGAGAGCTTAAAATAAGATCTTAGCAAATTAGCATCTCCTAGAAACTTTTGAAAATAACTTAAAATAAGTAAGCAATCTCTTTTTTTTTTTAAATTTTTATATCAGTATTTATTTAGGAATATAGCTGATGTCTCAAATATTAAAAAGATATTGTCTTTGGAAGTTTTCTGGAGCAACAAGCACTCTTCTAAAATTTTAAAGCTCATTGTATGAGAGCATAGACTTGTACTAAAACTCTTTTAAAGGGATCAATTAATAAGCCAATTGTGTGACAAAAAGAAGATGTTCATCCAAGTCTTGTTTGATCCCAGATAAAACTCTTACTGAGATCTCTTTTATATATCTTGTTTTTGAATAATTCTAACTCTGATTTACCAGTTTTAATCTAATTTTTTATTACCAAAATTATAAATTTGTAATCATGCCCAATAATATATAACCAGGACATATAGAGCATACTTATATTTTTTAAACCAATTAGAATAAGAATAAATGTACATCTAAACAAATTTTTCTTACCTTTTTAAGCTGTAATTTAAGAGAAAAGCACCCTTTCACTTTTCAAACTGGGGAAAACCACTATCAGCTCCCTTACCTCAGAAGCCAAAAAACTGCTGGCCCCCTTCCAAGAGCCACTTAATAAAAACAGTTAACTCTTCCCACGGTTGTTTTTGCTGGTGCCCTTCTCCTAGCCACAGTGCAGGGTAAATTATCAGTTTTTCTTGTGTAAATTGAGACTGCCTCCCAAGAAAGTTTTAAACTAAATCAAACAAGCAGTTTTATTCAGTTTTTCTTTTGAACAAGAAACATAGAACAACCAATCATTCGGATGAGACAAAGACAGACAGTTGACACACATAGACAATATTGGTGCGCCAATGACAGACAATAGACATAGAAAATAGGACTGAGAATTTCCCCAGTGAGAGCCAGAAAGGACAGGGCATCCATCCCCAGATCCTCTCCTTCTCACAGGAGGGCTCTGTAATAAGCTTTTTGTTTTTCTTAAGTTAACACACCAGAGAGCAGGCAACTCCTTTTGCCCCCCCCCTCTCTCTCTCTCTCTCTTCCTCCTTCCTCCTCCTCCTCCTTCTCTTTCTCTCTCTCTCTCTCTCTTTCTCTCTCATTTTCAAGTTTTAACTTCTTATTCCTCCTTAGGAGTCATAACATTTTTTTTTTTTTTTTT
The DNA here is from genome assembly GCA_030674055.1 of Rhabdomys pumilio. Taxonomy (NCBI): domain Eukaryota; kingdom Metazoa; phylum Chordata; class Mammalia; order Rodentia; family Muridae; genus Rhabdomys; species Rhabdomys pumilio. The sequence continues at coordinate 46,132,218 of JANHMN010000019.1, forward strand.
ATCAATAATCCCCTCTTGGGAAAACAACACTAATAAAAACAAAGAATTTTTAAAGATCCTTTTTTCTTAACCCTAGTTCCCTTTGTTCTGAAGATAGACTCCTGGAGCCATGTCACAAAGTGTGACTGCTTAGAAAATGTTTGTCTCATGCCTTGTCTTTAACCCTAATTCCTTGTGTCCTGAGTTGACTCACTCCTTGAGTCCGTCACAAATAGTGACAGCTTAAAAAATACCTGTTCTAGGGCTTTCTACCTCAGGGCCCTGCCGCTCTGATCCTCCCCAGAATTGTCCCACAGTTGGGTGGACTGTGGTATCCTTCTGAATCGAGGTTGCTGTCAGGCAGACCTCGGAAGTCATCTTTTTCGGTGCTCCTGAGAAATTCCAGAGCCAAGCCTCTGGGAGTCACTCTAAAAAGTGCTCTGAGATTGGAAGTGCCTTCATGCACTTTGGGCAGCCACCCTCAATGCTCCTGAAAAACCGGTAGGCCTACCTTTCTCTGAAGAGTTGATGTCCTCCCTTTTGCAATCTCCTTGAGCCCTTGAATGCTGGGGACCATTACATCTCGTCTTCAAGCCCCAAAATGTCCTGTCCAGCAGGGCATTAAACAGGGCTCTGGGGAGGTCACCTGAAAGAGAAGATGGGGGACAGGCAAACGCAAAGAATGGCAGTCTGTCTATAGGCTGATCAAATCGCAATTTTTACTTTTTCACACAGGGGTTCTATACACAGAAAGGCAGGATGTGGGGGAAGGTGATGACACAGGAATGTAAGTGTTCAGAGGGAGTACAGATGTCTTCCAGAACAGAGTATCAGCTGGGTGAAGCTTCAGGGGACAGGTTACTATGACTCCATCTATGATTTACTTGTCCTTATCTAATCCACCAAGGCTACCTCTCTACAAGGTCTATGACAACCCAGTCTGGCAAATTTCCACCAAAGCTGCTTTTTTACAATATCTTACAGCTATTTGTTTCAGTGTTTTTCCACAGAGACCTGAGACTTTGTGTTAGCAGGCTGACTTAGGCCTATGGCTGATTTTAGGCCTTCAATGTATAAGTAAAGCTGCCCCTGACATAATGGCAACAGGACTTCTCACGAAGGTGGGAGAGCTGCAGGCCAGACAGTGTATGCAGGGTACTTTGCTGGCTGTATCTCAGGTGGTGCCCACTGGCAAGAAATTGGTGAGGAAATATTCCAAGCAGGTAGTTCTTGGGGTCCCTGCAGGCTTCCATGGGAAGCAGAATACTTTTGGGGTCCTACAGGGTTCCAGAGGTAGACAGTGGAGGTCAGGGAAGGATGTGCAACACATCTCTGCAGGCTGTGTCCCAAGTGGGTCCAACTGAGAAGAGATTATTGGAGTAGTGTTCCAAGCTGGTTAATCTTAGGGCCCCAAAGACTTCTTCAGGAAATAGGATGCTCTTGGTGTTCTGCAGGCTCCTGGTGAGCAACCTACCAGTCTTTGTCTCATTGATTATTGCTTTTTGTTTTCATGTCATTAATTTCTGCTCTGATCATCATTTCTCCTTTCTGTTTACCAATTTTCAATTTTGCTTGTTATTGTTTGTCCAAAGTCCTTAACTGTGCCATTATTTATCTGATATCTGTCTGGTTTGCTAACAGTAGCTATAAGTTCTCTTCTTAGAACTACTTTTGTTGTGCATTATAGCTATTCCTTTGTTTAGTTGTTGCTGATAGCAGGGTAAGATCACTTTAAATATATATTATATATATATGTATAATATATGTATATGTATATATGGTAGTGGTTTGAAAATGTTTGGCCTCAGGAGTGGCACTATTAGGAGATGTAGTCTTGTTGGATCAAGTGTGTCACTGTGGGGGTTGAGAGACCTTTCTCCTAGCTGTCTAGAAGTCAATATTCTTCTGCTAGCCTTCAGATTAAGATGTAGAACTCTCAGTTCCTCTCGTGCCATGCCTATCTGGACACTGCCATGCTTCTTGCCTTTATGGTAATGGATTGAATCTCTGAACCTGTAAGCCAGTCTTAATTAAATGTTGTTCTTTATAAGAGTTGTTTTGGTCATGGTGTCTATTCACAGCAATGGAAATCCTAACTAAAATGTGTGTGTGTGTTTGTGTGTGTGTGTGTGTGTGTGTGTGTATACATGCATATCTATCTTCAAAATAAATATGTAGCCATGCTTGTTATATGGCCTTCTTCAGTATGAATTTGATTCTAATGTCTGACTTGTTCTGAGTATGAGAACACACCATCTTTTCCCTCTGCCATTGTGCCACTCATTTAATCAAGTACTTAAGAGCTTTGGTGACAAGAAAAGCTTCATAAAATGTAGATTATTCACTTATTTGTATGTGTGTGTGTGTGTGTGTGTGTGTGTGTGTGTGTGTGTGTGTGATTGGAAACCCACTCCCACCCTGTGTGTTTCTCTGCCAATTTTCAGTACGAGCCTCATAACTTGGCCGTTCCTTCCATATGTGATCGTGTAATCTGTTCTTCTTAGGCTTCTTTTAGTACCAGTGCTTTATTTATTTCTTCTCCTGTCGTCTCATCCACAGTGACTGCAGAAGTAGATATATTATTTATTACAAAGTAGTGAACTTCATCTTAGATGTTCATCATTTTAGTCTGCATCACCAGATTTTCTTTTTCTTTAAATAATCTTTTAAAAAATTTATTATTTTTTTATGTTCATTGATGTTTTGTCTGAGTTCCCTGTCTGTCTCTCCATGTGTATGAGGGTATCAGATTCTGGAACTGGAGCTACAGACAGTTGTGGGCTGCCATGTGGGTGCTGGGAATTGAACCAGGGTACTTTGGAAGAGCATTCCAAACTTCTGAGCTATCTCTCCTGCCTGGCATCACTTGTTTTTTATGCCATCTTTCTTTACATTTTATATATCGAGCTATTAATCTGATACATTTTGTGGTCCTGTTATTGTTATTTTTCTAAGCAAATAAGTTATTTCAAGGATATGAACGTAGTTTATAATTTATTCTTGGGTAAATTCTTAAACTGAAAGCAATAAAAAAATCTTCAAAAATAAATAATCTATTTTTTAAAAGCCAGTACATGTAGTAGATGAGAAAGCATTGAAGTTCTGTTTTACTTTTCACAATAAGTTTGTGTTACTTCACAGATCTGTTGACTTTTCTTATTTGTTGATATTAGACGTTGTACCTCACACTTGCTCACCCTCATTTCCATTGTATTAGCTTTTCTTGGATTTGCTTTTACCTAACAGAGGATGTTTCACTGTATTTTTTTTTTTTTTTTTGCCACTTACCTCCAAATGCTTGTTCATTTCTCCTGTGTTTGCCAACTTTGGATCGGTATAGCCTTCCATTCCTTCTGGCACTCAAGGAATTGAACAAGGAGCATATGCCATAAAGATAGGAGGGTACAAATTTAGATTTTTTTATCTTGGTTAATTATGTATTAGTTTGGAATCTGGCTAGATATTACTAAGGTTTGGATATAAATGTTGTCTGTCATAGGCTAATGTGTTTTAACTACTTGTTCTTATCTAGAGGCACTGTTTTTGGAGGTGTGGCCACTTTAGGAGGTGGGCTTTTGCTTGAAGAAGGGGTTGGCTAGGAAGCGTCACTTGAAGGTTCTACCTTGTTCCTATTCTGGACTGAGCTGTCTTTGCTTTCTGATCTACCAAGTTGTGAACAGGGAGTCTGGTGCTCACAAGTAGATAGGACTTGTCCTATTAGTGTCCTCTGTGCAGAGGATTAGTGCCCTCTCAGGTGATGGACTACATCCCCTGAACTAGGAGCACAAAGAAACTTCTTTGTAATTAAGTTGCTTTTGTCAACTGATCAAGAGAAAGTTTTGGGTCAGGGTTCGGTGACATGCTAAACTGACCTTGTGGTTTTAAATCTCTTTGAATATGCTTTGTGGGAGGAATCTGCAACATTTTGGAGGTCTGGACTGGAGAAGCACTGTAAGACATCAAGTAACACTTATTAGATTATGCTGGTCAGGGCTCTAGGGACCAGTATGCCAAGAGAAATAGAGACCAGACAGATTATTCTTGTGGGATTTCACAGGAGGTAAGGGATGATATCAAGATCTTGGCTAAAATTCGTTCATGTTACATCATGGGCATATGGAGTCCAGAGTTCAACTCCAACTTCAGATACTGTTCCTTTCAGACTGTCTGCCTTTCTTAAGACAGAATCTCTCTGGCATAACATTTGCTGAACTGGCTGAGCTGGAAGGCCAAGGACCCTTGGGAGCATACTGTGTTCACTTTTCCTGGACTGAGGTTACTACTATAAGTGTGTGCCACTTTGTCTTCTTGTTATTGTTGTTTGTATTATTCTGTGTTTAATGTGTTCTGGGGATGAAACCCAATTTCTTGTTCTTTCAAAGTAAGCAGTTTTTTGACTTAGTTATATCCCTATTCCTCTGAATAGTCCTAAAGTTCAGTGAATAGATTAACACCTTGTAAAACGGATGTTCAGTACTCCTTGAACATATAAGTGAGGGATAAATAAATGGAGCATATATATTGGATCATAATTATTTTAGAAATTCTAATTTTTGTTGCAAAACCAGTTGTAAACAGTATGACCTGCTGTATGTTACAAGCTGAAGATCCCTTATTCAAAATGCACGGGAACAGAACTATGTCAAATGTATTTCAGAGTGTATGCAATGTTAGAATATTTCCATAGACTTTTTCTGTGTTGGCTTTTTATAGGTTGCTCTAGTTTTATATCTCTTTCTGTGACAAATAGATGGCAATAGATGGGAGGACAGGATTTATTTGCTTGATGATTCCAGGTGCTAGTCCATTATGATGGAGAAGTTAAGAAAGGAACGTAAAATAATACATCCACAATTAATTATACAGAGAGAATGAAAACATCCATCCTTGCTTGCTTGTTCCCACTTAGCTCTTTTCTTTTATATTATTCTGGATCCCCTGTCTAGGGCATCGTGCCAATACGTAATGACTGGAGTCTTTGTATATCAGTTAAAAACCAAAACAGCATGCACACATTTCTCATCAATACTTTCTTCCTGTTGGTTTCTAGGTTGTTTAAGTTTACAGTTAAAACCAGCATAGTGGTGAAATTGAAATACTTTTTCTGTTGACTTCTTCATACCTTATTTCTTTGAAGTCTGCTTTTAGTGATGAATAACTCAACTCCATGATGATAGTTTTTGGGTGAACACTGACAACCGTAGTTACTAATTTTATAATGATTACTTTCCCTCCAATCTATTATAAAAGGTAACAAGAAATAATAATAAGAATAAATTTAAAATTTATACCAGTTGTTTCTCCAATATAGATGATATTAGGTTTGATTTTCAGGTAAGGTTGAAGACAAGTATTGTGAAATATAATATTAAGACAAATGTTCTTGTTTGCTTCTTTTTTAAGGAAACAAGCAAAAAAATTTCTACTACTCAGGACAAGAATTGCAATATATTTATTTCATTCACTCACTGTGCCTTTTAGGAAGATTGTTGATCTATACACAAGGCAGGAAATTATTCCCCATAAAGCTGAAGAATAGAAAAGGTAAGTGGAATTAGGACCAAGAAGTAGGAAAAGGTATGATAAGATTTACAGCACACAGGTTCATATTTATAAACTTGGCTTGGTAGCTGACTTGGTTACTGGTCTATCACTGTGAAGAGACAGTGACAATGGCAACTCCTATACAAGAAAGCATTTAGTTGGGGCTGCCTTGCAGTTTCAGAGGTTTAGTTCATTCTTATGGCTGGGAGCATGGTGGTGCACAGGCAGACATGGTGCTGAAGAAGTAGCTGAGAGTTTTACATCCTGATACATAGGAAGCAGGAAGAGACACTGAGCTTGGATTGGGCTTTTGAAACCCCAAAACTCATTCTTGATGACACACTTCCTCCAATTAGGCCAGACCTCCTAATCCTTTTCAAGTAGTGCCATTCCATAATGACTAAGCAGTCAAATCAATGAGGCTGTTGGGGCCATGCTTATTCAAACTTCCATCTGCTATGGTAACATATTAATTTGCTTTTTATTGTTGTAATAACACACTGTGATCAAAAGCAACTTGATGTTGAAAGGTTTCATCTTCATCTTCATCTTATAGCTTATAAGCTTATAGTTTACCATGAAGGAAACTCAGGAAAGGAATTCAGAATAGAATTGAATTCAGAAACTTGACGCAGAGGCCATGGAGGAGTGCTACTTTGCATCCCATGACCAAAAGCAAGTTGGGAAGGGGTCTATTTTACTTTCAAGCTTCTAAGTCCATCACCTAGGAAAGCCATGGCAGGAGCACAGAACAGGAACCTGGAGACAGCAAGTGATGCAGAGGCCATGGAGGATTGTTGATTATTGATTTGCTCCTTATAACTTGCTCAGTCTGCTTTCTTATAGAACTCAGGACCAGCAGTGCAGGAGTGGCATCATCCAGAATGAACTGGTCCAGCCCACATATATCGCCAATTAAGAAAATGTCGTACAGGCTTGCCTACAGCCTGATCTTATGGAGGCATTTTCTCAGTTGAGGTTCCCTCCTGTCAGATGACTCTAGCTTGTGTCAAGTAGATGCAAAAGAGCCAACATATAGGATGATGCTGGGGAGAGTGTCATATCATGTCTTACTATATTGTTTTTATCCTGTCTCATTTATTTTAGCAAATAGAGAGGTCAGTTATCTTTAATTCTCCAAAGATGTTATATCTCTACTAAGAATACAGTATAGAGCAGAGTTCAGCAAACCTGAAAATTGACAGTAAATATTATGGTGTTGGTGGATAATATGCCATGTTTATGGTCATGCAGAAAAGTCAACATAGCACACCTAACACTGCTTTCCTTAGAATGGCCTGTTGGCAAGCTTGGTTCTTGGCTTATGATCTCCATAAGATCAGGCTGTAGGCTGTGGGGAGATGGGGTCATACTAGTCCTAGCATTAATAAGGACTCTTAAATCTTTTGTAGACCGTTCTCTGTGCCTAACCTGCCTGTATAAGCCAATATTTCCATTTATACCGGGCACCAGGTTTGCTTTTGTGACTTTAACATTTTGATAGGTACTGGGCAGAGGACATCTGTGTCCACCTTCCCTATAAGAACCTCAGGCACCACATCTCAAGTGAGATTTTCTGGAGTAATTGAATGTATTCGTCATGACTCCCTGGGAGAGGCTCTCATGAGCTTGTGCCTGCTTTGCTCTGGATTTTGTGTTTTATAATCTTTGTTTTTGATTTTGCTTTGCATAGTTTTATTATAATGTGTCATGTGAACTTGATTATATGAGTCCTGTGGGTCTTCCGACTCAGTCAAATCTGAACATGGTTACAGGGCCTCTGATACATTTTAAAAATGGAAAATCCATTCTTAGCTTGTCAGCCTTATCTTAAGAACTATAGTTTATTGATACTGCTCCAGAGTCTGTCTATTCATTGTGATGCGCTTGTCTAGTTGTTTTATTTGCTCTAATTTATTTTAGCTCCTTGAGAACTGACAGGGCATTATGTACTTCTCCTACAGTGCTCAAGGCTGAGTCACATAGTTTAAGACAGAGTAGGGGGCATCATGAACTTTTCAGTTAAGGAGGTACTATTTCATATGGTATTGCTGGATTTTACAAAACTATAAAGACTAGTGAATACATTTCATAGTTTTGCAGGTTTGCAATCAACTTAACTTTACATGTCTCTCATCTATAATAAATTTAGCATTTTATATTCTTTTTTAACTATCATATTTGCTCTATAAACAGTCACAGCTCATTTCAAAACTGAGTTTGATAATAACACAAACCAGCAATCAACTTTAAATTACATAGTTTTTCCAGAATATTTTAATGAAAAAATTCATATCAAGCCTTGTTGAACTGTACCTGTGGGTCTGACTTGGTCTTTCATCTGGTTGGTGCCCTTCTGAGCTAAGCATGTGTTATAAGTATTAAATAGACTATTTTGTGTCATGTTGAAATGAATACTAAATACTCATAGTTTATTTAAAAAGCCATTATACTCATTATTTATTTGTTGATTGTGTATGGATAACTGTACTACAATTACCAACTTTTGTCTTTTTTTTAGAGATGGTCTGGGTACAGAACTGAAATTACTTAATACGTAGTCTGTGATGGAAAAAAATGCTGACCATGTTCTGCTGTACTAAAAATCTCAGCAGAACCAACATCTTATCATAACTGAATTGACTTAAATAGGCCTCGTGAGTCTTGTGTGCATCTGTTGTGGATTTACATGATCGGCTACAAACAGATGACAGAACTGTGCCTGAGCATAGCAAGACTCTGGGACAGGAGCTGCCCTCTAACTGTGTCTATTCTGGAGTGATGTGTGTTGGATCATAGCTCACTTCTGCCTGGGTTTATATATTAATTATGATGCAATCTTATAGATGAGTGGAATGAAGTTACATACTTTTTAGGTTGTAAGTATGTTACAAATTACTTCTTTTTTTTCTTTTGTAAAGATTCAGTATCCCTCACAAATCTGCTGGTTTTGTTTACTCAACTCATCTATTATTCACCAAGTTGTCCAAAGATGACATCCGTCGTGTATTCAGGTAAATGCCTCCTCCCTAAGTTGACTGCTTGACTGATTAACAGTGGTGGGCATTCAACTCATGATCCATCTATTTTGAATGGAGAAAAAAATAATCAAAATGTTTGAGTGTTCTCTTGGTTAGGTGTTTGAGTTACTTACTTATTCTGGTAAATGTGTTTATTAAGACTTTGTATTACTTGTGAGACATTCCATTGGTTCTGAAGTAAGCTATGGAATTTAATTTTGTTCATAGATGTTTTAAGACTTTTCTAATCTATTAATGTTTTAATGTAGAGTTAGTTTGGCTGAGAATCTTAATGTTTTCTTAATATCAAGATGTTCTCAAGTGATATCAGGAGAAATTTGATTAATTGATTTGCTCTCTTTTTGGATTTTCTGCCCTTTGTGTTTCTAAGGTGTTTTGAACAGCTTGCTGGTTTTGGTTTGTCCTAGTTTAAGGTTTTACTATTGTAATGATGAAACACCATGACTGAAGCAACTTGGGGAGGAAAAGGTTCATTTGGCTTACACTTTCATTTTACTGTTCATTATTAAAGGAAGTCAGGACAGGAACTCAAACAGGGCAGGAATCCAAAGGCAGGAGCTGATGCAGAGGCCATGGAGGAAGGCTGTTTACTGGCTTGCTCATCATGTCTTGTTCAGTCTGTTTTCTTATAGAACCCAGAACCACCAGCTCAGTGGTGGCTCTACCCACAGTGTGCTTAATCATTCATTAAGAAAATGCTCTAATGGCCTGCCTACAGCTTGATCTTATTGACACATTTCTCCAATCGTGGTGTCTCCTCTTGAGAGTGACTCTAGCTTATGTCAAGTTGACATAAAGCTAGCCAACACAACTGAACTCTTGCCAGCTTGATAGAGAAACAGAGCAGTAGTAAGCAACAATCTTTTTTCTCATTCATCCCCAAGATCTCACATTAATAAGATTATCACAATATTAAAATATTCCCAAATTTAAAAGTCTCATAGTCTTTAAAACTTCAAACTCTTAAGAATTTAGTCTCTTTAAGAAATCCAGGGAATGAGGATAACATTTGAAATGTAAATAAGTAAAATAACCAATAAAAAAATAAAAAAAAAATCCAGTCTTTTCAAAGATCCAAAATCTTTTAAAATTCAGCGCTCTCAACTGTACCTCCTATCAAATCAAAAATAAATGCTTTCTTTCTTCAAGAGGGAAGAACTGGGGCACAGTCACATGTTTCAAAACCAGAGATTCCGTTATTTTCAGGATCTTCTTGGTTAAGTATAAAGTAAAAGAGAATCTCCTCATATTTTATTGTAAATTGCTATTTGCTCCTATGCATGTTGACCAGCTTATAAAAAAGTTTTAAATTATTACCATTTAAAATAATGTTTCCTTTTCTTTTATACGTCAATAGAAATCTTCAAAGTAAAATACAATATCAGAAATAATAATGTAGACCATAGTCTTTTAAAATTGGGAAATAGCTTGGAAATGCTAGCACAAATTCTGAGAGCGACTGGAGTAAGAGAAAAAAAAATGGATTGGGCTACATATTAGTCATATAATATATGTGTCAGCCGGAATGATTTTTCTGTGTGGTTATAATAGTGTATTGTTCTTAGTGTGCTTCCTAGACCTCTTCTGTCTTTACAGCATTTACTTGATAGAGTAGTACCTTTAGACCCCAGCTACATGCTCGTACAGCATCGATTAGCCTGAATATGGTCTTCCCTTGTTAACGGTCCTCAGTATTGTGGCTTGCTGTCTAGTCAGCTGTCTCTGTCTTCTGCTATGTTTAGTGCAGTGCTCAGTAAGCATTTACTTCTGTCATGTCAATGGGTAAGTACACGTCCATAGTGTTTGTCATTCATCTGGAACTGAATGCAAAGTCACCAAATCCTTTTATGAACTTGAAGTTAGCATGCTTATGGAATGAAGACTAGTGTAATATTAATTCAAAACCTTGTTAGTTTTATACTGTTTCTTGGGCAATCATGTCACACTTGTGTAAGGAAGTTAGATTAAATGTGGCTTTTTTGTGGTCACCTTCTGGAGGTGTCCATTCTTTGGTGTCTTCCTTTTGCTTGTAGTTTAATCGGAATGTTTTATTTTTTTTTACTGAGCCCATATACCCAAGTACATTAAGAAAAGGAAATCAGTAAATGTAATGAACTTGTTTTCTGAGAGGTTGAAAGATGAATCTTCTTCCAACCTTCAATATCAAGGTGTGATTTGGGGTCTAACTGAAAAATGTTATATTGTCTTTTGTATTTTTTTTTTAATTATCTTGAAGAGATAGTAAGCTAAATGAGCTAAGTTTCATTTTATAATTCTCATCTGGGATTTAGTTGTTGATTTTTTTTTTTAAACGCCCAGTCTCTCTCTGATCCTTGTGGAACTATTTACCTTCTGTCGAACAGTGAGCAGCAGAAGTAGACAGTGCTTTGACTTTCTGCTTTGTCCTTCTGGTTCTCAGAGAATTATTCTCCTGCAAGTATGGTGACCGACGTTTTGCGGATGCTCTGCGATCAGAAGGAATGTGCCGTTGAGTGCTTATACAACAGCACAGTGACAGAGGCTCTCCTCCAGCCCATTCACAACCTTATGAAAGGAAGTGCGGTGGGTGTCACTGAAGAGGAAGAGGAGCCGTTTCAGCGGCTGGTACTGGTCAACAGCCGGCGGCTCTACATTTCTGACATGGGTGTGATGGTTTCTGACAGATATTTCTTACATGTGTTTTTTTGTTTTTTTTTGCTCCTGAGGATCTTTATTTGTTATGTCATAGTCTATGCAGTTATTTGATTTATTAGTTATGACGGGTGGTAGGAATGTATACCCACAGACCACATTTTTTTTTTTCCTAATCAAACTCAGTTCTGTTGGTGGGAAAAAAAAAAAACTTAGAAAAAAGTTATACTATTAAGAAGTTATTTGTCTCATGAATGTAATAAATTGTGTATGTCTTACGTATTCTAATAAGTTTATAGCTTTTGGAAATACTATTATATTTCTGAAGAGTCAGCTCTGCCAGGAGAGCAGTGTGAACAAGTGTGAGACAGAGCTGAACAGTCATGCTGTCTTCACAGTGCACCTAGCTTTTTATGCTAGAGACTTTCACCAGAGAATAAACTGAGGTGGAGGGAAGTGGCCTGTTCCACCTCAGACAGCCAACATGTGGTGAAGTTGGTGTTCTCACCAGGACTGCCATATGTCTGAGGTAGCCCACCACTTCTCTCACGTACACTCTGAGGCAGTGTTGTTAGAGTGCACACAGAGCTGGGAGTTAAAATGTCTTTTATGTGCTTGGTAGCGCCTTTACCTGTTTCTTCTCCCTCCTGGATCATACCACACTTCACTGGGCCACAAATACGTTGTGGGTTGCTGTTGGATGCATTAATGCCACTGTTTTCAACTTTGCATTTACCAAGTTTTCTGTATCTATGCACTGTTCACATTTTCTACATAGTGTTATGATACACTCTGTGTTTATTCAATCCCTTCCTCTTGGGAGTGAGACCTTCTTGTGTGTGAAAAATGTCCTCTCCTGGGTTCTGCAGTCAGCCTGTGTTTGCACTATTATTTGCATTTTATTTATTTATTTATTTATTTATTTATTTATCTATTTATTTATTTATTTGGTATGGTATTCACATGCTGTGCTGTGTATGTAGAGGTCAGGTGATAACTTTGCCACCACGTGGGTCCCAGGGTTCAAACTCAGGTCATCAAGCCTCGTGGCAAGTGCTATCTTGCTGGCTCTGAATTGTTCCCTTTTTTAAGTATAGGCTAGTTCACTGACACACAGAGGCTCTCTAGTACCTAATTTAAGATAACCAGCATCACCTAAGGAGCCATTGCTCTGTCAGTGCTCACCAATACAGAAGACAGTAAGGCATGCTCACATCTTTTAGAAGATCACTCTAATCACCTTCTAAATATTTAACATGAGCAACAGAAAGTTCTAAAGCAAAACTGTTTGCATGACAAAATATGTGGACACAGGTATAAGTATGCATTAATATATATAAGAGAAGGAACACATTTTAGATACAGGTGTCAAGAAAAGTAGTTTGTATGAAAACAGATTATCTAATAGAGTTCGATGTATGGATAGTTGCGTGCGTGTGCACACACACATATGTCTATGTCTATATATTTTTGTGTACACACAGCATGCACACATATACATATGAATATGATGTACATAAATACATACATAGAAACACACATGCGTTTAATTTTTTTCTTGGCACAGGGTTTCCGTATATAGTCTAGATAGACCTGAGAGTCTCAATCCTCCTGCCCCATTTAGTGTCTGAGTGCTGGAACTACTAGATATGTATGTGCAGGTAGTTTTCTCTTTATTATTGCTGTGACAAATTAACTCAACAAAGTAGCTTAAAGAAGAAAAGGTTAGACATCTAATACCTAATTTCAGACATCTAGAGTCATGTAGTGATCCTCTACTATATCGGTGCTCTGTACTAGGCATTATAAGTATAGAAAAGAATAAGGCATGCTTATGTTAGCTCTCAGTTTAAGGGACAGTCTGTCATGGTAGGGACCTAGGATCTTGAAGGGCCTGTTTATGTTGCACCCCACAGTTAAGGAATGATGATTAGCACATACTACTACTCAGCAACCTTCCTACACTTAATAGTTCTGGGATCCAAACTAGGGAATGGCACCACCCACAATGGATATATCACCACCAAATCAGTTAATATAATCATATTTAAAAATACATTGACTATGCACATTAGCATTCATACAGGCTTAAGGCAGTAAGTAGACCCTAAAAATAATGGAAGTTTCTGTAAGCTGACTTCATCATTAACATAATTTCTGGGTTTGAATGTTTGTTTTTGATATTTTCTTATATGTTGGCCAATCTATTAATGCTTCCACTTAACGTGAGCATACATAATTGGTCCAGTTCGTTTTCTGAGTAGGCACTATTATTGGCTGTTATCCAACTCGTGAACTGGCTGTCCCTTGTCAGTTTTTATCCAGCTAAGGTATGTAAGGGAATGGCATCAATTAGACAAAATCATAGTATTTTAGATAGCATATACAACACGATGAATTTGTAGGAATGTGGTACCTAAAAAATGGGAGAAAATGCACATTCGGAGGGAACTATCACATTTGGTAGCCAGAATTACACGTGAATCTGTACCACAGACAATGATTCTCAATAACTGCCTTACATGACAGTCTTGAATTGATTTTCCTCATCAGCTCTGCTGGTAAAAGAATATTATCTAAGGACACATGTACCTGAGATATATTATCTCACAACCAGCAGTTGTGAAGGTTTCTGTTGTTGTGCTTGCCATACGACCTTATTAGAGTCCGTACATCATCCCTGCTATATTATACAATTCAATGATTTGTCTTGTCATTATTATTATTATTTTTAATGTGCAGGCTGCTCCAGATTGCTCTGAAACAGCTCTGATTCACATAGCTGATATTTTGGCAAGAATCGCTTCTGTAGAGGAAGGACTTATTTTACTTCTGTATGGAGAAAATATGAACTCTTCGGAAGAAGAGAGGTGCGTGTACATTTTATTCTGTGTAACTATTTGGGTGTACTTAGGTTTCCCGAACAGGTACATATTAAGCTATCTTTGATAAATCTTTTAAAATGTTTATCGATTTTCTGTGAATGTATGTGTATATGCCTACAAAAGTTTATGTGCTCCACATGCATGCATTCAGGCATCCCTGGAGGGCGGAAGAGGGTATTGGATGCCCCGGAAGGGAAATTACAGGCAGCTGTGAGCTACCATGCAAGTGCTGGGATCCTGGATCCTCTGAAGGAGCAGTAAGTGCTCTTAACACGGGAACCACCTCTTCAGCCCCTGTCCTAGCTAATCTTAGCTCACAGTAAGGATAGCAGGCATCATTCCGGATGTAATCCAGTAACCTCTTACCTGCTCCCCAAGACTGTATCACAGGCTTCTGAAGCCACAAGTAGTCGGTTCAAGTCAAACAGATTGATAAAGGAGAAGGCACACCTTTCCTGTCATCCCATCCTAGCTCCTCCTTTGCCCATTTGTAGCCTTGTGTTACTTAGGCTTCTAGTGGTTCCAGATTCTGTGCTTCTGATGCTGTGAAACTTCAGCAAACCCATGGACCTATAAATGTGTTTACTCTTGGTTGCTTAAAAATGACATCATAAGTTACCCTGAGATCTCAGTTCTGAACATAGACATTTTCTTGGGTGAGTACAGAATAAAACATCATTTTATTTTAGCATTGTACTCTTATTTAAACTTGCTGTCATTTATTTAGATTCGACCCCACTCCCCCTTTAGTAGATAGCAAGTTGTGTCTCACACCTTGCCTCCCCAAATGACACTGTAATGTGCACAGCCTGTTGATATGATGAATTACGTTAGTCGGCTTTTAAATGCCAAGCAGCCTTACTCAGGGTCTAAGTTCCACCTGGCTGTGGGGAACATTCCTCTCCGCCATGTGGCCTTGCATTTCTAGCGGTTGCTGTGGATCTTTGCCACATTGACAAATGACATTAGCCTCAGAATCTGGAATCTTTTTGTTCTTTGATATTTCTGTAATGCTGGTTTCATAAGTTAGAGATGATTTCTCCTGCTTCTATCTTGTGGAAGGAATTGTAAAGTACTGTTATAACTTCTATAAGTATTTGGTAGAATTCATCTGCGAGACAGTGTGTGCCTGACATTATCTAATTCTTTTAACTACTTAATTTCTTTATTAGATGTATAAAACTGTTGGGAATGGGTTTTGTGTGATATTTAACAGGTTGGTTTTTTTGCAGAGAAATGATGCAGTTATTTATCTATTTATGGTTTAGAGTTATGGGTAATGTGATCTTACTATCTTGAGAGTACCTGGGATCAGTACTGAAAAATCTCCGCTCTTATTTTGGTACTAGCAATTATTAGTCTTCTTCTTTTTCTTCTTATTTGTCCTAACTTGAAACTCTGTGGCTTTTTCCAGAAAAGTCACATTTTGATCTTATTGTGTGTGTATATATGCTGGTGGGAGTGTGTGTGTGTGCATTGTGTGCGCGCACACATACACATGGTTGTGCTCACAGGCATACACATTCCATGGTATATGTATGGGTTTCAAAGGACAACATTATGAAGTTTGTTTTGTTCTTACATATTGATAGAATTCTGGGGATCAAACTCAGGGCATTGCACTTACATGGCAAGTACTTTTTTATGTGCTGAACAATCTCCCTGGGATGATTATATGAATATGTGCACAATTAGATGATTTTTCTCCATACAGAAGTAAACTAAGTCCTTCCTCTACGGAAGCGATTCTTGCCAGAATGTCAGCTATGTGAATTAGAGCTGTTTCAGGGCAATCTGGAGCAGTTTATACATTATTAAAATAATAATAATAATAATAATAATAATAATAATAATAATAATAATGACAAGACAAATCATCTAATCTAATCATCTAATCATGTGAGTTGTTTCTGTGCAATGTAAGTGTGAATGCATCTGTGTGTGTGTATGTCTGTGTATGTGCATGCATATATGTTTGTTAGTGTTTTGCATATGTGAATGTGTATGTTAGCACGTGTGCATATGTGAGTGTGTGTATATGTATATGTGAGTATGTGTGCATATGTGAGTGAATGTGTGTGCTTATGTGCATGGGTGAGTGAGTGTGTGTGTTTAAAGCAGAATATCTCATTCCTGTTGGAATACAGTAAATTTGTTCACCTCCGTGGATAATGAAGTTTCATCATATACTTTATCATTTTCCCTCCATTTGTTTTTAATCTGTTGTTTTGAGTTCTTTTATTATTCCTAGGATGTTCAAAAAAAAAAAACTGTTGGTAAGGGTTACAAGGGCAGTTGTCCCTTGTGGCCATTACTTTGGTTTTTGTTGAAAATGCATAGAATTTTCCTGGAAAAAAACCCTACCAAAGCCTCCTGCAGTTACTTGCCTGAACAACCACCCACATCTCAGTAGGAATGGGTGTGGAAGTGGTGCTGAGTCCCAGGCCTCAGCATGTCCACTTTGACTTGATCTTCCCTCCTGTGTTTCCTGATCTCTGTGCCTTTCAAGAAGTCCCTGGGTTGGCATCATGCAGTTTTAAGTGGGACCTGGCGGATAGAGTTTTTTATAAAGTTCCTTCTAGCCACTCATACTTTCAGTGCTGTTTTGTCCCCAGTCACAGAGATATTTAATTCATCAGGTACTAGAATGCTTTTTCTGACTTCTTGAAGCGAGTCTGATGTATCTGGCTGTTGCACTATGACTGGTGACTGCCACTTTTTAGGTTTACTCAGCTGTTCTGAATTCCAAGGTCCAAAATTTCCCATCATCTTTTCCATTTGCTTTGTTTTTGGAGGGTTTTTATGCATTTTTAAAACTAGTTTTACTTATGAATTTTAGAATTTGTAGAAGGAGCAGAGAGATATTATGTGTTTAGTTTGTCGGTTTGAACTGGAGCTGTTGAGTATTTAACACTTTTATTTTTAGGAACAGTTATGTTTTATCATGAATTCTAAGATCTTTTCATCTACTGCTTAACCCTCTGCAAATTCATTTTTTAAAAATAATACCTTACTAATAGCATAAACCAACCTTGAACTGTGATCCCCTCTCAGCCTGTCAATCCTAATTGTATGTAAGTTCATGAAGTGGTGTCGATTTTGGGTCTAGGTAATTTTGGTGTGTGATGCATTTATTCATTTGCAAGGTTTTGTTTTCGTAGCAAAGTTTATAAAATAAATAAATAAAGTTACTGATTAGAAAACCTAAAGAAAAGTGCTTGTATGCCTGGCCCTGTATCCTTATGTAAGGTTTCTGTCTCTGCATGCATAGTGTTAATTTGGATAAATCATGATTTTGCCAGTAACAGCCTCTAAGGTGTATATATGGTTTTGTTTTTAAAGAAAGGTTCTGTCACATTGAAGTGGGACAGATAACATATAAACTACCAGAAGTGACTTCTGGTTATCGTTGGGTAGTACCCTGATTGTTTCCTTAGTAGAAAGGCTGGAATGTTTGCAGATACAATTAGAAAGAGTCCGGCTCATTCCGTTTTGTTTTTCACAGTGGAGCCATGAGCAGCTCGCTAGCTGTAAAAAGGAATTAGGGGGCTAGGAAATGTCTTAGCAGGGAAACATGCTACCTACTAAACTAGATGACCTGTATTTAATTGCTGGGACTCACGTGGTAAAACTAGAGACCTGATTCCTGCAATTGCCCTCTGGTCTCCGGGTTGTCCCGTGACAGTTATATACACACCCCCACACAGAATTAGCAATATTTTATGAACTGCTTATGGTGTTAGCATTGACATTAAGTGAAAAAAGAGAAAGGACAGATGAATGTTTATAGACTGCTGCCCTCTGTGGACAGGACAGTATGAACCATCTGTTTGCTTATATCACGGAGACAGATTGAAAGGCAAGGAAAACGGTTAGTTCCAGGGAACAGAAGAGACATACACGGAGAAATGTTCTCCGTGGGATATACATTGATCATACTTACATTTTAGTTTAGAATTAAATAGTTGCTTTAGGCTCCAAATGTTAACATAAAGAAGAAAGAACTCACAAGTTTTAAAACCTGTGAAGCCATTGAGTAAGCAAACTTAACAGGCTGGTTAGTGACAAAGTCATGTAGAAAGAAAATTACTTCAGGTAATCTCAGCATGATTGACTGTAGCTGGGAGTAGTGTAACAGAAATAATCTTCAATGCCAGCTGCATTTGGTATTTTGAAATTATTATGGATAATAAATAACTAGATAATAATATTTGGAACTAAGACTTTCTCAGTGTAAGATACAATATAAAATCATAAAATTAAAGAAACAAGTAAAATCTTGACTGCTCAGCTCATAATGGAAATACAATTCCGAACTTACTTTTTTTTTTTTTATAAAAAGATAAATTTTTTTCACATCACTACCCTGTCAAGGGCCTAGAAGCAGTGATATTGACAGCAGGTTGCTGCATTATGATATCTCTATGTCTTTCTTTTTTCCCCAGAAGGGGAGACAGGAGGCCTTGAAGAAATGACTGTTTCTAGGTCAGGAATAAGAAGTACACAGAATCACCCTTACATAATTTTGACTCTAGAAAACAAGGTAGCTATTTAAAACTCCCAGGATAGCACCAAAAGTTCCTCAAGGAAGATTCTACTGTCTTTCAGATGTGTAACTTGAGGATCAAAAACTAATGGGTACAACAGTGTGAAATATTATGAGGTCTATAAAAACATGGGTTAACAATATTAAAATAACAGGAATATAACAATAGTAAAAATAAAGCACAAATGGACTGAAAAATTTCTTTTTGATGGTGCTACGATACCAAGTATATTTATTACTTTGCAAATTGATATTAGAATATTTCCAACTTCCCTTTACACACTGTACTTTAACAGGTTACCCAGCAAACATTTTTTGCAGAAGTCTAGTTACTAAATACCAACAAAATTCTTGAATTAGAAAAGATTCATGAAGTACTTCTTCATGAAATCTTGGTAATCACCACAATAATTACTAAAATCTTTGATGAAATGCCTGCGGGCTTCCATCTGCCAAGCTAACTTTCAGTATCACCTAAATTGGGACCACCGAATAGCTGGCTTTACACAGGAGATACACATCACCAATGGAGCTATTTACCCAGGAAGAAATAAAGAACTTAAGTTTAAGCCTCAGGATCTAATTATTATCTTCGAGAACATTTGAGGAAATAGGAAATGTGTTGGAAGATACTGTGGGGAAACAGTTATTCAAATATAAAATTATTGAATCATTGACTTGAAGAAAAACTGCACAGGGAGTATAAATCACCCAGCATAGCCTGCAGGACGTGTAGGAAGTGTAATTTAAACAAACCTGTCTAGGGGAAATGACATCCCTGAGAGACTAAAGAGAAGTTAAATATGGGCTGTCTAACTAAAGATCTAAAGATTGTAACATTTACATGGGTACACTACATTTAAAATAGAAAATTTGTCATTTGAAGATGTACACTTGGTTACATATGCAAGATAAGGATGAAAACATGTCTGTCATGCTGCTGGAGAAAGGTACCAGGAGACTTGACTGCTCTCTTATGTCTAATGTATATTGCTTTTGCTTTGACTTTTGTTTGTTTTGTTTTGTTTTGTTTTGTTTTTTTTTAAATCTAGAAATAGTGTTAGTACTGATGTTAGACTGACTAGGTGATCGTATTTCTTTCTCACCATTAGCTGTGTGTTATTATGCAAGTTACTTCTGTAATCTGTACATATATTCTCCCATCTGGAAACTCCTATTTCAAAGAATTATAGAAAATATGATGTAAGCACCTAACACTTAAAACAGCAGCTTTCACATTGGAAGCATTTTTTTTTTGTCTCTGCTATTATTATTTCCAGGAAAATGATCTCACGCTTTGAGATAGGGTAGCCATGTTGTTACTGTAATGGGGAAGGTAGCAACAGCTCAAACAAGACTGTATTCTCACTATAAAATTAAGAACACTCACGTATGGCCCTGGCTGCATGGCATCCATGTCTCTTTAAGTGTATGCAGATTTGCTGTTTTTCCCTTGATTGTTCTTTCTCATGTTCCACAGAAAGCTTTGTCATGACTGGACATGTGCACATTGGTGAGTCAGGCATACTGACTTGTTTGCAAAAGCCTATGAACTATGTAAAAGGGAACAAGCAAGTGAGTGGTGTGGAGACAGGCTGTTGTGTTAATAATCCCTGATGTCAGGCAGCATTGGATTTGAGGTCACATCTGTTGTCTCTTTTTAGTCCTACAGGTGCTCATATAATAGCCAAGTTTTCAAAGAAACTCCTTGAGGAAGATATTTCGATTTTTTCTGGATCGGAAATGTTGCCTGTAGTTAAAGGAGCATTTATTTCTGTGTGTCGTCAGATATATGGGACATGTGAAGGCTTGCAGGTGCTGCTTCCTTATGGTTTACATGAATCTATAGCAAAGGCATGGAAGAAGGTACGTGCTTCAAACTTTTTCTCCATGAAGATCTTTATTTCAGTTACAGGCATCATTGTAATACCCTATTATGGACAGGGTATTTTTTTTTTATTGAATATTTTACTTACATTTCAGATGATGTCCCCTTTCCCCATTCCCCCTCCCTAAAAAACCCCTATCCCATGCCCCCCTTTCCTTTTTGCTTTTATACAATTTTTTTAAACTGTTAATCAAAGGCTTTATAAGTTTGGTAATGCTCAATCAGAAGTGTAACCTAGGGTCTAAGCCTTTAACTGACAACCACAAAGGTTTGTACTCTGCTAGCAGAAGCTTGAGACAAATATTTTTTGCATAGACTCCCCTTCCTCTGTGGAGATTAAGATATCAAGAACACAATGCAGCAGGAACCATATACAGACCAGTAGATTGCTAAGTCTTTCAGTTTCATTGAACCAGATAATTTAATTTTGAAAGCAATTGACTTAAAATAGATCAAGGATTAAAAACAGAACTACAGCATTAGAAACCTTGTGAATAATGCTATTGGTCAGGAAAGCAGAAAAATGAACTAACAGGTTACTTTCTCTTAGACAAGCTTGCTGTCAGAAAGGATCCCCACTCCAGTAGAGGGCTCTGAGTCAGTGTCCTCAGTGAGCCAGGAGTCTCCCAACAGGTAACTATCACTGTTTCACATTCTTTATTGTATTTGTTGAGATGATTTAGAGATAATTGAAATGCAATGAAGATGGTGGAAAAACATTTTCCAGGAAGTTAAACTGTGTATGTACAGGTGCAAGGTTATAAAATTGCATTTTATAGGATTATTATTATTTATAGATTATGTGATACTTGTTACAAATGTAGAAATATTAAATAGTTTTTACTTCATCCTGTATTTATATTTTATATTAGGAAGGTTGGTGGACTGTAAAGTCTTCAGAAAAATCAGAGAACTATCAAATACTAAAACTGGAAAGAAATCTTACATGGACGGTAGAAGTAAGATGTTTCTAGATGGCAGGGAGATCCACTTACTTAGTTTTCAAAATACAGCAGTAGTGCAGTTTAGTTATGGTTTTGACAATTATGTAAATTAATAGTTCACTGTATATATTTGTGCTTCTTTAGAAATATTAATTGGCTCTGATGTTAGGTCAACATCGAAATAATTTATTAAACTAAGGTTTAGTGATCTACATGTTCCAAGTTTTTATTTTAGTTTATGGTTGAACATTGACCCCATGTGGATCATAGTAGGGACAGCTTTAAGGGATCTTTTTTTGCTAAATTCTGACCTTGCTTCTTTCTCTCTTATAGGATAGAGCTTAATGTACAAAATCAGTTATGTTTTAAAAATTTAGGAAAAGTCTAAAGGTTCAAAATAGTTCATTCTCTGGAATTTACATGTATTTTTATTTATAATATGGTTAAGAAACACATTAACTGCTTCTTTTTTCTCCTTTTCATTGGGAGAGTATGGAGAAATTGGGCAAGCTTTGTCCAGTCCCGATCTGTAGACATAGACTTTCCTCAAATGCACACCTCACTGTCATCAGCTTCGTTGCATATAAAACAGAACAGAATACGTGTTGGTACAGGGAGCTGCTTCCTATAGAGCAGAGGTTCTCAGCCTCCCTAATGCTGTGAACCCCTAATACACTTCCTTAGGTTGTGGTGATCCCAACCATAACATTATTTCATTGCAACTTTATAACCATATATTGGTGCTATAATATAAATATATAATGTTCAGGATATTGGATATGTGGCCTCCAAAGGGTTGGGCCCATAGCTTGAGAACCACTGCTATGGACAGAGTGGACTAGAGAAGAGGCACTGCTTATCCGAGAAACCCTAAGTTCATTCTTCCTCCATACAGAGTATGGACGGGTTAGTAGGTGTAAAGAGGCAATGTTACCTATGAGTATGTGCTTACAGGAGAGCAGTGCTAGGGAAGAAGTTTTCTAACCTCTGGTATTACTGTCTGGGTTCATTAGAGCTTTCTAGGAAGAACCAGTAGGATAGATACATGGATTAGTATATGGGCAAGGAGAGTACCTACTAGGGGCATAGGTTCCTGCTGTTACAGAGGACAGGATATTTGAAATGTAGATAAAACAGTTGATAATAACTCTCAGTCCAAGTGTCAAGAGTCTCAAGTTGAGATTTGGGCTGCAATGGGTAGGAAGCTTGTGGCTTTGGTTTCAAAGGGCAAAAGAGTGTTCCTGAATTCCTAGGTTTAAACTCTCTGTTGTCCTTCTATCTGGATGCCCATCCAACTGAATGCTGCCTTCTCTCCACTGAAGATAGATCATCTCCACTTGGTGTACTGAGATTTGTAGATCAGTCTCACCTGGATAAAACCTCACAGATATACCCACAAATAATGCTTTATCACTTTTCTAGCTATTCTTCAAATCTAGTCAGATTGACATATAAATCACCTATTATAATGTTTCAAGGAAATCCAAAAATTCAATACAATTCACAGTACACTAGAAATGTATTTATCATTTTTGTGCTAACAGTTCAGTTTACCTTCTGTAAAGACTTGAGCGTCTTCTGTTCTTTGATCGAGGGAGCTTGTCTGAGGTGGGTGTTATAGCAGCTAACCCATCCTGTGTCAGTGTGTAGCAGGGACCTGATTTCTTGAGTGAGTGAAGAAATGAAGTTAGTGAATGGGCTTTCTCCAGTTCAAGTTAGGGAGAACAAGAGTTAGCTTAACTAGATAACAGTAAAATAATAGCAGTCTGTAAAAACTAACATCTTCATCATTGTTATTATTGCCTTAAAGTTAAGCATTTTGAGCTTGTTGTTGTTGTTATTAGCATATTTTGGAAGCTCCTCCTCCCACTTCCCACTTAATGCTGTGAATAGTACTAGAGAATGGAGAAGCTGATGCATGGTTCTGGAGGGCGTTCATTTCCTTTTAATCTACCTGTTGCTTAAAATCACCCAATAAAATTTCTAATAGGCTTATCGACGTGTCCTCACACTATGTGAGCCAAATCACTGTGCGACCTTGGAGAAGTTTCAATCACAGAGAAGCAGTAAGATGTGAAATTTGCCACAACCAGCCATTAAAAGACCTTCTATAAAATGGGAGGATAAAATAACAGAGTGTTCTTTGATCTGCAGAGCTCAGCCCATGGTACCATGAAATTAATCACCAGAAACTGTATTTCCATTAGAAATACCTTGCTGACTAGTCAGTTGTCTGTTGCTGTAAAGAGACACTGTAATCATGGCAACTGATTTAAATGAAAGCATTTAATTGGGTCTTACTCACAGTTTTGGGGGTTTAGTCTAGTTTCATGTCAAAAAGCATGGTGGCATGGAGACAGACTTGGTTCTGGAGAAATAGCTGAGAGCTCTACATCCACATGGTTCAACAGGAGGAATATAGAGACACTGGGCCTGGCTTGGGCTGTGGAAACCACATAGCTTACCCCCAGTAACACACTTCTTCTAATAAAGCCAAACCCACTCCAATGAAGCCACACCTCCTAATCCCTCTCCAGTAATGCCATTCTCCCCCCCCCCACCCACCAAGTGTTCAAATCTGAGTCTCTGGGGGCCATTCTCATTCAAACCACCACACTAATGCAGAGTGTACTTTGCAGCTTCACACCATTTACCATTGCTGCCTCCTAAGGGAAGGCAATAAACTCAGTGGCTCAGGTCTTCTGTCCCCCTCATTAACATTTGAAGGGCAGTTAAATAGTTCCAGAGATTTATTAAAGCATGGCAACACTTATTTTTCAGAATTATGTACAGTCTTTTACATTATGCAGTGGTGCCACTCATATAATTTACATCCTGTTTTATTTGTGGTGAATATGGAAACATTTTAATTGATTTTTATAACTAATTTATTGATTTAATGACATATATTTCATAGGTGTGTTCCTGTGTGAGTGGCTTGACTTAACTTTTCTAAAGCTTATTTTAGTATTTTATTAGCATATACTAATTGAACATAATAATGGCTTCAGTTATGCCATTTCATACATGTCCATAGTGTATGTCTATAATAGTCACCCTGTCTCCTCTCTTTTCACTCCACTCCTGCTAATCCCCTCAAGCTCCCCTGCTAACCTTGCACTCTGGTTTCATGCCTTGGCAGTGACCCAGTCGTCTGTATTAGGATTGTTTACACGAGCAAGGATGAGGGTTTGCTTCTGGAGCATGAATACTTGACCAGAGGTCACACCATTGAAGACAATGTCTCTCCCTTCACTACCACAATTAGCTGCTTATAAATCCCCTGGCAGGGCCTGACCTTGGCATCAATGCCACATCAAGGAATGAAGCAAGAAACTTTTTAAAAAAGAATGTTTTAGTCTAAGAATGAGTCCAAATGTGAATTGTCCATCTTCCTACACTGTCTTCGATCCGTCTGTAGTTTGTGATTCCTGTCCGCATTCTCTGTTGTCTGTCTTTCCCTAACAAAGAGCTTTGCTCTATGTTGATCGAACAACATAGAAAACATAGTATGGGAAAGGGATGAAGAATACACTTTTACAGAAATCTTTAACAGTTTTACCAGAAGTTACTTTGCTGATTCCAACTGACCCAGAAGAGCATTTGAAACAAGCACAGATGTTATCATCCTGTATCTATCCACGTGTCGCTTCTAACATTTGTAGATGTTTGCTTACTTTCAGATTGCTTTCATTCTCATGGCTACTTTCAGAAAATGATTACCATGTGCATGTGAACACACACATGCACACACACAGACACACACACAGACACACACACACACACACACACACACACACACACAGACACACAGACACACACACACACTTCTGGATCAGAGGTATAAAACAGTACTCAGTTTAAGATTAAAGCAATGCATTTCGCTTAGGCTGTAAAAGCTGACTAAATGCGAAATACAAGTGACAATAAGGTAAATTTCGTTGTTTTAAGACAGATTCCACCTGAGTGAATAGGTTGAATACACAGTGTGCTGGTGGGTTGAATACATAGATGATCTCGGGGCAGAGTGCTAAGTTGGATGCAAGGTCTGGCTAAAATTCAGTCTCCCAAAAACAAGAGCTATTTTCCCAGAGAAGATATTACCACAGGCCTCGTAATTCCCTCCCCATTCCATGGCTGACTGCTGGGGTTCAGTTTCAGGTCCTCATGCATGCATAGCAAGTGTTCTTAGCTAGAGAACCAGGTTCTCACTCTGGAACTCACTATGTAAACCAGGCTGCCCTCAGAGTCACAGAGATCTTCCTACTTCTGTCATTAGCTCCCAAGTACTGGGAATCACAGGTATGTGCCACTATGCCCAGCTAACCTTCTATGTTTGGCAATGTCTGATCTTTTAAACTACACCATCACCAAAAAGTGTTTCCTATCCCCCAAACACATGTTCTTGTTCTTAAGTAGTTTAATTGTGTATAACTGTTGGGACAGGCAAACATTCTTACCGGTTCTCCAAGTTATCACTCCTTTACCTTCTGGGCTGTGTGGTACCTGACAGATCTTATTATCTACAGTAGAATGGGTGGGGCTAACAGATGATGTCCTTCTCAGGTAGCTCTTACTTGTAATGTTAACTGTAAAAGTTTAATTGAGCAAATAATACATCTATGGATTATAGCATTTTCCAATTTTTGTATGGTTTCTGTTATTTCTTTTTTTTTTCTCTTTACCTCTGCCAAAGTTATCAGTCTTAAAAATATGATCTGGGAAAACATGTTATTATTCACTTTCAAATACAATAAAAACGTATGAAAATAATAAAAGAGAAACCATGTATTTTATGCTTTAAAACACGAGAAAGCGAATATTTTAATAAAAAGAATGCACAAAAATAGTGGGCATGCAAATAGTTGAGGTGTAGGGGATCCAAGGGCAGCAGCATCATAAAGAGAAGGTGGGGACCTGGTCAGCACGCTGCACCTGAGGTGAACAGTCACTCACTGATGGGGAGCCGTCAGAGTAGAATTGAGGAAAAACCTCACAGAGCCTTCTCAGCTCCTGACATCTACGGAGTGATCCGCAGTCAGTGTATAGTCTGTCAGTCTAATTATTGTCCACACCCATCTTACATATTTTCCATTCTGAGTTATTAAATGTCCCTTTACCTTCCTTTTCCTGTTTCAGTGTGGCTTGGGAGGACAATTTGTTGGATGATTTACTCAATTTTGCAGCCACTCCCAAAGGACTGCTGCTTCTTCAGAGAACAGGTGCCATCAATGAGTGTGTGACATTTATGTTCAGCCAGTATGCAAAAAAGCCACAGGTACGGATTGCCATCTGCTTTGAGTGAGAGGATTGGTGTTATAAAAGCCGTTGAGAACAGCATTCTGCTCTCCATGTGTGACGAGGTTATAAAGCGTCAGTTAAAATCCTGGGTTGCTTTGTAACACTTGAGGTTTGTTTTGGAAAGCTTTAGGTAGTAGATATTGGTGTCCGTATCTGTATTTTGAAATTGCAAGTAGTCAGATGGCATTGAAAAATTCAGTTAATTTTCCAGATGTTTTATAAGCATGATATAATATCTCCATATGTACTGGGTAGAATTTCTGGGGAAAAAAATCCTATTATGTCTAAATGTATGTATCCATGAAGGTTTAGGCCTCAGGAATTTTAAAGACACAAACTTCCCTTTAGAGGGATTATATTATACTATTAAATAAAACTTACAAGGTGATTTATTTAATCATGTAGTCTGAAGTAATTGATTCACAATTAGATTTTTTTCTGTTATAATAAAAACGTTCCTGGGATTTTTACATCTTAACTATGCTTTTGAGGATACTTTTCTGCATAACAACTTTTTTTTTTTTTTTTTTTTTTTTTTTTTTGGCTAGGTTCAAGGCTGGTGTGTGTCTCTGTGTGTGTTGCAAACACTTTCATGGATGTGAAGGTTGATTTCTGCTGCTTTCTAAATTGCTCTCCACTTTTTAAAAATGTATCTTCTTTGTATTAGGATTTTGGCAAGAAATTTAGACCTATAGTTTGTGAGAATAAATTTCATGTGTTAGAGTCTCAAAGGACTGCATACATCCCTGGAGCTGAGTAATACCTTGACCTTTGCAAACTTTCCAGTCTACAGCTTGCTGGTCAGCCTTGTCCTGCTTAGTAATTTTGTATTTTCCCTATCCTTGTCAAAGATTTCCCTCTCTGGAGCCTCAACTTCCAAGATTTCCTCTTCTTGAAGTGAGCATCAGCAAGGTGTTTTGGGATTTTCACATCACTGCTAGCAGTTTTTGTGGAGGTGGGCATGGCAGGTTTCTGGTGTGTTCTGTTCGAGGAGTTGGAAGGAAATAGATCCTGTCCCAGGCAGCAAAGCAGTTGCTCGTGCTGTTTTAGGAACACCACTCTTGCCTCCGTGCTGGTCGATTGGCAACGATCAGGGCTGGGCTTGGTGTGCTGTGCAGCTTCTCACATGATGATGGGAAGTTTCTTTCCCTGGTTTTGCCACTTCCCTGGTACTTCCTTGGCAAAATAACAGGTAACTTCTTGCAAAGTTTAGCCATGTGTGTAACTCTGTTCTTGTCGCTATAAACTGATTTTGTGACAGTTGGCAAAACCCATCCCTTAAAATTCTTTTGTTCTCTTTTCAATCTGACTTTAGTGGGAGAGATATACCTAGTCCTGCAGTGACTTGATGTGCCAGGGTTGGGAGGGTGTACCCACTCAGAGGAGAAGGGGAGAGAGGATGGGGGGAAGGATTATGGAAGTGGTTGACTAGGAGCCAATATTGGGATGTAAATTGAATAAATAAATAAATAAGAAACAGCAACAAAAAAGAAAAGGAAAGGAAAACGAAATAAAAGAAATGAAAATTGCAGGGGAAAAAAATGTTTTGCAGCTGAGTAGTTTACTCCTGTTCAGGACCCTTCTGGAATACTTGGCAGACTGGGAGTGTTTCCAGGTCCTGTGACTTGGGTGGGACTTCCTCCTTTGCTCCTTAGCCTTGGGTTGCCCTTTATAGGAGTGTCTCAGCCTGTTCCTTCATGTCTGGCCTGCCAGCCTATCACCTACCATCTTGCAAGATGACAAAGAGCTCCATCTTAGTTTTTGAGATAGGCTCCCTGAACTAGGAACTCACCAGTTTTGGGGCTACGCTAGATGACCAGCAACCTTGTCTCTCCTTCGCCAGTGTTGAAATACTAGGTTTGTGCTACTGAGCTCAGCTTCCCCTGCCTCCCTTCATCCCCAAATGTGGGCTCAGGCAGAATGAACTCAGGCCTGTGCAGCAAGCACTTTACAGATGTACCCAGGCCCGGGATCAGTTCTTTCATAAAGTGTTTTGATATTTTATGTTTGCTAATAACAAGTGCTTCCCCCTCTACTCTCTTAAATTTCAGTCTTCTCCTTTGTTTAAAACTATTAGAAAATAAATAACCGTTTTGTTGTCTCTGCCTGATAGTTACCTCTGCTCCTCAATTTATGGCATACTTACCTCATCCATCTGTATGGAGTTCCTACTCTGTCTTATTTATTTTATTCTGGTATCATTCCAGATTGCTAGTTCTATTTCACCCTGTACACATTTCCCTTCCCCAAGCTTCCACATTTAAGAGTTTATTATATGTAACACACACACACACACACACACACACACACACACACACACTTCCTCCTCCACAGTCTTTTATATTATTATAAATATCCTGGTTTATTTTGAGTACCCCCAGCTCCCTACAGCCAAGCTTAGACCTGCCTATGTCTATTAATTACCTGTTCAGTCTTCCTATTTTGTTTATACTGTATATCTTGACGAAGACTTCCTGTGTGTTTATACTGTGTGTCGTTATGACAACGTGCAAGTAGTTCATAAACATTTTCTCATTCAGGTGCTTCACATCAGGCAGGCATATCTTTACATGATACATCTAAAATTCAGTATCATTTTTATGTCCTTAAATTTCTAAACCTAATATTCTTTGCATCACCCTGGCTGCTTGCATAGAAGGGACTGCTCCTTTGACACTGAGAATTTACAGCTCATAGTTCTTAATTAGCATATTCATCAATGTTAATATGCCCTGCTATTCTAGATATTTTCATCATTTACCTCCTCAGATATTTTCCAAGAAAGCCTGGTGGCTAGGCCACTTTCGTAATTTTGTGGAAGAAGAAGTGGATGCTCAGATTACTTACACAGTGTGTTTTTATGGATCTGTTAGCTGGCTAGTTATAATGGTCAGACTAAAACTCAGATTTCTTTTTTTATAGATTTTGACCATGTGCCTGAAGACTTATCTTGTTTAATAAAGTGTCTGACTCATTTTCACAGTATCTGGGAAGTGGGCAAAGCATGTGGCTACTAAGTAACCCTATTTTCAGGGCCTGTGGGAGGGACTTATAAGTAGGGCGCTCTTTGGGAGGAAGCTGCAGGGAAGGAAGCATAGGTTTTTATCTTCCTGGTTGTCTGTGTCACTCACTGCAGAACAGTGGATTCTAATTCAAGGAAAATTGTTGGTGTATTTGTGTTTAGCTATTTTATTGGGTTCTTATACCTCTACCTCTCTTCTAACCCTTATTCCACCCTAAGCCCTTCCAACCCAGCAACACTAGGTAGGAGAGAAAGAAGATTTTAGGGAAAAGGAGACGTAGACGTCTATAGACTACTTACTGCTGATTGGGTTCCTTGGGGCAAGTCCAATCTTCACCAGAATATTCAGCAGTCCAGAAAACCAGCAATCCAGAAATCCAGCACTTCAGCAATGGAAATGTACCAGCAGGAATCAGCAAGGACCAGCAGCAGCAAAGGGAACAGCAGCTGCCGCAGGCCCTCTTGGGCTGTCCCATTTATACGCTGTCCAGAATCCCCAGAATTAAAGTCTCTGCAGCTGGCAAATTCACACCTCTGCTAGTGTATGAGGCAAATCATAATCATGTAGCCAGACTAAGTGAGTCATTAAAATCAAAGAGCTAGGATTAAACTCAGACCAGAAGTAAAATGGTTACAAATACCACATTGGTACTAATTCACGGTGAAAGTTTCATTGTTTGGTGTTGTTATAACCTGGAAGAAATTTCTAGTATTCTAATTGTTTGAGAGCGGTAAGTGGCTGTGTATTGTATATAAGTATGCATTGCATATAACTAGTATTCTGTGAAACAGCCTCTTATCCCACACCTGGGCTTTAAACAAAAACATATTCATATAACATAACTGGGTTTTTAAAGAAACTAAAATTCTCACTACAGAAAATGGGAAATACAACTAAGGAGACTGAAAAAGAAGGCTAAGTTAAAGAGATATATGCAATAGAAACTTGATGAAAGAGACCTAATTTTCAGCATGAACTGTTGGCTCCCTTTTAGCTACCTTTTCTGCCTTTAAAACTGAGGGCACATTTTTATGTTTTAAGAGGTTGGAGTTAAACCAGGTGCTTTTAATGAAATGCTCTAAAGTAAGAATTCTGAGTGGTTAACTGTGTTGAGAAGCTGGACATCTAGTATAGCCTAAGAAATGTGATGGTTGCTTGCAGTGCCACTTCACCCCTTTATTCTGATCAATACAAAGAGGTCGGCTCACTTTTGGAGTTATCCCAAGCAGGTTTGTTCCTTGTAAAGTGACAAGTACTGAAGGCCTTTTTACAGCAGAAAATGACACATGGATGATTAGGACCAGGCAGCTCTCCTTGAGAAACAAAAATTATGTTCTCTAGAAATACTTATTTTGAGGAGAAGGCATCAGATTTTAAGTATTTTCTTTTTAATTTCTTAAAAACACATTTAAGAATTTGGAGGTGAAAATTTACAAATGAGGAAGCGGCCTAAAAAGTGAAAACAGAATGCTACAGTTTAGTCATAATAGGATGATACGATGTAGAAATGGCGGGATCTAAGTCCTTACTTTATTTATGAGAAAATTCAGTCTGGGAGTAATAAAAGATTCTTCAAAATTATTTATTTTTAACTATGCGTGTTCATGTGTGTGAGTTCAGATGTCCACAGAGACCAAGGTGTTGGATCACCTGGAGCTAGAGTTATAGCTGGTTATGAGCCCCCAGGTATGGATGCTGGGAACTGAACTGAATTCTGGGAACTGAAGTTGGGTCTTCTGCAAGAGCAGTATGTGCTCTTAACTGTAACCTCATGTCTTCAGCACCCAACTAATGACTCATTAAAATCAAAGAACTAGGGTTAAATTCAGACCAGAAATAATTGTTACAAATACCACATTGGTATTAATCCACTGTGAGGGTTTCATTATTTTGTGCTGTTATAACCTGGAAGAAATTTCTAGTATTCTAATTGTTGAAGAGCTGTAAGAGGCTGTACCCATAAGTCTGCATTGTGTATAACTAGTATGCTGTGCTCTTTCCTTCTCCGTGTGTTCTTCACATTAGATCAACAGGCAGAAGAAGTTTGGCTATGAAGTCTTGGTTGTGCAGGTGGCATCCACAGCAGCAGGTGCAGTGGCTCTCCAGAATTCAGGTAAGTCTTTCCCCCACTGGATAAAATGCCATCATTGTAAATTAAATGAATAACTGAAAATTTAGCATCATAAACTTCCGGAATATTTTTACCTCTAAAATTCTACTTCCCAGTTTGTGACTGTGTTGAAGAAAGTTTCTCTTTGTTTTCCATGAAATTCCA
This sequence comes from Rhabdomys pumilio, assembly GCA_030674055.1. Taxonomy (NCBI): domain Eukaryota; kingdom Metazoa; phylum Chordata; class Mammalia; order Rodentia; family Muridae; genus Rhabdomys; species Rhabdomys pumilio. The sequence continues at coordinate 46,164,275 of JANHMN010000019.1, forward strand.
GTGGTACTTAGTAATCTATGCTGAAACATTCAATTATTGAAGAATCCCTTTTTACTTATAAAACTGAAGAGTGCCTTTCTGTCTTGATATAATTATGCCTGAAAGAATGGTCCAGTGTTTTGTCTGTTAGATTTTCATGTGCACCTAAATGCAGTCATTATAGCTGTCCCGTGTCTGTACCAGTTTCTTACTCCTGTCATTCCTCTTCTCTCCAGAAAACATTTCCCTCACTCTGTAGCCTTCCCATGCTCTTTGGAGTTTGCTGTTCATATGTATTCTTCAATAGCAATTGCAGATGTTGGGAAGTAAGCCATGATGATTTTATGTCACATGTTTAGTTGGCTGAGCACTGGCCAACACATGCTTAGTGATAGAAAAGTGGAATTCCAAGTTGGAGGTGGTGAATCACCACATATGTATCAGTCACTACTATTCATTCTCCACTTAAGCCAAAACAGTTGGCAAAATTTTATATTTATGCCCAGGTAATTTGGGCTCTTTTTATATGTTCCTTGACAAAACCAAATTACATTTTTCTTCTGCTTAGAATATAATTTATGTAGCAGTGTAGACGCTAATATAATAATAGAACCATTGAAGGTTAGGTTTAGTCCCAGAGCTGCTTGTCATTAAGTAGTTAAGCTTTTGCACTTCACATTGTCAATGGTTTTTTCAATGGTTAAATGACATTCTACATGGGCCATAGGATGACTACCGATTCCTAAGCACTAACAAACACTACAGGTATTGGATTGGATACTTTATATTCATTGTCCCATTTGAGTGCGCTGGAAACTCTGGAATTTTCATTTTCAAACACTAAAATGCCTTTGTCTCTGAAGAAGATGAGGAATTTTCCCCCAGTGACTGTAAGCTAATTAATAAACTCTTAAATTAGACCCCAGGTGTAGAGCCTGCATTTTTTAGTTGTACCTCAACACTTCTCTTATTTAGTTATAGGCATATAACAATATATACTCCTGTCATTTCTTGCATGTAATTCTTTGTGTAGAGTTGAGTTATTGTTGTTGTCCCTCGTCAGCTAACACGTAGGCAGTTGTATTAATGAGACTTTATGGGCATAACTTCTGGCATCATCAGCAGACACAATCTCACAACCTGAGCTCAGGTTCTTCCCGTCTTTCCACCCCATCTTCTGCTATGTACTCTGATCCCTGTGTGTGGGATTTGTGTTGAAAATGTATCCACTGGGATCGGGCTCCACCACTCTACATTTGATTGGTTATGGCTTTCTGTAACAGTCTCCATTTGTTGGAAAGGGATGGTTCCTTGATGGGGGGTGAGGTCTGCAGTTTTTTGTGGGTATAAGGACAAATACTTAGAATGTAGTTAGGAATGAAGGCATACTGACTTTATGATTAAATATTAGGTTTTTATAGGTGGTGTATGATTTGAAGATTTAATAATCAGCTTTAATATTCATTTAGGGAGATAGTATTTGACTCAAGAGAATTGAAAGGTTGCATTGAAGCAACGTCTAGAATTGTTTCAAACATATGGAATTATAAGTGAATGTTACGTTAAGTAAACATATTTTTTAGATGCCTGCCCTACTTTTTGATGCCTCTATTCTCTTCCTCCAACTCCTGAACACATTCTTTATAGTATCCAGGAAAACTCTTTTTCATGATTTATTTAACATTACAAAGAGATAGGATATCTTAAACGTTTAGTAACAATAGCAAGTACCATTTCTATCAAGGGTAGCAATTACACTATTATTTCTATAAGAATCAAATATTTTTTCTCCATGAGGAAATATTTTCATAAGCATAACATTATCTTTATTCCTTAAACCAGATTATATTATTTCATACTATAGTATAAATCATGCTATCACGATGACATAAGTAATACTTTTTTCCTAGGCTTCATTAGTGCGCTTATAACTGAGTTATGGTCCAACCTTGAATGTGGGAGAGATGATATAAGGCTAACTCATCCCAGAGCTACCCCAGTGGACCCAATTGACCGAAGCTGTCAGAAGGTAAGAAGCTGTATTATGTCATGTGCATAGAATTGAAGAGTATTGAGGAGAAATGACTCCATAAACCTTATCTGTGTCACATACAAGCAGCTAACTTAATCTTAAGTGAACTCTTTCCCATTTACTACCTCAATATATTTCTCATTAAAAAGTCAAGTTAGTAAACTGTAAAACACCAAGGTTCTTTGTAAAAATATTTTGGAAGGATACTTTCCTTCCATGTTATTTTTATTATTTTTTTTCTTTCTTAATAAAGAGTAATAGCATGCCAGGTATGTAATGAAAAACAATGGGCCCCTAAAGCAAACACAAACCAGTATCACAGATGCCCAGGAAGCTTTTTGCCCCTGGGTTTGAATCTGACGGAGTTGTTAGGATGGAGCAAAGGTGAACAGCAGAGGAAGATAGATGCTGTTGGTGAGGGCGGGGCAGCAGTGTTCTAAATGCTTCCACAGTGCACTGTTAAAATTCAATGGCTTTTCCTGTATGGAACACCTAATTTCTTTTGGTTAAAGTAATGATTCCCTGCAGTGGAAGCCAGAACAATTTTTGGTAGAAAGATACCATAAAACTATTTAAAATACTCCCCATTCTTTCAGAAGTTCCCTTTTCCCTCTGGGATGTTAGGCTAGTTCACCCTTGTACAATACATAAAAATTAGAAAATAATTTTAAAAAGAAGTGATTAAAAGTGTTTGAGAGACCAAAACCAGGCAGTTAGTGCAGGACAGTAACTTGCAGGATGCTCCTGCTTGGACGGCTGTGTAACAGCCAGTGTTTGCTTTTGAGACAGTGTTGCTTTACGTAATCCTGGCTGGCCTTGACATCTGTGTAGACCATGCTGGCCTTGAATTCTCTGAGATTCCCCTGCTTTTGCCTCCCAGTGTATCTGCCAGAAAGCCTGGCTACAGAGTTTAACTTCAGGAAAAGCACCCATTGGTGTTCTAAGGATAGTAACTCTGTCTAGAAAGCTAGTAGAACAGAATTCCGAGTTTAGAGTTACTCGGCAGCTGAAAATGGAGCTGGGAGCCTGGTTCAGACAAAACCACAAAGTAGGTTCTACAGAGATGTAGTAGCCCCCAAACTATAAGCTATACCTGTTAGTTGTTTTAAGAAATCCGACTGCCCGCAGCTCAGAACAGACCACTCCAGACCACACGGTTCCAAGGGGGAGGAAGTTTATTCAGGAGATAGGGCAAAGGTGGGGAGAAGGAGGTGGAAGGATAAGAGAGAAGAGAAGTAGAGATAGAGGCCGGCCATGACCACGTGGAGAGAGAGGAAGGGGGGAGGTGACAGAGAGGCAAGAGGGTAGGAGTGAGGGTAAGAGAGTAAGAGATTAAGAGAGAGAGGAGGGGGCAAGCAGCCCCTTTTATAGTGGGCCAGGCCTACCTGGCGGTTGCCAGGTAACTGTGGAGAGGAGCATACCTGGCTGTTGCCAGGTAACTGTGGAGGTAGAGTTTAGACAGAATACTAACAATACCTGTAAACTCTAGTAATCCTGCTGCTCACCACCAGCCAGTGTAACTGTCCCCAGAATTCATCTTCTGTCTACTAGTTCTGGGCATGCAAAGAATGTAACTGCTGAGGCTGGGGAGAAATGTCAGCTGGTAAAGCAGTTGCTCTGTAAGCACAAGGACCTGAGCTTGATCCCCAGAATCTACATTAGAAACAACAGTGAATGGGGCTAGTGGGACGTCTCATTGGGCTAATGTATTTGTTGCCAAACGTGACTATCTGAGTTTGACTCCCAGGACCCATATGGTAATGGAGAGAAGGATTCCTGCAAGTTGTTCTCTTACTTTACATACTAGCATGCTGTGCCATTCCTACTCCCTAATTCCAAATAAATAAATAAATGAAAAAAATAAATAAAATATGGAAAATTCAAATACCCACACCCACAAAAAACAAACAAACAAACAAACAAACAAACAAATTAAATTCCCCAAACCAGGCACATTGGCACATAGTTGTGATTCTAGTACTGGGGAGGTGGAAGCAGGCAGGTAATTGGCACTTACTGGAGAGCCAGCCAAGCTGACATAGGGAGTCACATGACATTTAAAAGCTGAACAGTAAAGGAGACAAGCAAAGGTTAAAGAAAAAGCCTACAGACTGGGAGAAAATCTTCGCCAGCTTTGTGTCTAACAGAGATTAACGTCTAGAAAAAAACTCTAGAACTTAAAAGCCCCAAAGCCTCATCATCCAGTCAGAAACAGTCCAATGAACTAAACATATAGTTGTTAAAAGAGACAACAATATGCTAATAACTATATGAAAACATGTTCAACCATCTTGAGCCATCAGGAAAATAGAAAGCAAACCACACTGAGAATCCATCTCACTCTCTCATAATGAGGACAAATGAACCAACAAGTGCTGTCAGGATGCAGGGAGAGAGGAAGCTCTGTGCATTGTGCAAGGTGTAAATGACAGTAGATATTATGCATGTCAGTTACTATGGAGGATTCTAAGAAAACTAAAACTCGAGCTATGGTAGTTATTCTGTGCTGACACCTGCACATCCATGTTTATTATGGCGTTATTCACAGTAGCCAAATTAGGCATCAGCATAAGAGTCTACCAGTCAAGGAATATAACAGATGTCTATGTGACAGTGCAGTCTCTTTTTTTTTTTAGCCAAGTTAGGACTCAGCATAAGAGTCTACCAGTCAAGGAATATAACAGATGTCTATGTGACAGTGGAGTCTCTTTCCTCCATAAAGAAAAGGGAAATTAGTTACCTGCAGGGACATGGATGGAATTGCAGATCAACATGTTAACCAAATCAGCTAGGCTCAGAACAAATGCCACATTCTCTAACATTCAGAACCTAAATTAGCTAATGGCAGAGAAAACTCCTGCCAGCATATGCACCCTTCACATATGGCCAAGGATGGTCTCCACGTGGAAGTTCAGATTTTCCAGAGAGGAACGGGATAGTAGATAGGTAAGACGATAGAGGTAGAGTATGTGGCCACATCATCACGAAACTTGGGCACATTATATTATATGACTCCACACAGTTACAGAGTCCTTCATGTATGGCATAAGTTGGTACAATAGTGTAAGTTGTAAATATGTATGAAATATTTTTCTTGCAAGTTTAAGGTTATTAGAATTTTATTCAAGTTATTTGACTTTGGTAGGAATATCAATATAAATATGATTGCTTTTTCTCATGAAAAATTATATATTTTCCTAGTTTACATATTAAAATATCCAACAAGTGACAATTCATAGTGTTAAACAGATCAAGCACTCATTCTGAGATCTCAGTTATTCCACAGGGTTCGTTTCACTTTTGGTTCTGGTTTTTTTTTTTTTTTTTCTTTCTATTTTTAATTACAGTCTCAACATGTAATGAAATTCATTAAAACATGTATTTGAATTTCAGGCCCTTTCTTGTATTTCCTAGGTCTTTCTCTCCAGCTGTGTCATTAAATATGATAGGCAGTGGTCTTGATGCTGTAATTTAAATATACAGTAAATAAAAATGTAAAATAAAAACCTCTTAACCCTCCCAAGGCTCAATGACTATTGTAAAAGAGGGGACAGAATGATCCAAAGAACCCCAGAGGTTAAGTAGGACCTGAGAGAAAGCATCTTGTAGGTGTGGCCCGTGAACTCACAGTGGCTGTGATTGCCTGCACAGTATTAAGCCAGTGAACATTCAAGCATGGAGGCGAGAAGGACTCATAACCACACTCTCTGTGTAGCTTTTGACAATTGATGGCTTCTGGGGGGGAAGTATTAGTTTTCTTAAGTGTGGCCTCTGCTCCTGTGGTCATGCTCCTGTAGATGGTGCCACATCCCTGAATATATGGGCAACATAAAGTGGAGTTAGTAAATTAAAAAAAAAAAAACCACATGAATATGGGAGTTGGAGAGGAAGTTCAAGGGGTTGATGGGCCTGCGAGGAGTTACAGGGAGGATTGGGTTATGATTAAAATAATTATGTGCATGTATACAATTTTCAAAAGACAAAAATACAGATAAAAATCTTAACTATACAGTCATATATATATATATATATACATATTATATATATATATATAATATATACATATTATATATATATATATATATATAATTTCGTCAATGTTTAGAACCACAGGTGATTAGTGGTGTTCTGCAAGCAAGTCAGATTACATGACATTTCCAGAAAGTCCTATTGTCCAACATTTCCTTAGGGAACTACTGAAAAACAGTACAGAGAAGTCTAGTCTACAATGTCAAAAATTCTAAAATAAAAAAAAAAACAAAAAACAAAAAAAAACCTAGCAAAACAAAAATCCCCAGAGTCTGGGAGGTAAGAAGCAGAGGAGCTGAGGGTCAGTACAGGTGAGAATACGCATGGCACTACCATTGAATTACACTTAAAAGGACTAGATGTTTTTATGAGAGATCTTCGAAGCACACAAATGATGATCTGGGTCCGGTGAGATGTCCCAACAGTCTCTATAAGAGAAGATGCTGGCCACCAATGCTGACAATGTGAGTTTAGTCCTCTGACTCTCACACGTGCTGTAGCACGAATGTGTGTGTGCTACACACACACACTGAGCAAATAAATGAATACATCAATAAGCAATTGCAAAAATCGTAAGAAAAAGAAGTTGCAAGTATGTGCTGTCTTTGTGAAATTCCCTTTAAGTAGAGATGCAGATACATTTCATGTAAAGAACTGGAAAAGGACCCAAGGGAACACTCGAGGGATCAGAAGCCTGGTCTGGCCATAGCTGGTATATTAGTGAGCTTTCCATTGCTTTGATATACACCGTGGCCAACAGCAACTCAGGGAGGGAAGGGTTTGTTTGACTCATGTGTACTAATCACACAGTCCATTGTTGAGAGAAGTTCAGCAGGTACTGTGAGTCACCATGTCCACACTTCATATCACTTCCTGGGGTCACTTGCTGATTTGTTCCTTAGAGTCCTGATATAATAGTACTATCCATGCTTCTCTTGAAACTTTGAAATCAAAATTAGTTTCCTATCTCCTAATATTCTTGACTATACACCCACATTATTCTTTAAAGAATTCATTCTAAAGTATAAAGATAATTTGTACTTTCCTGAACACTGCTTCCTTTTTCCCAGAGGATGGATCACACTAACAGAACATTTCTGTGTGCTTCAGGCCTGCTCTCCATAAACCACACCTCCACATCCCCTTACAGCCCAATCCTCCTCATCCCTCCTGAGCTCTCTGCAGAGCAGAGTACCACCAGGCTGTTTACAGTCCTGAATGGAATGACCTCACTGTGTGCCTGCCTGTCCTTAGGTCAGGACTATTTCTTCATTTATAGTTTAATTGACATCTGGCATAACTAGGATGGGCAGTAGGCAGTGAAATATTTTGAGTGAATAGTCATTGTGAATCTTAAAGTTTTAGCTCATAAGAAGTTTGTTACTTAAATAATTTTAAGCTTTAAATGCCAATATTAAAAATATTAACCATGAGGCCTTCCGCTAGCTTAATTAGCATTACTAGAGAAAACCTTGTTAGTCCCAGACACAGTTGAGTTCATAAATGTTTGGTATTGTTTCGATTTTAGGATTATATATGATACCAGAAACACATTTAATGTACTTTTGTATCAGCTGATGGTTGTATTGAAAATATTTTCATTCTTATGAATGCTTAACTCATTACAGTTTATAATATGTTAAGTACCTTTAAAAATGTCTAGGGAGTGAGAAGTGGATTTGTTTGTTCTTGCGGTAATCTACTGAAGTCTTCTCAAGTCACTTTTAAATTATCCACGGGTTATTTGTTTTCAAATACAGTCATTTGATAGTGTTCATCTGAAGCCTTACTTAATTTGCTTATAGTCATTTATCAGAAATTACTACAACAATATGCCAACAGAATTATTTTATTTCTTTGAAAGGAGATTCCAGAACCATGAGTAGAGCTGTCTATGTAAATAATAAGAAAGCCTCAGTGAGTTAGTATATGATTGGTAAAGAAATCCACCTTTTCCTATCAAACTGGGTGTTATCCATTTTGTAAATTGTATTTGTAATCCATTACCATAGAGAAGAAGAGATTTATTTATTATATGTAAACATTGCTGGATTAGTATCATGAAATTTTTAAAGCATTTTTAGTTTTCAAATTTACCTTTGATATATTCTCAGGATACTGAAATGAATTTTTAAAAGTTATATTGGAATCTGCAAATTATCCTTCTGTTAATGCCTGCCTGGTGAAGTTGTTTGTGCAGCTGTTTCATTGGTGGCCATGAACCCTGAGGTTTCCTTGTAGGTCCTTTCATACTAATGTAGAGACAATTTCTCTACCTTGCTTTCCTGATAATCAGTCTTTTTCCTCCTCACTACACTCATCTAAAGTGAAAGTTTCTCTGCATAGTATAGTATTCTCTTAACCAACCAAGTTCTGTAAGTTTTAGCTAAACCATGACACTTACTCTTCGGTAATTTTACTGCTATGCTAATTATATTAGGTTTAAATCTTTGATTATTGTTATTGTTGGTAAGAAACTTTATCTTTGTTTTAAGAAGTTGTACCTGAAGGGTAATTATGGACTCCTTAAACTTAATGAACACCCAGTCTTTATCCAGAGATACAATTTGCCACACATCACCATATGTTGTATATATTCACTATACGACCACTGTAACATGATAAATGATATCCTACTATGTATAAAAGGAAAGAAAAGGATGTGGTCTCTACTTTTCCTACTTACAAGCAAGAACTGGACAGTTGTTAAGCCTGTTAAATAATATCTGATGGCTATGTTTTTGTTCGCAGAGAGACCTTATCCAACATCTGTGTTAGTTCTTGTCTGAATGTGTTATTAGTCAAGCCCTTTATCACACGTTTGCTCGCCTAATAGTGAGAAATCAAGTCAAATAGTTTTTGTATTTTTCTTACAGTGAATAATCCTATTCACAAAATTTTCAATCTAAAAATTTCTTCAATTTTAAAATCTCTAACTTTTAAGCACAACACAATGCTTACTAATAAGTGTATCAAACGTAGGCATAAAGATGGAGTTGGCTGGAAAGAAAGCAACAAACTTGAAGTTAGTGACATTTGAGGACATGTCTAGCAGGTTATCAGGAAAGAAGTTCCTATAGCTGGCAGTCAGTTGAAGGAGATTACATGACTTCATATTGGGGAATGATGAGAAATGAGGCTTTTGAGACAGAGAAGACGGTCAAGTGCTCTGAAAGTCATGTAAAGAATTTGGACTCCCTGTTGTGTAATGATGGGTACCCATGGAATGCTTTTAAGCTAGGAGCTGAGAATGAAATTTGTGTGAGAAATATATCCAGTTTCGCTTAAGTAGACGCACTGAAGTGTCATGGAGAGATGCACTTGGCTTCCAGACGCCATGGAGAGGTGACCTTGGTCGGATTAGACTAGGACAAAGGAGCTGTTTTTCATAGGAAGGCCGTGGCTTTGAAGATTCAACTGTAATGTCTAGGTTACTTTGATTCTCATTGCATATATTAGTAGATAATTTTATAGCCTAAGCCTGAGAATATATAGATTTTATTATCTTGCCTTAGAGTATTACTCTCTTGTATTTTCTTAGATATAATTTAAAGAACGAGGAGGGAACTTCGTTTTTATCAGAATCTAATTTGAGGAATCACATAGCATTCTGAAATGTTTTTTAACTCTTATATGTGCTCCTTATATGTGTTATATTAGTACTAGAAGCTCTTAGACTATGCTATTTTTTATGCTATGTTTTTTAACCTATTATGAATATATATCTCACACTGACAAAAGATTTATTGAGAAAGCTAGACCTCATAGACATTTAGCTATAACATTTACACAAACGACTGTTTCTGTGATATTGACAATAATGAGTTATTTCAATGTCGCTTCCCCTCCCCCAGTCCTTCCTTGCGCTGGTGAATCTGTTGTCCTACCCTGCAGTATATGAGCTAACTGGCAATCAGGAGCTTCCTAATAAGGCAGAGTATTCTCTTCGTGAAGTTCCAACGTGCATCATTGTAAGTCACTTCCTTTCTACTGCTCTGTTTTCTAATTGGCTGCTGTTTGAAATTGTAGCAAAAATTGTTAATTTGACGAATACACCAGACATCCCATGCTTATTAACATCTAAATTAATTGCACATCCCTGCATCATTAACTTTTGAGTTACCTACCAGTGGAACCTTTGGTTCCAGCCATGCAACTCTTCCTTTACCTATCAGAATGCAAAGCTAACCTTCTACAACCAGAAAGCACCTTACCATATAGACAGGCTTCTTATAAATGAGTTTAAGATGATTCATTAGCTTATATGGGTGATATAAAGCCATTCTTACACTGCTCCCTCCCTGACTTGTGTAATTGGGAATAAATTACATCCAAGGAGTTCAATATATTTCCAACCTGTTTTAATGAATTATTTATTATGTCTGTGTAGATGGTATATGCATACTTATTTAATTTGAAACTTATTTCAGACTCAAAATTGCCCACATGATTAGCTTGGTTTAACTATTAAAGGGGACCTGTTTCCTTATCTTTGAGTGCTTATGAATTATGCACAAATGAATATATAAACATATGTACATGAACACAAATATACAAGGATTAGTAAGGAATTACTTAATTCTCAAGTTCTAAAATTTCTAACATTAAAAAATTTCTAACATTTTTACCCTGTCATTTTGTTTTACATAGTATTGGTTTTGTTCTTTCTGAATATGTTTCACCTTTGTTAATTTCAGACTTTTGAATTCTTTTTTTTTATATTTTGAGACATGTTTTATTTTTTATTGGATACTATGTTTACATTTCAGATTTTATCCCCTTACCCTATTCCCCCCATCACCCAGGAACCTCCTATCCCATCCCCCCTTCTCATGCTTCTATGAGGATTTGCCCCCACCTACCCCCCCACTCTCACCTCCCCACCCTCAAATTTGCCCCCACTCCATGTTCAGCCTTCATGGGACCAAGGATCTCCTCTCCCACCTATGTCCGACAAAGCCATCCTCCCCTACATCTACAGATGGAGTCATGGGTCCCTCCCTATGTGCTCCCAGGGACTTTTGAATTCTTATAATAGCTTTCTATTGTGGGAAGGTTTTGGTAACTATTGTGAAGTAAAATGTAAAGTTAGATATGTCTTTCATTAGGTCCTTAAAAAAAATCTAGGCTCTCTTATTCCAGTCCCATCTTCTTGTACTCAATTTTATCTCATTGTTTATTGCTATGATGAAACATCATGATCAAAAGCAACTTGGGGAGGAAAGGGTTTATTTCATTAGCATTTCCATATAAAAGTTCACCATCAAAAGCAGTGAAGACAGGAACTCAGTCAGGGCAGAAACCTGGAGGCAGGAGCTGATGCAAAGGCCAGGGATGGGTACTTCTTACTGGCTTTCTCCTCCTGACTGCTTTCTTATAGAACCTGGCCCACCAGCCCAGGATGGCATGACCCACAATGGTCTGGGCCCTCTTCATCAATCACTAATTAAGAAAATGTCATAGAGGTTTGCCTATAACCCAATCTTATGGAGGCATTTTCTTAAGTGAGTTCCCTACTCTCACATGACTTTAGCTTGTTGATATACCAGAATAATAACCTGTCAGCTTGTCCCTAGGGAGAACTGATTTTCTTTCTTTCAGAAGCCATTGCTTGTAGCTCTTCATCTAGGAGTGGGGCTTTGTGAACTTTTCTCTCATCCACTTTGTTCTGTTGACTGGTGCTGTCATTGTTCACACAACCAGATTGCTGAAGTTTCCTGGGTGCAGCTTCTATCAAGTACAGAAGATGCTATCTTTCTGCCAACATCCTGACTCTCTGACAATAAAATATTCCCATCCCATCCTCTGCCACTTTCCCTGAGTCTTAGATGTAGGGCTTGCATTGTATATGTATCAGTTAGGGTCATGCACCCCGTGTTTACTCGTGGTCTGCAGTTTGATCAGTTATGAAACTCTGAAATCGTTACCATTTCCTCAAACAGAAGCTCCTTTGGATAGGAGTGAGAGCCATACTTACCTGTGGGTTAAGGACAAGTATTTAGAATGCAGTGAGATACTGTATTAACGTAGGACACTCAGAGGTTCTTGGATAGGGCAATTGATTTCTCCATCCATGAGTAGTTGGCTAGGTTTATAGTACCAGGCGTGTATTCCCTCCTGTTAAGCAGGCCTTAAATCCAGTTCAACAGTTATTGGTTACGTACAGAATAAAAGTACCACTGTTCCACCATTGGGGGCATTTGCCAGGCCAGTCATTGCTGTGCCTCATCTGCTTCAGAGCTAAAGAAAACTGCTGATCACTTTCCTCCCGAGGCTTGTATACCACATTCTGATATTGTGTCCTCAAGGTGGAGGCTTTCAGGTTAGTTGTAGCTCAGTTTCTTCTAGTTCTGTGTCCAAAGTATGTTGTGTCTTCAGGGTCTTAACCTTAAACTCCTGGGAGTCAAGCAAGGATATAACAAAGGCTATGTTGTTTTACAAGTTTCTTGGACTCCACAACCAAACCCAAAGAAAAGTTTACAAATGCCTGGCACTAGGGTTTTTGGGACATAGTTTATGATTTTGGGGTAGCATTATCCATGGTGTAACATAATTCCATTGAAACTATTTCTCATCCATCTATTATGTATCTATCTATATATCTATGTGCCTATGTATGTATGTATGTATGTATGTATGTATGTATATATGTATGTATGTATCTGTCTATGGATTTATCTATCATCTATTTATCATCTATTTATCTATTATCATTCATCTATTACCTATCATCTATCTACATATTTGTCTCTTTTTATCATTCATCATATCTATCTGTCCTTTATTCATCTTCTATATATCTGTCTGTCTGTCAGTCTGTCATCTATCTGCTAATCACATAAATATTTTTAGGTATTTCATGTCATGCTGCTACTGGACTGTAGTTTTTTATATGCCTAACCATCTTTGTATAGCCCTCACCTCTTCTTGACTAAAATCTTCCTCTGTATTTCTCTTCTTAGGGTATTTGTCTTGGATTAAAGACCCTTCTTGATAATCTAAGATGATCTAGATTTTTAATATAAATCTCTCTGCAAAGACCCTCATTTCAAATAGGGAACATTCAGAAGTTCTGGGAATTAGGGCACTGATGGACTTTTAGGAGGTTGGTACTTAACTTCCCAAAAGGAGTATAGGGGAGTGGCTTTTTCTTTTTCTTCCCCAATATGAAATGTCCCATATCAGGACTTTGACTGGATTCCCTTTTATTATGAGCTAAGCACTAGCCATCCATATTTGGAAGGTGTAGTATTGACCTGTTTCTTACCCTGCATCTGCTCATTTTTTTGAAGCAGTCAGATGGCATGGGTTTGACCCGTGGGCAGCTTGAATAGAGAGGTCTCTGAGATATAAGCCTACCTCTAGAGAATTCCTCTTTGCTAATCTAGCCATTGTTGTGGTCTAACTGAACTTATTCTGAACAAGGGCAGTATCCTTTGAAACAACATATCTGTGGACTATTTGCCAGTTCCGGGCCTTACACTGGCTTGCTGCTGGATCAGTTTGATTTAAAAAGCTGATTCCTTTCCTGACAAGCTGTGGTGTTTAAAAACCGAAGCTCTCCATAAGGCAGGCTTCCCAAGAGCTCCACTTTCTTCCCTAGGTGGTGATATATCAATGTAATCCTCTTTGATGAAGAACTTATTTGCTATAACATTTGTTCTCTGAAGTACATTATCACCGATAGATTGCTTCCGTCTCCCTTTCCAACAGCTTGTTGTTGGTAATACCATCCCTTCTGATCATGTTACTCACCCTTATCTACTACTGAGATGCAGAACCAGGGCTTCAGATCTCCCAGGTGTCACCAGCTGTCAGGATGCTTAGCTCTGTATCTAGAGAGCTGTGCAGACTTGTTTTAGCTGATGAAGACAGAGGTGGGCCAGCTGTGGAAAGGGTGACTTTACAGCTGGGGATATGATTGTGAGTTGTATAGTTCCGTTCATCGCATGATGATTGGAACAAAGTGTGCCCAGCTAGGGAGAAGACTACAGTGACAGACTGCTAAAAATGAGTCTTTTATTCTCTATCATTCACTAATATTTTCATTTATACTTATTTACCAGCTATTATACATTCCTACAAAATACCAATATATTTGTGAATGGATAGATCTGTATGAAACAGGATATATATGTATATTTATTATGATGTATATGAAATATTGTACATCTATACATATATTTGAATGGGATGGGATCTCATGTAGCCCAGGTTAGTCTTGCAATAAATCCACAAACGTCCTTGAACTTCTGATCTGTTGCCTCTGCCTCCTGAGTGCAGGGATTGCAGGCATCAGCCACCATTCCTAGTTTTTGTCATATTGAGAATCAAACCCAGGGCCTGGTGCATGCTAGGAGACAATCTACCAACTGCTATATCCCTAGCCCAATACATGCATTCTTAAGTGTTGAGCCTCCTATCTTACTAGGTTAAGGTTACCCTGTCCATTTTTGCTATGCTTCAGTTAGTATTTATCAATATATTTTGAGTCATTTATTACTTCTTCCTGCCATAAACTCATTCCCTCAACTCCTATCCATGTGCTGGGACTATTTTTGTGACATCTTTCATGAAGGCATTGATACACTTCATTTGACTTTGTCTTTTACCTAAACCTTCTGTTGTCCCATTGGCCACAAAAATATGCTGTATTTAAATTCATTGATGTATTTATATATAAAGTTCTTAAGTCTGTTCTCAAGAAGTACACAAAACAGGACGTTGTGTTTTGTTTTTAATTACTTAGTTCATCTATCTTTGTTTCTTTTTATTGACACATAGTCTCACACTATAGTCCAGGGTGGGCCAGAACCCACTGTGTACCCCAGCCTGCTCTCAAATTCAAAGCAGTCCTTCTACCTTAACTTCTTAAGTGGTGGGATTATGCCTGTGGGTCATGACATCAGGCAAATAGCAGAGCTGTAAAGAAAATTTTTCAGAGATGGCTATATCAGTGGAGAAGATTGTGTGGTGAACTAGTGCCAGCAGTGCTTCAGGCAGCATTTTGCTTCTGGTTTTGTGGGATGGCTACATAATGGAAAATCTCAAGGAACTCAAAGAATAATAATGCTGAAAAATCTCACCTGCTCTTAAGTAGACCAATCTCTCTGTCCACTATGTATCTACTATCTACTCTCTGTCTGCTATTGTCCTTCTATCTACTGATCATCTGTTTGTCAGTCATCTTTCTTTGTTTCCTAGATGATGACAGTATTCTTCCAACTATAAGCTGCTGGTTTCTACACATAGTCTCAAATAGCTACTGCATAAAAATGCTCATATTAACTATTGCTGCTTCATATTTGCTTTTGTGATTAGTTTGTATTTTGGGCACTCCTGTCTTTATTTTAATCTACATAGAGTCTGATTGCCAGGTTGAAATTTAGGTGCATGTTCTGCTTCTTCATTTGGAAACAGTTTAGAAACTTTCCCAGTCATAACGCTCGGGCCTCACCTAGCCCTGTAAGCTCACACACTCCAGGATGAGTCTGGGCATCTCTGATCACAACTCCTCATGGCTTCCATCGGGTTCCAGGGTGAATCCATGTTTTGGAATCACAAATTTAAACGAATATTTATTGTTTAATGGCTTTGAACAGCTTCTGTTAAACAGACTCTCAGCATTTCTTTGTTATCTTTAGGATATAATGGATAGGCTTATCGTTTTGAACTCTGAAGCTAAGATCCGGTCTTTACTGAATTATGAACAATCACACACCTTTGGTCTAAGGTAAGCTACTCAATTTAAAGCGTATTTTACAAATTGCAGAAATTTAGTATTAATTCTTTATACATCTTATGTGAGTATATAATATATGTACATGTGGGAGGTGGGGTATGAGCACAGGGAAGTGACTTTAAAGTCAAGTGTCTTTTGTGGTTGCTCTCTCCTTTATTGAGACAGGGTCTGTCAGTGAACCTGGAGCTCACAGACGGAGATAGACTAGTTGGCCAGTGAGCTCTGGGGAGCTCACAGATGGAGATAGACTAGTTGGCCAGGGAGCTCTGGGGAGCTCACAGACGGAGATAGACTAGTTGGCCAGGGAGCTCTGGGGAACCGGCCTGTCTCTTCCTACCTGCACTGAGGTTCCAGGACAGTCTGCCCTCTGTGTGAGTGCTTGGGGCGAGGCTCAAGTCCTTATGTTTGTACGACAAACACTCTGCCCACTGAGCCGTCTTGACAGCCCAGTTTTCTATATTACTTGAAGGTGCTAAAGTGGGTTAATTTAAAAATCATATTTAAAGATAGTCTGTCATTTTGTAACATTATAGTAAAACCAGTGATTGTACTTGGGGTTTGAAACTGCAGCCTTTGTATGAATTTAGGTTCGTATGATTAGTGACTGTTGTTACCTTTGTTCAGCATATAGGGGCACATCCAGGACTAGTTTCATTGAGATTTCTTAGGAGTCACATGAAGCTTCTCTCAGCTGGTTTGTGATTCGACCCTTGCCATAATAAAGCCTTGAAACAAGACTAAACATGGATGGTTGTTTGCGAGTCCCAGACTTTGCTCCTTGGTGTTGATTGTTGATTCTCAAGGTTTAAAACTTTCTGGCTGAGTTCATGTTCCTTCTTCAGCATGTTCAAATGGGGTAGGTTGTGTGCATGGCCAGGATACAGAGACTTAGGAATGAATCCTCACTATTTTGGGCAAATGTCTATGTGTAGCTTGCTTTCCCACCTACAAAGGACTGCCTTGAAGAGCAGCTGATTTAAGGAGAGTTTCTTTTCCTAGCTTCATGATTTTCCCTTGTATTAGCAAAGTAACTTTCTCAGGCATGAAGGAGGAAGTGAGAGCGTGCTGCATAAGAAATACAGTGAATGCTGCTCTAAAAGGAGGAGTCCTTGCTGGTAGTGTGTCTCACAGATGTATACTTTAACTTCTTACTGTTTACTTGTTCATTAATAGCTGTGACTTCTTGGTTAAAATATAAAAAGGCTGCAGCTTTTAACATTTCATTTTCAGGTATTGTGTTATTTATCTCAACACATGTTTTCATTTTAAATTTTAACTGTTGATCTGGGACATCACATAGCAAGAAGACACGGTATTAGAGATTAAAAAACAATTCAATAGAATTATTTTATATTTTGAATAATTGAAAAATAGATTTTAGTTTCTTCTTATTATATACCAGGTAGATACCTTTTCCCTCTTGTATATTCCTTTTAAGGTTTACACTTACTTATTTAGTGTGTGTGCATATACACAGTATGACTTGGGTGGGGGTCATGGGCCACTGGTGTGAGTTGGCTCTGGGGCTTGGAACTCAGATAATCGGGTGTGGTGGCTAGTGACTTCACCGGTGAAACCATGTACCCACCTTTTCTTGCCTCCTCTTCTGTCACCTTACATTTCTTTTGTGATATTTTCAACAACTGTTCTTAAGGAAAATGGTTCCTAGAGTTTTGTTAAAGAATATAAAAATAAAAGTATTTTCAGCATCCTTTCTTACAGTGTACAAATGGAATTATCTGTCTTGTAGAAAGTGTACTACCCTCCCACTGCTGATAGAGAGAGCACTACTCTCTAGGAGTCTGAATTCTGAACCCTCAGGACTGTATACCCGTGTGAGTTGCAGTCATACAAGCTGTAAAATGCAGGGCACTCACAATATTATTATTGCATATAGTCTTATTATTATTACATAGGAACAATGAAAGGGCCTAACATAGTATCTGGCACATATAAACACTTAGTAGTAAAGTTCTAACAAATGGTTCTTTGTGCTTTTTAATACTTAACCAGCTCTATTCTGTTTTATATTTCGCTAGGGAACAAATATTTCCAGGCCAACAGTCTTCGACATGCTGCAGAGTAATTTGCTACATTACCACTGTAGCGTTCAGAGACAAGGACTGTATGTCGAAAGGGCTGCATGTTAATTTGGGACTTTCTGGCCGTTTTTGTTTTTTCAATCAGCGTTTTGTTTTTTTAAACATTTAAAAGTGATTTATGTGCACACATCAGCACAAACCATATGTGTGAAGTTGCTTATGGAAGCTAATGAGGGTGTCAGATCCCTAGTAACTGGAATTTCAAATAATTGTGAGCCCCCTTCTTGTCCTCTGTCAGAATAGCTAGTGCTTTTAACCACTGAGCCATCTCTCCAGCTCTTTCTAACAAATTCATGATTAATATTTTTTCAACGAATCGTATTCATTATTTTTCTCCTTGGTTGTACCAAAATACCCAACAAAAGCAAGTTAGGAAGGAAAACGTTATTGAGTCTCACAGTTTCAGGGCACATTCCATCACATTGGGAACAGCATGTTGGCAAACTAGAGGCAACTCTCCATATTGTATTTCCAGTTAGGGAGCCGAGAAAGATGAATGCTGGTGCCCAGGTGGCTTTCTGCATCGTATGACTCCAAGACTCCCCAGCCTGTGGGAAGAGAGTTTCCTTATCTCAGTGAACCCAATCTAGGAGGCCTCTCCCAGACATGCTCAGAGGCTCATCTTCTGAGGGATTCTAGAGCCTGTCAACATGACCGTGAATAGTGATCACCATCATAGTAAACTTACTTTCCTTGTATTCTGAAGTATTTCCATTGTCTCACTCAGTTGTAGTTTGAGGGAATTTACTCATTTCAGTCCATTCTTTCTTTTTCATTGATGTCACATATGATAGACCATAGTGTCACATTATGCCTGAAACCTGTGCTTCTGTGCTTTGGAATTTCACCTGGAACTTCCCTTCTTACAGCCACAGTGTTGTACTTGGACTCTGTCCTCGTGACATCCTCTCCAAGATGCCACCTCATGAGTGTGTCTGGCTTCTGTTGCTTGTACCAGTCCCTTTACTTTTCTCTGCTTCAAAACTCTAGAAATAGCATTAGTGGTACATTTGCAATAACTTGTGCCTAACCACGGCCATGAGACTAATATGAGATTTAGTGAAATGTGATTTATGGCTTTTCACATTTCAACAGCATCACAGATTACCGAGAACTCTGAATTCAATTTGCCAAGATGGCCTTAGAGACCTTTCATGGTAATTCTCACTCAAGAACGTTGCTTCTTTGATTAGTCCCTGTGCTCCTTCCTGCCTACTGTGTCATTCTGGATCATTCCTAGCAGGTGAGAATGTCTCCATACATTCACCCTACACTGAGCCAACACTAAACATTATAAGGAGCTGCCGTTGACCCTCCAGCTTCCTTCAGCTAAGCTCTTTCTCTACCTCCCACCTTGTTCACCTCTCTTTCCTTTTCAACCAACTTCACTCTGGCTTTGAGTTTGTAACGTCTCAGAGCTGTGCATCCTCCTGTTTCAAGACCAAGGTCACTCTCATGCTGCTGATTCCGATACACTGTTTGTTGCCTGATTCTCATCCCATTGTAACTTTCAGTAGCATTTGAAATAGTGGGTCATTGAATTTTGTGTATAAAAAAAAACAATTGTCTTTGTGTCTGGGCATGATGACCCATATTTGTAAACCTAGTATTTGGGAAGTATAGCAGGAGAAACAAAGAGTTAGTTAAGGCTATCCTTGGCTATGTGGTGCGTTTGAGGCCAGACTGAGCTATCTTAGACTCTGATTCAAAAAACAAAACCAAAAACAAAACATTTTTACTTCTGTAATATCACATACATCTGTAGCTGTAAGTTCTAAATCTTTTTCTGAGAGCAGTCTGTGAATGAAATTCTGAAGGTATTTCCAGGGCAAAAGCCTTCTACTCCCAATACTCTGCTTTTAGTTCTTACCACGTTTGGCCTTTTGACATCTCAATTCACACATTTCTCAGGCATCAAAAACTTAATATGTCAAAAATTGAACCCTGGGATCTCCTAGTCCTCCCATGAAAGCAAACAAAATGAATCTTATGTTTCCATGTCATTCAGCGGCTCATCCATCTCTTTGGTTTGCTTTCGTTTGTAAGTCGCCTTATTTTTTCTGTTTTTCAAACAGTAATTTATCTTTATTATAAATAAATTAACCAACATGGGAAATTAAGTGTAATAAATTAAGTGAAATTTCTACTAATTCCCAGTGTCATTATGAACATTGAAGAAAATTATTCTAGACCTTTCTCTCTTTCTCTCTCTCTCTCTCTCTCTCTCTCTCTCTCTCTCTCTCTCTCTCTGTGTGTGTGTGTTTGTGTGTGTGTGTGTGTGTGGTGTGTGTGTGTGTGT
Organism: Rhabdomys pumilio; assembly: GCA_030674055.1. Lineage (NCBI taxonomy): Eukaryota > Metazoa > Chordata > Mammalia > Rodentia > Muridae > Rhabdomys > Rhabdomys pumilio. The sequence goes on from JANHMN010000019.1 coordinate 46,184,458, forward strand.
GGTGTGTGTGTGTGAATATGCATACATAGAAATTAATTTAGTTATGAAGATGGAATCACGAGTGCCACTTTCAATTCAACTGAACTCCACAGGCAGGAAAAGACACCCCAGTGAGATGGAAGGAACTGCTGAATTTCAAATAACTTTTTTTTTTTTTTTTCACTTCAGTAAGTACTTTCCTCAGGATCCCTGTAAGGTTAAGAAATAAGATTATGTTAAAATCCTTCAAGAGATCTGATATTTCCTTTTTGGACAGAGCTGATTGACTCTACTGTGAATAATGAGGACATTATGCTTCAGTCAGGCTTCCACTTCTCTTGTCTCTGTCTGTCTCTCTGTCTGTCTTCGTCTGGTTTATGTTACATCAATATCTCCGAGGCTAATTACGAAGAATTTTATTTGCTCTGTGACTCTTTCTTATGGCTAGGAGGTCTGAACACCATTCTGCTGGTGTCCAAGCCACAGCCTGTAGCTGTGCTGTGATACAGAGGAGAAACAGAAAGGGCCCTCACCGTGTCCAGAAGGCAGAGCTCAGGTGGGAAGACAGGAAGCTGGAGGGATGCAGACCCAGACTTGTTCTTTTTATTACAATTAGGGTCTTGTAAGAAAACTCACCAGGGCCTTTTGGGAACCTAAATGGACCCATGTGGAACTCGGTTTTGTAGGTGACATCCCATCAACCTCATCCCTGTATTCTAGGCCCTACCTGTTAGATGTTGTATCATGTATCAAGCTTCTACTAAAGGACTCAAACTACACCTAAGTCATAGCACCTGCCGTGAGCCTTCCACCTGTGCCAGAAGTTCTCGGATTTGCTTCATTCTAAGCCTGCCTTCATCAGAGGTCATACTTCTCTCTTTACAGAAGAGAGATTAAACTGACCAAAGTGATCTGGGTTTCTTAGCATAGTGCCTTTTACATATAAATACAATTCTTGCTCATTTTTTTGTTGATGTTGTTTGGTTTTTTTTGAGACAGGGTTTCTCTGTTTAGCCCTGGCCTTGAACTCAGAAATCCGCTGGTCTTTCTGTGTACACCAGGCTGGCCCCAAACTCATGGCAATCCACCTACCTCAGTCTCCAGAGGGAATATGTGTAATTTTAAACTTTACACTCTGGGGGTTGGAGAGTTAGCTAATGGGTTAAGAGCACTGGCTGTTCTTCCAGAAGACCTGGGCTCAATTTCCACCTCTAACATGGTAGATCACAACTACCTGGAACTCCCAATTCCTCGAAACATAGTGCCTTCTTTTGGTTCTCACAGACTGATGCATGGGCATACACATGGTACACAGACCTAGCACCCATACACATAATTTTTTAAAATCACCCTTCGTTAGTTTACTCTGCTTCAGGTCACTGAACACTTAAGGGCTATGTTCTGTGCTAGAAGAGGGTCATCAATGGGAGGTAGGATGTGGTTATTATTGTCTCTGGACCATTCATAAATTAACAGAGAGGAAACTAATGCAGGAAAGAAACAGTGATATTAAGCCTCCTTTCCTTTTTCCCATTTTTGAAAATCAGAGCTAGACACCTTTGGAGAGCTTTCTTGATCTATGCCCTCCTTTTCGGTGTCCATTGTTTCTTATTTGTCCATCTTTGACTAATACTCTGAGGAAGGCAGAGTCCTTATCTCCCTGAAGCACAGTGCTCCTTACTGCCTCTAGGCCTTTAGCAGTCTTCACCTTTCCCTCCACACACAAAACAGCCCATCCTGAAGGGCAAAGCTTGCTCAGTGACTGACAGCAGATTCCCAGCCCCTTCCTAGTGTGACCTTTGCCTTTAAGGTTGCTCCCACAGATTAATTCTGAACTTTTCTTACCTACCCATTGTTCAGCACTTTAAAAAAAAAAAACATTTATTTGCAAAATTGGTTAATTAAAATAATTGTCTGAACACTCTCATCTGTCCCAAGGTTTAGCAGCTTAATTTTCCTAGCCATCTGAAGTATTTAGAGAAATACTGTTCTTAGGATGTTTTATTTCAACACAAAAACTGCTTATTTCATGGTTAAAAAAAACCCTATTCATTCAGTATTGTTTTCATTGTATCACATTGCAAATTCTAGTCTGACAAATTGCCTTTTAGAAGTCACATCTTCCATAGGACTTAAGTATACATTTTAAACTTAATATGAATTCTCCTCCTGAATTCAGTTTCCTTTACTCTCACTGAGGTTGTATAATGTCTCTTATCAAATTGTCAGTTTTCTCCAAAAGAAAACTAGGTAATCTACTTTGTGCAACAGCTTATGAAATACTGGTTTTCTTTTTATTTTACATTTATGCATCAATAGTAAACTTTGTATAAGAATAGACAAACTTTATGAATAATTTTGTCAGACAAAAATGCTTTATTTAGACAACCAAAGATAATGTTTTACAGAAAGGGAACTTTTACAAATTCTATAGCTGCAAATTCTCTTTTGCTATCAATGTTTGTTTTCCCTGGAAGTAATTTGAGATTGCCACGTGTCCAAATCTGAACTCATATGCTGAACAGAGAGTCCTCCAATCTCATCACTTTAGAAGTCTTCGAAAACATTTTGTTTGATACTAAGAAAACTAAACAACGTAATTCTTGTTAACAACCTCTTGTGATGTCTACCAGAACAGCAGAGCCTATGTATAGTTTCATGAATGTTCCCTCTGAACATAGGAGCGGCTGCTTCCTGCTGTCACACATAGCCTGTGCAATGGCATGTTTTTTTTATAACTTAATTAAGCAACTTTACCTCCCTACAGGCAAGACAACAAAACAAAACACAGGAAGTAATCGTTATCAAAAATAACTGCAGTATGTGAGCAACTCAAGTACCCAAGCCTGCTCCATCTCAGAGACCCCACTCCCCCAAGGTGGGCTAACCTAGAACACAGAACACAAAGCCAGGTGGAACAGCTATGCTTACAGAGACATTAAAACTTTTAACAGATTGTCCTGGGGTTCTTGCTGCTATAGTGAGCCTCACAGGCAGAGACATAAGCTGACTCCAGGAAGAAGTCAGCCTGGTATTCTGCTAAGAATCTCAGAAAGAGGTCCAAGTGCTTCAGTAGTGCCTTCAGATTCTTCTCAGAGAAGGACATCTTTCCAAGAATCTCTGGAAGTTTTACAAACAGTCGCAGTAAATGCTGTGCGCCATAAATGTAGGAGGGGGGAGGTGGCTGGTGTCCCGGGGGGTAGTTGTCTGGCACAAGCTTCCAAGAGAGGATCTCATTTATTTCCTCAGTTGTCCCTTCAAAGCCAGCAAACATGGCACTCCCTTCCTTCCCGGGAGTCAGAGCGATGGGGGAAGGCGCTGTGCTGTGCACAGGTGTCTTTTGCAAGTGGGGGAACAGCTTGGGCACACTGCGCTTGGCCTGGGGCGAGGCCCGGTCCTCAGCCTGCCAGTGGCAGTGGGTGCTGTGGCGGGTGGATCGCCTGGGAGCCCGCGTTGCCTCCGCCTCCGCCCTGCGCCTCTTGGGGGCGGCTGGCCCCGCCACGGCCTGGCTCTCCGAGGGTTGCGGGGGAGAAGGCCCGGGCCAGGGCGCCTCCTGGCTCCTGCTGGCGGCGTCGCTAGCTCGCTCCTCAGTGGGGAAGAAAAAGGTGGAGGAGGTGACCATTTCGTACTGGGCCTGTTCCTGAGGGTAGAGCAGCACCAAAGGGAGCGCATGGTCGAAGGTGATGCGCAGCCCGTCCGCCATCTCCCGGCACAGGCCCACGCTCCTCTCGGGCGCCGCGCGCTGGGGCTGCGGCCGGCGGTCCCCCGAGGTCAGCGCGCTCGCCGAGAAGTGGCGCACGTAGCACTCAAGGATGGCGCCCACGTTGGTCTGGCAAGGCAGCCTCACCAACCGCCGCCTGCGGTTGATGTAGTAACAGTCGTCCGCCAGCCGCTGCTGGAGCACTTCCGGGATGGGGATGCGCACGGCCCGCTCGTCCGCTTCCCGTCTGGTGTGCGGCTCCACTTCTTTCTTGCCTTTAGGCTTTGGGTCGCCATCGCCTCGATCACTCCCTCCCTCATCCTTCCCCTCACCGTCATCCTTAGGAGCGCAGCCGAGTGTGGCCATGGTCGTCACCGGCAACCCGCCGCGCTCGCCCCTCCGGCCTGGGCTCCTCCGGCGGGCTGCTGCTTTCCTGGCTGGTTCACACTGTAACCTGAGACTTCATGAGATTTCACAGAGCTAGAGGTTTCAGGCTGTCACCTCCCATCTCAGCCATTCAAATGGATCCGAGTCTGGAACTTTCTGCCAGTTTTCTCTTCCCCAGCAACAATATGACGTTCTCAACGCTGCACAGCACTCGCGCTCGCGGCACTTCCTGAAACGAATTGAAATTCAGTTCGTTTTCTTAAGGATCAGCCTCTGTATGACTTTAGGAGAAAAAAAAATAATACCAATTTTCTAAATAAGTTTAGATTAGAAATTGATCATTTTAACGTAATAAACACGGTTGACTGTTCGTTAATATTCCATTATACCAAATCACCTAGTTATTTATCCTCAGTAAACCAGTTACTAGTTAAATCTGATTAACTTAGTAATGAGACAGTTAAAATTACCTTATGGAAATTATTTAATATCATAAACTAGAATATAACCTTGACTACAAATTCCTCATTTTTAAAATGTATGTACGTGTACACGGGCACAATTACAAATGCCCATTATACATACCCAGTACTTTCTATTCTTTATATTAATTTAAATAGTCGTCTGTTGCTAATTGCTTAATCAGCAACTAATATTTTATTGTACATGTAGAATCTCCAGTGTTTATAAAATTAGGACTCGTGAACAATTTAATTAAAACAGATAAATCTGTGGACAACTATAATTTTTCTTTTAAAAACAGATTCTTATAATTGGTGTTGGCGATGTTAAAGAATTGGCACATTTTCAAATTATACATTTCTATCCACCCTCTTTGCATGTCTCAGTTTGTGGCTGTATCCATTATGCCAATTTGATGAAATCTATTTCTTCCATTCAGTTGTTCACCGAGTCAGAAAATATTTAAGTTTCCACCAAGTGCTGTGCTCTATTAGATATTCTTTGTGTGTGTTATGTGTGTATCTTTTGTATTCTTTTTATTTGGGGATTTATTATTATTATTATTTTTACTGATTTTTTTTTCTTCCTCTTCAAGGTCAGGGTACATCTATACCCCACTGTCACCCCCAGTTAGAAAAGTTTTGTAGAGATAATTCTAGTCCTCTGTCATTTCTTTGTACAGTGGCCATTGGCTTCCATTAGTAGTTCTGGGGTTTTGTTTGTTTCTTTGTTTTCTGATACAGCAGTCTTGCTATGTAACCAAGGCTAGCCACCACTGCTAGGTGCTGGGCATTGCAAATGTGTCTCAGTTCATCTGCCAATGCTCATTCTGTGCTAACCCTGTATCTTGGTACCCAGGCTTAAAGCATTGCTTTGAATACAGATTCTAATAAACATTCAGATTTGCAAAACATAGAAATTCGCCAATACGTATATGTAACAAAATATGTAACTTCAGTGTGCTCCTAATCTATTCTTTGTCTTTATATATATTTTGCAAAGCATATTATGCAAAGCTATATATTTATAAAAGTGCAAATTAAACTGAAGCTGCAGGAGGTTTAAAAACACTTCTGCCACTCAGATCAGAGTAGGGCTAGGTGAAAAGACTAGCCAAAGTTTCCACTCACTCTTCAGTGCTCATGCAGAGTCCTGGTGGCAAACATCTAATTGTGGCTGGCTTACAGGTCAGAGGTTCAGTCCATTATCATCAAGGTGAGAGCATGGCAGCGTCCAGGCAGGCATGGTGCAGCAGAGCTGAGAGTTCTACATCTTCATCTGAAGGCTGCTAGCAGAAGACTGGCTTCCAGGCAGTTAGGCTGGGTCTTAAGCCCACACCCACAGTGACACACACCTACTCCAGCAAGGCCAAATCTCCTTTTTTTTTTTCATCTTTTTTTTTTTGGATATTTTATTTACATTTCAGATGCCAATCCCTTTCCCCGTTTCCCCTCCCCAGAAAACCCCTATCCCGTGCCCCCCCTTTTCCATTTGGCTTTTATACAATTTTTTAAAATGTTAATCAAGGGCTTTATAAGTATGGTAATGCTCAATCAGAAGTGTAACCTAATACCCAACCTAGCTATGTAAACTATCTTTGACTAGTGGAGACACGTGAACTTCTGCCTCCATGCCCCCTCTCTCTTTCTCTCTCATTGCCTAGCTTCTCATCTACTTCATCTTCTCCTCTCCTTACTCCATCTTTTCTTCTTGGTGCTCCTTCCCCCTTAGCTCCTCCTACATATTACCCTTCCTGTTAAAGTAAAGCTTTTCTCTCAGAATACAATTAGAGCATAATTATTCTTATTTGTACCAGTGAGGTACAAGATAGTCTTAATACCCAGTCCATCCTTTTGTTGACTAACCAGAACCTCTGTCGTCTCTCTTGACTAGAACACCTAGTTTTGAACCTGGCTTTTTCTTGGCTTTAGAATGAATGTCAGCTGAAAACCATCCACTTGGATCTTTTCTCTCAAGGTAAATAGCCAGGATTGGCTATGAGTCTATAGGTCTTCAACGCCGTCAGAAATCCAGAATGACTAGATTAACTGAAGTTATGGAAAGCAGTAAGCATAGCTTCTAAAACTTAGCCAATTTATAGAGACCGCTGAATACCTGGACAACCCCTATACTACCGAACGTTGGAGCAAGGCCAAATCTCCTAATAGTCCACTCCCTGGGCCAAGCATATACAAACCATCACATTCCACTCCCTAGCCCCCATAGGCTTGTTCAACCATGAGTCTATGGGGGCCATACCTAGCCATAGCATAATGCAAAATACATTTATTCCAACTTCCCAGGTCCCCATAGTCTATAGCAGTCTCAACAATGTTAGATGTCCAAAGTTCCAAGTCTCTTTTGAGATTTATCCAATCACTTAACTGTAATGCCCAAGGCAAGACAGGAGAGCAGCTCGGCAAACTCCAAACTCTGCATCTCCATGTCTGATGTCAAAGGGATCTTCAGATCTCCAACTCCTTTTTATCTTTGTTGACTACAAAAAAACTTCTTTCTCCTGGGTGGTTCTACTTCCTGTTAGCAGCTTTCCTCAGCAGCTAGCTCACGGCTCTGGCATCTCAAACATCTTGGGATATCCAAGGCAACCTCAATGCTATAGCTTCTTCTTCCAATGTCTGGGATTTACACATGGTCTTCTGGGCTCTTCCAAAGGGCTGGCATCACTTCTCCAGCTCTGCCCTTTGTAGCACTCTAAGCTCAGGTTGATCCACTCCAATCTTGCTGCTGTTCTTGGTAGTCATCCCATGGTACTGGCTTCTCCAATCTGCTGGCATCTTCCACTGCAGCAAGGCTTCACCAGTAGCCTCTCACGGGCTCTCTTCATGGTGCCGAGCCTCAACTCCTTTGCATGATCCTCTCAGTCCTGGGCCATCAACTGCAACTGAGGCTGCACCTTCAGCAATGGCCTTCCCTGGCCTCTCACAGAGGCAAGTCTCAGCTGCTCTTATGACCCCCTCATGCCTTCAAAACCAGTACCACTTGGGTGACTCTCACACATTACCAAGTACAGTTCCAGCACAAGGTACAACCTTGGCTATCTCTGGAACACAGCTTCTTTGTGCTCTCAGAAAACACTTCCCACATTTCACCTCAGTGATGCTGGCCTCTTCTTAACCGCCACTAATTTCTCAGCTCCAGCTGATCACCATCAATTGTCCCAGTAGTCCCTTCCATTCTTGACTCTAAAGCCAGAGCCACATAGGTGAAGCTGCCAAGTTGTGCAGCTTGCTGGGGCTGGAACATGCCCCCCTTGTTCTAGTACATTATCACCAGCTTTCTGTTTTCCAATTCCTTCACTGCCTAAGCTTGGCTGTCCTGGATCTTGCTCTGTAGAATGAATGACCTGTCTCCTGGGATTAAAGGTGTGTACTACCATGCCTGGACTTAAGCTTTGCTTCACCTAGAACTTGCTTTGTCCCAGGCTGGCCTTGAACTCAGATATCTGCTTGGCTTTATATCCTGGGATTAAAGGTGTGTACCACCATTCCTGGGCCCTAATTTAGATAGGCAGGATCTTGACCTCAAGTCCCACTTCCTTAATCTGCTATCTCTGAGAACACAGGATTTGGCTCCATTTCACTTCCTAGTGCCCTATTTGATACCCTATTTGAACCGTATAATTTATATTTTTCCTTTCTAAGCCTGCTAAATTTGTTCAAAATGCTCTTCATGAGACTTAACCAGAGAACAAAGTCTCTGCTGGGCTTTTTTGAGACTTCCTTTATCAGTGCAATTATCATAGATCTCTTTATTTTAGCCTCAGTTAGACTCTTTAGATACAGGCAAAAAGCAGCCACATTCTACAGTAAAATACCATAAAATCAGTCTCTGTACCACCTACTGAAGTTCTTCTTATCTGAAATCTCTTGGGACAGGTCTGCACAGTTCAAATTACAGCAACAAAGTCTTCCATGTCCTTCCTAGGATATAGCCCATTAAGCCCCATTTGAAGCATTCCCCTGGCTTTCTAAATCTAAAGTCCAAAATCCACATTCTGTCAAACAAAAGCATGGTCAGGCCAATCACAGCAATACCTTAGTTCCTGGTACCATCTTTTGTCGTAGTTAGGGTTTTATGGCTGTTAACAGACACCATGACCAATGAAAGTCTTATAAAGACAACATTTAATTGTGGCTGGCTTACAGGTCAGAGGTTCAGTACATTATCATCATGGCAGAGTCCATGCAGGCATCCTACAGCAGAGCTGAGAGTTCTGCATCTTTATCTGAAGGTTGCTATCAGAATACTGACTTCTAGGCAGCTAGGGTGAGGGTCTTAAGCCCACACTCACAGTGGCATACCTACTCCAACAAGGCCAAATCTTCTAATAGTGCCACTCCCTATGCCAAGCATATACAAACCATCACACAAATGGACTCAGTCCCCTTTCTTTTTTCTCCACATGTGTAAATATTGGAAACTTGAAGCTTCATACTCATGTGCAGACTTGGTGTGCATGCCTACTAGTTTTTATACATTGTGTCCCCATTTTTGGGTTTTGACTATGAGGCAGGTAGGAAGTTCTCTCCAATGCTCTGAGAGGAAAACTTTTATATCAAAGAAATGAATGTAATTAAGTAAGATATAGCCTCATATGTGAATCCAGAAAATATACAAAAGCGTATTTATGTGAAACATTGTATATGATTAGAGTTTGTAAAGGCATACTTTGTAGAATTTATGATGGTGCACAAATAGATTTAAGTGATTGTTAAAAAGGAAGTGTACTTCATTTTTATTTAATGCACTGAATTAACGGCAGGAGAGAGTGGCAGAGAGAGAGAGAAGGGGCTTGTGACTATGAGAAGGGGATAAATTAAGAGTGAAATGTCTTCAAGTGGAGGAGACAGTATCCACGGCCTACCCACCCAGTTGCTCCTGTACTTAGATGGATGCCTCTTTCCTCACACTAGTGCCATGCAATGTTTTAAAAGAAGCATAGAGTATTTCTAATAAGTAAAGGTTGATTTAGTCTGGGTTGTGCAAAAGATTCTAAGGAGTAAGTAATTCTCAACCTGTGGGTTGTGACCTATCACAAAGTAGCCTAAGACTGTCAGATATATCTGACACTTACATTACAATTGGTAACAGTAGCAATATCATAGTTTTGAAATAGCAATGAATATAAGTTTATGGTTAAACTACATAAAGAAATTCATTAAAGGTCACAGCATTAGGAAGATTGAGAACCACTGTAAAGGATCCATTATATTAAAATATGCATTATAAAGCAACTGAGAGGCTCTATGATATCACAGACTTTATTCAAAGACTTTAAATATTTCACATTGAAGTAAATTTTATTTCTAGTAGTAAATGAGGAAAAGGGAGAGGCAGCGGGAGAGATATGAGAAGGAAGAATGGAACAAGGGCAGAAGAAGAGGTGAGGGGTGTGAAACAAGGATAGGAGAGGATGGAATGGAGGCACAGCTGAGGGAGGAAGCCAGGGAAAGAGTCTAAGTGGGTGTGTCAGTCTTTTGTTTCTTTGACAAAATAACGCACAGAAACTGCTTTCAGGATGGAGGTGTTTTGACTCCTGACTTCATAGGTTTCAGTCCCTGGCCAGCAGCTTTGACCTTCCACAGTCCTTCGGAGGACGGGCAGGGTGAGGTAAAGCTACTTACCTAGTAGCACTTAGGAAGACCACAGAAGAGGAGGTGCTGGTGACATGAACCATCACAGGCACCTGTTCAGAGACCTACCTCCTCAGATTAGGCTCCCCCTTCCAATTCCCACTGTTTCCTAGTTATTCACTCAAGGGAGAATCCATGAAAGGAAATCCAGTGAGTAGGCCAGTGCCCTTATGGCCAGCTACTTCCAAAAAGCCCACTGCTCCACGCTGCACTGGAGGCCAAGTCTGTAGCACACAGGAGTCCTTTGCGGGGATATTTAATATCCCAAATTGTAAGACAATACAGGATGAAGAGAAGGGAACATGGGTGGATGTAAAATATCAACTATTCTACATCTGGAGAAAGAGAACCAAGGTAATGCGTACCAGTCTTAAATTTCAGGTTTTCTTATGCTAGTCTAGTAGGTTCCATTTCCACATGAGGCAGACACTCTTCCTTGGTAGTTGTGAATGAAAACATATCACTGGACCTCAGCTGTCTGGCCTAGTTAGTTCACAACAGGCTTCTGGAGTCGGCATCGTAGGGACTTAAAACATGGTTATTGTGAGCTGATGTGCCTCATATCTCATATGCCAACCACACTGAGACAATCTCTTCTTAGGCTATTGTTTTGATCATAGGTAATCTATGCTAACTGGGGCTATCAGAACACATATACAGAAATATTGGCATCTGCTGATAAGCACTGGGTATGTTCTTTTGTTGTATGCAGGGCTATAATGGAAAACCAGAGATCCTTCTAAATTACTGGAGTTATCAAATGAAACATGTTTGATTGCTTACATAAAACTTCTTATCTGTGATTTTATTATACATATATAACACAAATCACAAAATGTCATCAGTTCAATATAACTAATGCATTCATATATATATATACACACACACACACACACACACATATATATATATATATACACACATATATATATAAAATTGAATATATGTGAACATTATTTGCTAGCAGGACTCAATTACAGTCTCACTGGAAGTCTTAATGTTTAAGAAGCTAATCCAGAAAGTCTTAGAAATCTGGACTGATCCTGGGTCTGATTCTTTGCCCTAAATTTCAGACAGTGTATTCTGAGTTGTTCCTGAGAGCTCCTTTACTTTGGTATGTTCATGCGATGGTTTGTATGTGCTAGGTGCAGGGAGTGGCACTATTAAAGGGTGTGGCCCTGTTGGAGTAGATGTGGCCTTGTTGGAGCAGGTGTGTCACTGTGGGTAAGAGCCTCATCCTAGCTGCCTGGAAGCCAGTATTCTGCTAGCAGCCATCAGGTGAAGATGTAGAACTCTCAGCTCTGCTATACCATGCCTGCCTGGACTCTGCCTTGATGTCAGTGGACTGAATCTCTGAACCTGTAAGCCAGCCCCAATTAAATGATGTTCATATAAGAGTTGCCTTGGTCATGGTGTCTGTTCACAGCCTTAAAACCTGAACTAAGACAGTCCAGTTTCCAAGATTGTTAGTCTTTCACCCAGGAAGAATTTTATTTCAGGTTTATAGTGTAAACAAGACAAACTTGTCTGCGGTGACTAATAGCTGCGTGCCTGTGTATTTCTCTCTGTCCACATGCAAACCATCTCAAACAAAAATCAGCATATTCAGTATTACATTAGAGAAAATATTCAGGAAGGAGCTAAGAGCTATTTAAACTATAATCTGGAGCTTAGAGCATAAATTTGTTTATTTGTTTGATCTGAGCAAAAGCAAAGACCTTCTGTGTATAAATTGACATTATCCTCCTTGCAGAGCCTGTTCTGGCTGACAGAACACAGAGAAATGTTATTTCATAGTCTATATCAGCAGTTTTCAACCTGTGGGTCACGATCCCTTTGGCAAACATTGAAGTCTAAAAATATTTACATTACAATTCATAACAGTAGCAAAATTACAGTTTCAAGGTAGCAACAAAAATAATTTTATGTTTGGGGTCACCACAACACAGCAGTATTAAAGGGTCACAGCCTTGGGAAGGTGGAGAACCACTGGCCTAGGTGACACCTGCCAAACAGGTCATACATGTTTTTCATGTATTTTCATTAAGTAATAATTTAAATAGTTTAAAAAGTCAACTAATGTGGGAAAGCTTTGAAGATGAAGAGTAATTTTTCACCCTTCCCTCCCAATTCCCACATCCCACCCCGGAGAGGCTTCTGCTGTCCAGTCACTTAATTACTTTCTTTGGAATTTATATTTAGGTCTTTAAGTAACTGAATGTATGTATAACGCTGTCTTGATGTTTCAAAGTCAGACTTCTTGTCTCTCATCTTTAGGTATCTGCATGATTAGAATTTACATTTCCTCTCTCTCCCTTCCTCAGTCCAGTTTTTACTATGTTCTTGATGGGATCATCCTTGAAGCCTTACATCATTATTTCTATATAAATATTATTCATTGATGGGTTCAGTAACAGTATAGTATGGCTGTATTATTCTTCCTATAACTTGATTTTTCTTAAATACCTGTATGATTTTATAGGTAGCTTATTTTGTATGTATCGTCTAACTAAGGTTTCTTGAGAATATCCCCAAACACAAACCATTCCTTCCCCAATACCATATCAGGCTTACTAAGTGATATTAAGTCCCAGGCCTGAGCACTGGTTCTAATTTAAATTATGTCATTTTCGAACAATCCCCAAAGGTAGTTATTTTCAGTCTCTTTTAAAAAATAGCTAACACAAGTAGGGCTCAGACAAAGTCAGCTTTTTACTTTATATATTAGTAAATTGTAAAGCTGGCATTTGAATCTGGTCTCCTTGGTTCCAGAGACTATAACACCTAACCCATGCATTGCTGAGGTTCCCCATACCATCATCCCAGTAAACACACACACACACACACACACACACACACACACACACACACACAGAGTATTCATGACTTTTCTCACTGAATGACATAAGAAACACCTAATAGAAGCAAAGGGTTTATCTTGGCCCAGTCTGAAGCCAGTCAACCATGGTGGAGAAGGCATGGCAGCAGGACTGTGGTACTTCGGTAGCTGCTTACATCACTTCAGCACTCAGGAAGCCAAGTGATAGAGACTGCTGCCCAGTTCCTGTTTTCTTTTTTAGGTAGTGTGGCACCCCAATTTAAGAGACAATACTGCCCACATTTAAGGTGGATTTTCCCACTCAAGCCAATCTAGAAAATCCTTTATAGACATGTCCAGAAGGTTGTCTCCTATGTGCTCTTAGAGCATGTTGAGTTCATAGTCAAGGGAACCATCATAGGTGCCGTCCTATTTTCTGGCGCCCTCCCTTGCTTTGATGGAACCACTTTCTAGGTAAGAAAGGCCCTGAATAGAAATTCATTAGCACTTTAGTATGGAGGGCATTCAGAAATGACTCTTTGGGTTTACAAGACTATAGGAATACTAAAGATTAGAGAGACCTCTCAAAACAGTTACAACAGAAACTGCGGTGAAGTCTGAGACATCTGTCAGTTTAGTCCTGGTTAGTTTGCCTTCAGAGTCCCTGAGGCCTCTACCTCGGCCTGGCAGCTATGAACTTCTGGTTTGCCGAGTTCACTTTGAGAAATGCTGAGAGTGATTAAAATTATAGAGTGATTTCTTTTCTTTCCCAAATTTATTTTTTCTAGAATTCCTAAAATCACTTCTCCACTTAGTTTTTTCAAAAGGGATCTGGCAGTAATTTATATCAAGAGTATTGTCACGAAGATATAGTACCTTTAATAATAGTGTCTAATATTTACTGTAGTTCTTGTCAGAAACCACGGAGTACTTTAGTTTTAGTTCTTTAAGCCTGAGGGCACTAAAATCCCCAAATAAAAGTAACACTGTCTCACCTAACAGTAAGTAGTTTATCAAAAAGTACTTACCTGCTTTCCCACAAATGGTGAATTCCAGGTTTTTTTTTTTCCGAGTTCATTTATAATCTCATCTTCATATATGCAAATGTAGTCTAAATCACAAAATCAGTACCTGAGATGAGAAAGGAAGTAGAGATGGAAAATCAACAATGATGATTAGTATAGAAATTTATACTTTACAGAGATAAGCATGCCTAGTACAATTTATCACCGTCATCATCATCATCATCATCATCATCGTCATCATCATCGTCATCATCATCATCGTCGTCATCATCATCATCATCATCACCGGTTAAGATTAGTTTGTTCATTTATTTCATGCACACAGAAGAGGGAATGAAGTTCTGTTACAGATGTTTGTGCTGGGAACTGAACCCAAGAAGAGCAGCCAGTGCTCTTAACCACTGATCCATCTCTCCAGCCCCAAGCTCTTACAGTTCTTTCCTCTACAAACTATGAGGTTTGAAGTGGTATTTTTAATTTCCCTACATTATTATATCTATTTTTTGTTTGCTATTCAGTCTCAGCTGCTTCTAGGGTTCTATATCTAATCTTCAGTTCTGTGTCTAAGGCTGTATTTTTGTCCGTTTTGAGCCCCCATTCTGCTGCATTAATCTTGTGTTAGTTTTGGGTGCCAGACGGGCATTCTCAGGACTTGCTAAGGGGGTTCTCTAGACCCTAGGTTACTCTTCACGGCATAGATAACTGTCCCTACAGCCAACACTTCCCCTATTGCGTACTGGTTCAGTGCTATGTAACATATGGCTCTCGAATACTTCTCCAGACCCTTTGTCCCATGAGACTTTTCTAGAGAACCGTAGCATATGCCTGCTCAGCCCAGAGAGGGTATTGACAGCAGATCGGAGGCCACCAAAGTCTATTGGGAAATTCAGAATCTGGTGCAGGTCAGTGGAGCAGGCAAACTCAAAGGCAGCCGCATTTCTGAAAAGCTTACCTCAGCACAGTGAGAATTCAGGAAAGCAGCATCCTGACTGTTCTCTGCAGGAATCTTAGCAAGGCTGTCCTTTCTCAACCCTAGTTGTTGACTGCTTTTGAAGCCCCGGAGGGGAGAGAGGTGGTAACCTTGAGAATCTTGCTAGTTTCAGTTTTCACCGGATTTGTCTGGTTTACTTCCTAACTCTCTAGCGCCCCCTCTCTCCAGGAGGAGATGTTTCAACTTGGAGGAAATGACTTCAGCCCAACGGGCAGCACTGCCCCCAGTGACTAGGGCCTTCCCACACCAATCAAGGAAATGTCAAGGCAGGCAGGCTTGTCCTTTGGCTAATCCGCTGAAGACATTTTCACAGTTAGGGGTTTCCTTCTCCAAAATGACTATAGTTGGTACTGAGTTGACATAATGCTAGCCAGCACAGCTGCAGAAGGACATTCGTCTTTGTAGGCCCTGCTTCCAGCCTTTAAAACCTGAGGCCTCATTCCAGGACCTATTCTGTAGCTCCAGGCTTTAAGGTGATCTGCAGTTCCTGACCTGCAGACCTGCAGGGCTGCTCTCGCCTGGTATTTCTACATCCCAAGAGCTTTTGAGCTACAAACTCTTCCCAGAGCTAAAATGCCGTAATTGCTCCCAGCCACAAGTATCCTGCATCTTCTGAGTGCAAACCATTTAAATCCTTCATGGTGATCTATTTTTAAGTTGCTTTATCCTATTTAAAGGCTGGTAATTCCGAATTTACAGAGCAGTTCTTATTTGTACTCTTTGCTGTCTGCTCCATCTCTTCTTGAAGACTGCTGGGGCAAGAGAGAAGCTGTCAGAAATGTAATCGGATCTTCAATTATTCAGGCAGATTACACTTAGCTATCAAAGAAAGTGGCACTTTTGTAAAATGAGGTTAAACTGACTCTAAGAACACAGTACATTTTATGAACATATAAATTATATGTGCAGCGTAATCTCTAGTTTATGTGAAATTTTCTCTAGCTACAGAAGAAAAAAGATGACTAAGTCTGGCTTATAGATGGTACCTGCAGCCTCTGTGCTTTTGACCGTGTGTATTTCAAAGAGGGGAATTTTAAAGTACACTCTGTCCTTACTCCCTTTGTCTGGAAAGATAAGGCTTTCGGTATTGATTTTTATAACTTTATGGGACTTGATTGATGAGTAGAAAGGATGGCCAAGGGACTCAGGACACAGTCATTAGATGTATTTAAGACGATGGGTCGAGCATAGCACTTCTCACTCTACTAGGATTCAGTGGATAATCAGTGGGCACACAGAAGGAGCTGATTACATTAAATGGGTCACAGGACAAAACAAAAGAGTCAGGAATCCAGGAAACAGACTGGTAGGATTATGGGGAGGGGGGGATGATAGAGAAGAGAGGGAGATAAGAAGGAATATTGGGGAGCTAGTAATTGGCTTATATATCGTATGTGATACTGTTGAAAGGGTTAAAAATTTTCAAAACCTCCTAGCAGGCTGAACAGAACCAAGAATGCAGGTCAGCTTGGTCATGAGCTCTGTGTTTCAGGAACTTGGCTGACCACAAGATAGATGGTTGAATACAAATAGGCTCTTGAGAATAGTCTATACAAAATGTTCCCCATGACTGTTCCTTGGACCCTGTCACAAACTGAATAATGGACTGGGACTTTCTACAGGTACTCTCCAATAACCCCCCTTCACTCCCCCTGGGTTGTGGGTTTCCCCCCCTGGGTTGTGTTTTTTTCCTTGTGGTTTTTGCCTTTAAATTTTTCTCTGCCTCCAAAGCCTGGGGTCAGACCCCACTGCCCCTGCATGGGTCATGGGTCTTGACCTCAACATGCTGATCAAAATATACCTCTTGCTGATTACATCGAGTTCAAGTTCGGTGTCTTGTGAGTTATTAGGTGGCTGTGAATTCCTGAGACTTAGGTGAAGTCCTCCCTTCATGGGGGTCTTACACTGTCAAATAAAGTAAATGAAAAATAAAAAAAGATCAATGGAAAAGTAAATAGAGGATTCTCTAAGAATAACCCCCATTTTTGATGTGTTCACTGTATTCATTGATGAGTTTTATGAAGATGTTTTAAGTGTACCATGTGCTTTGCTGTGTTCACCCCCATACCTTCATATTTCTTTCTCTTCCCACTTCTAGACTCTTTCCTTTCCTCAGATTGTGTCATTCTCTCTCTCTCTCTCTCTCTCTCTCTCTCTCTCTCTCTCTCTCTCACACACACACACACACACACACACACATAGGCACACAGGACTGGGGGTGGGAGGGAGAGGGAGAATCTAAATAGAATCTAGGATCCACCTGTAAGAAAACATTTGATACATTGTTTTTTGGGTCTAGCTCATTTTGCTTAACATGATCTCCACTTGCATCCATCTCCTTTCTAATGATATAAGTTTTTTTTGTTATAATGGCTGATTAAATTCCAAATTATATATCCATACCACATTTGATTACATATGCCTATGCAGGAATATTGTGAATATTTCAGTCAATACAGATGGGCAGGGATGGGCAGGTGTTGTTGTAGCTTGCTGAATTTGAATATGTTCCCTGGAGTGGTACATCTGGATTCTGTGATGGTGTCTTTGCAGCTTTGTGAGGAGCATCCACACTGATTCCTGTGCTGTCAGGATAATTTGTATTCCCACCAGCAAAGAATGAGCTCCCTTCTTTCAAAGGATGTTCTTCAGCATCCTTTACTCTTACTTAATTTCTGAATAACAGCAATAAGATTAATAGAATATTAATGCACTTTTGATTTGCATTTCCCTGATGGCTAAGGTTGTTGAATATTTCTTCATGATTTTTTTAAAGGAGTCTCATGTTGTCTAGGTTGACTATCACTCCTTCTGTAGTTGAGTGTGTCCTTGAACTGATCCTCCTGTCTCCACCTCCGAAGCTCTGGATTATGCTACCATGCCTGGTTGATGTGCTGCTGGAGGTCAAACTGAGTCAGGCACCCTACCAGCACAGATAGAGCCCTGGCCTTTCTCTATTCTTGGCTTCTTGAAAGCTTATTGTTGAAAGCCCATTTACTAATTTACTAGGTTGTTTGTGTTCCTTGATGCTGGCTTTTTTTTTTTTTTTTGAGTTCTTATACATAATGGCTCTGGCAGAAGTATAGTTACCAAAGATTTTCTACAGCTCTGTGGGTTATCAATGAAACTTGGTTGTTTCCTTTTCTATGTAAAAACTATTAAATTTTATGTAGTTTTATTTGTCAGTTTTGGATATTGCTTTCTGTAGCCTTAGGTTTTTAAAAACTTACTTTAATAAGGGTTCTCAAATGCTTTGACCCCTCCCCCGCCCCCACCCTCTTCTAGGCCACCATCCAAAGGTAGGGGAGAAAAGATGCTAAATAAGATAGGGGGATGTAGAGCTGCTTAGAAGTAGTTCTTTGTGGGTGATTCCAGTCTCTGTTATCAAGATACCAGCAGGCTAGTTCACTAGTGTCAGGTTACCAAGAGTTCAGTTCAAAAAGTGTTACCAAACATGAAAAAAGTAACGGCGGCAGGGTCCAGCCGAAACAGCCAGGCCTGGATCAGCACGAGTCAGTAGGAGCAACTAGAACCAGCCAGAATACCAGGAGAAGTTCTCTGCCATGCCTCTCTCTACAAAGTGAATATCAGCAAAGAAGGGAAACCAATGAAGAGTTGCACACCAAGCAATGCAAGTCATTGTCTGTTGGATTCTGCTTATACTCTCTCCAAACATCACGTGTCTTCTCATGTGTCTTCTTCAGCAAAACATCACATGAGTCTGGTTCAGGGAAGCATCACATGATACAACCAGAAATTTCCAGCTTCCTGAGGTATTCAAGGTTTTTTTGTTTTGTTTTTTGTTTGTGTATTTTTTTGTATTTTAGCTCCCCCTCCCTCTTTCTCTCTTTCTCTCTCTAGTAGAAATTTAGGATTTCTTTCTCCCTTTTCCTGTGAAGAAGGTTATTGGAATTTTTATGGTGGTACATGGATCTGGAAATTACTTTTGACAGTGTTAGGCAGTTTCACTTTTAATTCTTTATGAATATGGGTAGTCTTATAGATAAAATAATCCTATACTTAAGAGGTCTGAAAGACTGCAGAAAACTAAGAAGTGATAAATTTACATTTGGTGAAATAGCCTTCTACTTTGTAATTAACCCTGCCTTTCTCATGTACCAGAAATGAAAGTGTTAGGAAGAATTCAGAAAGGGGGAAAAAGAAATATGAAAACCTAGAAATAAGCCGTTAGGAAGCTAGACACCCCTATAATGAAAAATTTCAAATACTGAGCAAAGCAATTGAGAGAATGACATTGCCTTACATGAGTGCTCAGTAAAGGGCTGCTTATTTCTGCAAAGGAGACAAAATAATCCACTTATGATGGGGTCACCTTTTCCTCAGCTCCCCATGAGCCTGCTCAAATGGGATGATGGGCACTATGGCCCTGTGAAAGCTTGTAGTTATTTTTGTCAAAATAAGAACAAAATAGGTCTTGGTTTTTTTTTTTTTTTTTTCCCTAACAAAAGCAATTGGATTTACTCCAAAATTCTAGGCGTTTGTGTGCAGTTCCTGCAGTTTATTTTGTCACACACTCTTGTAGTCCTTAGCCTGTCACAGAAATGTGGACTGTTGTTGTT
Source organism: Rhabdomys pumilio (assembly GCA_030674055.1). Lineage (NCBI taxonomy): Eukaryota > Metazoa > Chordata > Mammalia > Rodentia > Muridae > Rhabdomys > Rhabdomys pumilio. Next base: position 46,204,054 of record JANHMN010000019.1, read on the forward strand.
AAAAGCCCAAATGATGGACTAGCTGGATGTGAAGACTGACTGAGATCCAGATTTTATTTCTGACACGGGTTACACACAACTGGCAGAGTTGATAGGTAGTTCAGAGCAATATACAAACAGTACCTGCTGCTCCCAGAGCTCAAAGAGGCCAAAATTACACAGCACACCACTTTCATAGTGGTCAACACTAGAAGATTTAGCTACTTGTGAAGCGTTTTAGAGTTAGTCAAGTTCTCCTGAGATGGTTAACCTTTCAATTTCTTTCTATTAATTAATGTATTTATTCACTGAATCGGGATTGCAGCCCCACCTCCTTCAAGTCCACCCTCTCACACAGCCCCTCACTCCATTCCTCCATCCTTCCATCCCTCTATCCCCCTATCTCCTTCTCCTCTGAGAAGGTCAAAGTCGCCACTCCTCGGGTACCAGCCCACCCTGGCACATAAAAAATTTTAAGAAACTCTTTCCCTGTAGTTATTAAAACATTTAGAGGCAGCTACTTCCTCCTTACTCAGTTACTACTGTGTTAACATTAGAATAGTCCTTCGTCATAACTGCTTAGATGGTAAGGGTACCACACTTGGAGACTGTATTATACTAAGTCTGGAAAGAACAGCATCTGTATTTCTGACCATACCAGCTGGAAGCACATCCCTTCTGGTACTCATATTGTCCAAGTCATTGGTATGGGGTAAAAACACATAAACCACTGGGAACAACCAAAGTTCTAATTGAGAGTTTGTATTAACACGGAGAGCATCTCTGAATGCTATTACAGGCAGTTTCTTTTGAAGAGAAAGAACACAGAGAAACTCCTGGATGTTGCAGGAGGAAGCAAGCAAGAAGTTTAACAAGAGCCAGGAACATGCAGTTAGCTGGGACATTTCAACCCTGAACAGAGTTCTAGAACAGAGTTGGGTGCTTTCCCACAGGGCTTTTGAGGGTAGACATAGAAACCAAAGATAGCTTCAGCTGAAACAAGATGAGGACACCTTCACCCTGTTACACCATCAGTACAGTTATATTGCCTATGCTGATTCAGTCTTGTAAAAAGAGTTTATATGAATTTAAGATAGATAATTATTAAATTTTGGCAGGATAATTTTTTAAAGGTGTATGTATTTATTTTATGTACACGAGTACTCTATCTGCATGTACAGTTGCATGCCACAAGAGAACATCAGGTCGCATTACAGATATGGTTGTGAGCCACCATTTGGATGCTGGGAATTGAACTCAGGACCTCTGGAAGAACAGTCAGTGTTCTTAACCTCTGAGCCATCTCACTAGTGCTATTGGAATATTTTTGATGTTTTTTTTTTAGAGTCTCATTTTGTAGCATTGGCTGGCCTAGAACTGACTGTATAGATCAAGTTTGCCTTGAAGGAATATTTCTGAATATAACCTTGTTATATCGAATGTAAAACAATCATTTTCCCCTATGATTAGAGTTGAACAAAAATCAAATGTGACATTTTGTTGCTTATAAATCTCATGAGTAAGATTTGAAACAAATTTTCTAGTCATTTTTTTTGTTTTTTTTTAAATGCAGAGAAAATACTAAAATAATATGTATACTTTTAACAAATTTACTTTGTTAACTTAGGTTTAATACCACATTAGCAAAAATAATGTTCTTTTTACTCAGGTGCTATTTCCTTCTATATTTAGTCTATTTGCTGTTTTATACAAATATGCTGGTGTAATTAGTGAGCAATTAAGATTTGTTTATTAGAAGAATGCATAATTAAGTAGCAAATGGTATTAGCTGATCTCAAGTCTGGCAAAAAATCTGTATTCTTTAATTAACATTAAAATGTTCTCTCGTGTTAGTATTCTGCATCTGCTCACATGTCACGTCCACATACTTCTTATGGATATACTGACACACTCGTCCCCATTATCCACTGTAGCTTAACACTTCTTTAAATGAAACATTAAAGAAAATGTAAACAATGCAGTTTAATAAATTGTTGTAGAACAGTTGCCCATATACTCCTCGTCAAATAAGAATTCCTTAATATTATTTAACATTGTTTTTCATGGCTACATCTTTTCTCCACTAATAGTTACTATTGTTTTTATTTTTAATAGTACTTAATTTTTATTAGTATTTTGTTATTTAGACATGCATTATTAAACGACATTTTAATAGTTGCTCCTCGGGCTTTATGCTAATGATAGCATAGACTATATATCCTGCTGTATCTGGCTTTTTCCATGTAACATTATGTTATTTAAAATAATATTACATGTATTTGTAGTTTAGTTTAATTATCACATAATATTTGATTACATGACAATGTATGGTTTGGCTATAATGTATATTAAAGGTGTTTCCTGTTCGTTTTTTTGTTAACAGACAAAGGCCTTTTTAAATGTCGTATTTTATTCATTACATTTTTGTCTTTCCTTGTATAAATATCAAGTACTTTGAGTTACTTTATAGTTCTATACTAGGTTATATAAGAAGTGGTAGGGAAAGTCCTTGGTTCTTAAAAAAAAGAAATCAGCAACAACAATAACAACAAAAACCTGCCTCCTTTCTGATCTCTTGCCATGTAAGATTTAAAATCAGCTTGTCACACTGACTCCACTACTGGGATTATAATTACCATTGGATTCATTCTATAATCAATACTGAATGAATTGGCATCTTTATAATACTGAGTTTCCTAATCTATAAACATACTATCTATCTCTGTTTAATTAAATACATTAAATATTGTTTAATTAAACATTAACATTTATGGTTTTCCTCCTAGAGTATTTACAGCTGGGGGGAATTGTTTTCATCTCACTGTGTTTTGTGTAACATAGATATCACACTATGTGGCTGCATTCCCAAGTGGCTGACTACGAACCTGACATGAGGCTAGACCCTTAACCTCTTTGCTCTTGAGTCCTGTTGGGTGAAGTGTTGACAATGATTATATTTATAAGGTAACTACAACATGAAGTGTGGCACATCTCTCCAAAGCTTGGAAAGTAGGAAGCACTTGATAGGGGGATTTCCTATTGGATTATGAAAATATATAAATTATCTGATTAATTTTTTAAAATTATTTTAGCACACTACTATTACAATGTAAGTGATTTTGATAGTAATGTGTTTGAGTTGAATCCACATTTTTGCTACATGTATCATGTAGGTAGGATCTGTGCTTCCTTATTGTGATACATTCTTCAGTCATATACTAATAGCTGTCTTCATACAGATCTTATGCTTTTGATATTTTAAAAGATACTATATGCTTTTCTATTACTAACAAGCCTTCTTTTTTCATGGCAATGTTTAATTGATCATTGCTAGTATAGCTAAATGTATTGATTATTTAAAGTATCATCCCCCTGGCTTCCCTCATATATGTACACATGTATGTGTGTATGTGTATATAAATTCCCCCCCCCACAAGTTCTAGTCGCTTTCTCGTTATCAACTGAATTGCAAGATCATACTTGTAGTTCTTATGTATTAACCATAGAGTTTTCTACTGTTTTTTCTTCTCTCGTATCCATGGGGGTTACATTCTAGGATCCACAGTAAATATCTCAAATTTTACATAATAGTAAAGCTGATATACATTATATTTTTGTATGCTATGATAAATATCTTATTAATAAATGAAGTCTAAGAGATTAACAATGGTTAAGAACAATTGTATATTCTAAGATTGATTTGAATAATATCTTTCTCTGAAAATGCTCCATTGTGCCATACTCTGATACAGCACTGTGCCCCTCCAATGGCATACATGGTGCCGTTCTTCTTCTCATAATGTATGGTTCGATATCACACCTATGTGCTGAGATAAAATGAGGTGAATGATTACAGTGAAGTCACTCTGTAAATGTTGCTCCAACACAGGTACTGTGATACCCGACAGTTGATCTAACAAGCAAACCAACTACTGCATGCCCAGTGGGCAGGTAGCATGTACAGGCTGGCACAGGCCCTAAGCCGAGCAACACTGCATCTCATCACACCACTCAAACACCTAGCCCCCTCTCTTTGACCTACTCAGCTAGTTCTGGTGCAATCACAACTGCCATCTGCACTCAACAGAAGGAGTTCACAAGGATGCGAGCATCGTGGGGTTAATGAAACTAGTATATGTTTTCCTTAAAGATCCCCTTTCATTACGGTAATCCTTAGAACGTCCTGCCTTAAACCACTGTCTTATCTAAGTTATGATAATATATTCTGAACTGATTTCTTCAATCTACCCCTGCCTAATTTCAGACTATTCTCTAATAACAGCCAGAATTATCCCTAACTCATGATTGCAGTTTCTGACATTATTCTTTTAATTTTTACTGCAGAGCCTTCATGTTGCTAATATATATGTATTTATTCATGTTATATATTCTACATTTTAACACATACATGTATTTATGAGGTGATATGTGCTTTTCAATACACTATACAATGTATAATATCAGATCAGGAAAATTGTGGCATCCTGCTTGGATTATGTATCACTTATGTGTGTTAGGAACACCCAGAATCCTATCTACTGGTTATATTTTTAATTTTTAATTATTTTGGAGAATTTCACAATGTGTGACTGTAGAAAGATCTAGAACTATCACAGTTGCTGATGTTATCTGGATGTTTGGGTCCCTCATATTCCTCCAGCCTTGTCTTATCTCCTTTCTGTTTCTTGCCACTTTGCCTACTTTGTTTCCTTTACTGCTGCTCTACTGTGCTGGGAATGCCTCCCACATAGGCTCTTTGTTCAAGCCCTTTGCTCTTTTGACTTGGACACTATTTACTAGTGTCTCTGTGACTTGTCTGCTTTTTGTTCTTTGTTGACTTGTCACCATCGCAGGGTTCTTTTCAGATCACTTTGCTTGGAATCCCACAGTGACCACTCCCTGGTAGCAGCCCCTTTTGTCTCCCAGTGTTAGATGTAGGCATTAATGGCTCTGCCCTCCAAACTTTTCAAGACTTTGCAGTTTCTGTAACTCGTCAGTGAAGCAAACTCATTTTAGAAATGATGAGTGTTGCACTGGGAACATCCAGATTGGGGATGCATCCTTTTAAGTAAATTATAACATTAAATACCTATTGTTTGTGTTGATAATCTGTGTGCTTCATTTGCCTAGTTACTATAAGCCCTTGCAACATCTGGTGATGGCAGTTTGACTATCTGTCCTAGAAGGTAGCATACTGAAAAGCCACACACTACTGTAAAATTGAAACTATGTGTATATACAAACCTTGAGAATGTAGAGATGGATCTTTTACATTATTCTTAGACATGAACTTATCAACCACAAAATTCATGCTCAAAAACTGAATAAGCAAGTTACAAAAATAATACTAAGATCCTCGTCTTCTGTTGATTTTAAGATTTTGGCGTTGGATCATCATAGCTATCCTGTATCTCTGTCTAGGTATTTAGTCAAGTTGACAGATAAAATTTTAGGTACAACCAACTGGGGTGCATCAGTCCTGTCCTTTCCTTTGTCGTTTTGGAGGTCAGCTATGAGGTCCTTTTCAAGGCGTTGGAAGGACAGGACCAACTATGGGCTGACTTGAGTTTATTTGCATTTAACTTTATTTTCTGTCTTGTGAATACGTTTGTCCTTCTTTTCAGTGTTTAATGGGAATGGTGGAGAACATTTTATAGCCATCTGCCTTTCCCAAGAATTTTCTGTCCGTTGTTAGCTAGACTTAGCTGAAGGCAGACTGTTCTTGCCTGGCTTACTACAGCTTGCCCTAGAGCCTTTCTTGCGCCATCACTGTTACTTCATCTGTGTTTCAAAGCAAAATGCTCTTGTTTGTAAGTTCTCAGACTCTTGAGAATAAGATGTTTCCCTTCCCTAAAATGGAGGAGGGCGAACTGTTTGGTCTTTGTAACCTTAATGGGAATTTTGTCAAACAACATGGTTTCTCTGGGTTTTATATTTGTGTCATGAATTACATCAAGGCAAACTTTAATGTTATAGCTGTCTTTTTCTCCCTATAATGAATTACAATTGGTTGCAGCATAGAGTCCTTTTGATTTATTATGTAATTAAATTTGTTAAACTTTGAGCTACTACTGGTGGTTGCATGATTTTAATAATCTTACATCATACATTGGTCTTGAGTCTTCATATCCAAGTGAGGATTTGGTTGAGTCCTGAATTTTTTCATAAATAGAATTTCTCCAGTTCACGCGAATCATCTCATTTCCCACCTAGTTACTAAGGCCCCCTTACCTTTCACGTGTTAATTGAGAGTGCATTTGATGGTTGTTTTTATTGTCAGTTCAGTAGCATAAAAGAAGAAACAGGTTAACTGAACCTTTTTCTTCTGGTGTGCGTGTGTGCATCATCTATCATCCTTGATTCCTCCTTTGATACCACATGTCCAGTCCACGAGGAATTCCCATGTATTTATCTGTTTATTATACCTGCCTCTCAGCTCCACTCCTCTGCAGCTGACAAGTCACTGCTTTGGAGGGTTGGGCATAAAGATGGGATGAGAACACAAGCCCAGCCTCCCCAACCCTTGCACATGTAAGATAAATCTATGGTCTTACCCTTGTACTCAGCTTCCTGGCACAAAGGCTGTGCCAGATCAAGTCACATGATGGAGAACTTGTCACCATCTCCTGAGATGTTTCAAAAGTCAGAAAATTTGGGAGAGTTCTCCTGTCATGTCGTACATGACAGTGGCAGCTCTCTTTCTGACCCCACGTGTCTCTCTCTCTCAGCTTTCTTTCCTAATGATCCCCTCTCAAGGTTTTTACAAGGATTCTACTCTCATTCTCTCTCTAGGCCCCACCATACTGCTGGCACCACCACACTGAACTATTCTTTGTTTTGGTTTTTACGTAGATGGGCTGTGAGGATTCACCTCAGATCTGTCTGAGAAGAGGCTTCTCATTGTACCCGGCCTTAACTTCTTTATGCACTATTTTTAATAATTGTCACTGGCTGACCTTGAGCTTGCTTTGTATTTAAAGCTGTCTATCATTTACCCCTTCTTCCTTTCTCTGTGTTTTCGGATTTGAGCAACCCAGTCCTTAACTAGACATCTAGTTTTGTGTGTGTCTCCATCTGTATTGAATCTAAACAGCAGCTGCAGTTCATCTCTTCCTAAGTTGAGTGGAACATTTTTCTGAACTAACCTGGTAGATTTTGCTTTGGTTTTATATCTTGTGAATCATTGTAGCCAGGTTCTAGGCAATGCCATTCAACAGCTATTTTTGGTAAGAATCTTAATTTATTTATGTATACCTTGAATAGGTAAAACATGCAGTTGTGCCAAGATATGAAATTCGTATCATTTCTGAAGACATAAAAAGGTAGTAACAGTTTAGTGAATGCCCATGTAAAAGTCATAATACAGCAATATTCTGTATTATGTTAGGAAACTTCGTGTGTCTCCCTGGCCAACAACTCATTAGGGAGATATCTCTCACCAAACAATAGGAATCTGGTGTATATAACATCCTTTCTTTTTTCTACCTCCTTCCATCACCGTCCCCCATCACCCTACTTCATATTCTGTCTCTTTCTTTCAAGAGAACAAAAGCCAAACATACAAAACAGATAAACTTATGACCACAACCAGCATCATGAGAGAAAACAAACCAAAAGCACACAACAAAACATAGAGTCCGTTTTGTGTATTCATCCATTCCATAGCATGAGGCCTGCCCTGAAGCATGGCTGACATACCCAGTGACACTTCGTTACAGAAAACTGATTTTCCCTTTGCCAGTGGGTATCAATTACGGATAAGTTCTTCGTTAGGACTGGAGCCCATGTATTCCTCTCTCAGTGCTGGGATCCTGTCTGGCTTGAACCTGTGTAGGCCTTGTGCATGCTGCCACAGTCTCTGTGCATGCACTTGTGCACCAGTCCTGTTGTGTCTAGAAGGCCCTGTTTCCTTGATGTCATCCATCACCTCTGGTTCATACACTCTTTCTGCCTCCTGTCCTCTATAGACCATGAACCTTGAAGGGAGGGCTTTGGTGAAGATACCCCATTTAGAATTGAGTGCTCCAAAGGCTCTCTTTCTCTGCACAGTGTCCAGTGTGGGTCTCTGTGTTAATTCCTGTGTACTGAAAGCTGTGGGTTAGGTGAGGCACAGATTTCTGAGGTTTCCATTTGACATACTAACACTTCTCAGTTCCAGAAAAATAGCTTTGATACTGTCATTTTCACACTACTATTTTATTTAGTAAGCAGAATGGCTTACATTAATGGCAAAATCATCATTCCATCGTTCCTTCCATAATTACTTACTGGAAAACCTTATGGTCGTTTGTAGTTTTAATGTATTTGCTAATGTTCTGAATCTTTAGGTAACAGTTGAGCTATATTTGTTGTTACTGCTATTGTCTTTTGTTTTTTTGTTTCTTTTTTGTTTTTGTTTTTTTTTTTTTCACTTTGTTTTTGTTTTGGGCGATAGGATCTTCTATATTCCAAATTGGCTTTCAATTTATGGCAGTCTTTCTGTCTCAGCCTTCGAGTGCTAAGATTATCAGTGCCCAGCACCTAGCCTGGCTACAAAGAATGTCCTCATAATTTGTGATGATATAGATATAGTTTGAAAAATCTGGATTAAACATTAAGAATAACTTCTGAAGCAGAGACTACAATTGTAAATATTTTAAAATAAATCTGAGAGGTCAGTATGGTAGCTCATGGATATAGTCCCAGCTGTTGCAAAGCTGAGGCAAAAGGATTGCTGCACTCTGGCGAGCAGCTTGGGCTTCAAAGTGAGTCCTAGGCCAACCTGGGCTACAGAGTGAGTTCCAGGCCAACCTGGGATGCAGAGTGAGACTGAAAAGAAAAAGCAACTTGAAATAACCATGTAGATATTCTTATAATATTGGTTGGTGTCTCAAGGCTCAGGAATTATTTGCAATCTGAAGACTGTCCACACTGCTTTACATGATTGCTCCTTTTCTCCTCTCTGTAGGTTACTAAGTGTGGTGTGCTGTGATCTGGATGCACTTCTCCTACTGGAGGCTCAGTATCAAGTATCCAACATGTTATTACATGCTCAAGAAGAAAATACCTTTGAGACTTCTGAGAACCACAGGTTAGGAAAAACAAACACACAAACAACAACAACAACAACAACAACAACAACAAACAGGTTAACATTAGAACAATACAGTCAGCAGGTCGCCTTACAAATTATTTGAAACTAACTTTCTGTTGGAATTACTATGTTTAAATGAAGGAGTTGAAGACCATTGAAGCATGAATGTCGCAGAAAGATAATGGTGTATGTTTTGGGAGAGTATTATATGTAACGTTTGCTCCTTTTGTCTTAGTATTTTTTTACTTTGGTTTTCACAGAGTTGTAGTACTTTTAAATTCACATCATTTTCTACAATGACCCTCCGAATACAATGCTTGTTTTTACATCTCTCTTAGAGCCACACTGTCTCCAGTTTCCTAATTATGTCAGCTTATAGCCATGCACGCTGATTATCTGCCAAGTGAGATTTAGATCTTCTTTTTCCTACTTATGAATCACACTTGCCATTACCTCAATCTGGTTGATATTTATAGAACACACATTTAGTAGCTGTCATTGCTCTCATGTCTGTAATTCAGAGCATAATGGGATACCTCCTTCCTACCAGGTCATGGACAGTTTATAGGGTATTTCATTGGTTGTTGAGGTTTAATATAGAAAGGAAACATCAGCAGCATCAGAAACTTCTCATCAGGACCTTTTGTGTTGTAGATTTGGGCCACTGTAGAACACAGGCAGAGCTTTTGTCTCCTTGGTCATGAGCCTAGTTTTCAGTGGCTGTGCTGTCTCTTCATCCCAGGAGGAGTTTTATTAGAGATGCGGTTCAGTCACTTCAGAGATAATATGGATCCTAATCTCAATTCTATAAGCACAGGACCATTTATCAAGGAAATACTCTTATTAATCTCACTAGTCTCATGTCAACTATCAATCACTTGCTTCCTCTTTACCAAAGAAGTGATAATATATGTATAAAAATGAATGTAGCCTTCTGTACTGCAAATATGCTGCTGACCAGTATGTTTTGCAGATACTTTCTTGTTTCTCTCTCTCTGTGTATGTGGTGTGCTGTGTATGTGGTGTATGTGGTATGTGTGTGTATGTGTGTGTGTGTATGTATGTATGTATGTATGTATACATGTAGGTATATCTGTATTTCTTTGCAGTCTAGTGACATGTAAAAAAATCAAACCTTATTCATTTAAGGAAAGAACAAAATTGATGTATATTCTCTTTCAGGAACTTTATAATTGATGGATTATCAGTAGAGAGAAATCATGTTCTTGTAAGGATTAATCTCATTGGTGGACCTTCAGAGCGGATTTTGCCTCCAAGGATGCTTGAGAAGGTGAGTGAAATATTTTGACACGTTTTAGAGCAACACATCTGGCTGAAGTGGTACTGAGCAAGATTTTCCAACTGACTACACACCAGTATTCCACTTTTGTTGCTTAACAAACTTTACAAAGTGGATAAACTGATTCAAAATAAGAATAGTATTGTCTCCAATACTATTGGAGCTCATGAGTTGCCAGTGTGTGTACAAGAGCAATAGGTTATTATTTTATTACATTCTTATCTTTGTTCTGTGTGTTTTTGAGTATTTGAACTGTGAAGTTTTTCTCTGTCACAATCCTTAACTCTTGTATATTTACTCTTGTTTTGCGTGATGGAGTCTATATGGTCTTTATTGAGGAGAGCTGTCCATAAGAACTTTCTTTCTGTGACTACCACCCTGAAAAGATGACCTACAAATCTACAAATTGGTAGAAGAATAATGACTCTGTGGGCCAAAAGAAAATACAGGGCCTTTTAAACATCGTACTATTTTCATGGAAAAAAAAAGCAACTCTATCTTTATCAGTCCTCATCACAAGAATAAGATCATATGTCCACGTTGTTTAAAATTGTATTACATTTTGTTTGTTAACTTTTCGAAATAGTCAATCATAATAGCAAATAAGTTTTGATTAATTGGACAAGATGTTTATGAACAAAAACCAGGAGTCAATTTAAATGAATGATACTCCAAAGTTCAGTCTCTTAACCCAGCTCATGTTATTTGTTGTGTGTTTAGGGGGATGACCCATATCCTTGGCCAATGTTTTCGTCATACCCACTGCCACAGTGCTATCTGTCAGAAGGTCCACGAAGTGCTGATATAAAACAAGGTAAATCTTTCCTATCAAATGATCTTCCAATGCTTTTATAAGGAAGGTAAGTGCTGATTTCCATTCAGCATGTATGCATGAATCCATCGCTGCACGTCCCCTCTAGGCTTTTCCATTTGCTCCTGGGTTTTGTTGAGCTAGTAACTGTATAAGGTCAAAAAGTACTACTTGCAGCAAAGGCACAACAAATCTCTTCATTAGCAAAAGATGTTTGGTTTAAAGACTGAAGTGGTGGTGACTGCAGAGACAGCCCAGCAGCTGAGAGAACTTGCTGCTCTTGCAGAGAACCCTGGTTCAGCCTCCACACCATCTGTAACTCCAGCTCTATCATCTCTGACGTAGAGACCCTCCACTGGCTCCCAGGGCATTCAACACACATGTGGTACAGGAAGGCCAAACACTCATACACATAAAATAGATACATCTTTACAACTTAATTATTTTAGAAATCTAGATCAATAGGTACTGATTAGTTAAATTCTGCGTATGTAGAAGTTTGTTTACCACAGTGTTTGTTTTAAATCACTGCCATGTTCACATGAATCCTGTGTACTTAAATTTGAATTATAGTGGGAAGCATTTTATCTAGCTTTGGAGGCATCAGCACAAATGGATAGTTGTACAGCTTTTCAGTGTAACATGAGTGAAATAGACAAAGTAGCGTGCTAGGATAGTATATAATCAAACTGCCTTGTGAAAGAAAATCTTATATAAATAGATACGTGTAGTTCGGACTGTGTGTGAGCTTTGGAGGGGAAAGCAACAGTGAGCAATCTTGAGGCTGGAGCAAAGTTGCTGAACTTGATGACATCATACAGTGCTAGGGCTACGCCAAGAGGTTCTAGGCCAGGAAATTCCTACAAGAATTATGAGGCTCCACAATCAAACATTTCATTATTTTCGAAGTCAATTCTTAACATCAATATCCTGTGCTTTATCATGCCGTCAAGCTTACACTGGAAAGAAATCATGTGTAAAAGATATATATTCTCCACTCACTTTATGTGATTTCAAGTTTTGACTTTGGGTTTCAGTCTTGCATGGCAAAATTTATTACTTTTTCAGACACTTGGGAGTAACATTGCACATTTTCAGGAGGAGGTTCTTGCAGTGGATCCTTTGGATGCTTCCATCCTCACTCCCATCCTTCAGGGAACCCAGGCCACTTTCAGGTGTTTGCTCTGAGTCTTTCTGTTAGGCTATTTATAGTGTAGCTTTTGTCTTTAGGTTATTAACCTGCATGCTTGCTTCTCTACTGTACATTTCATAAATACTGAGTGCAGGGTTACTCCCTGGGAATTATAAATAACAGATCAATACCTGTGTGCTTGTTTCAGTACCTCGATCTTTTTCTTGGTTTTCCTTGACATACAGCACTATTTCCTTTGTTAAGTTTCATTTGGAGATAGACATTTCTTTATTATGTTTTGAATACCAGACTCACTGTCAGTTTTATTAGCTGACTTCCACCTTTATTAATTTGTGTCCTCAAAATATTTTGGGAACATGAACAAAGGAAATGAAAATTAAAAAATAAGGTGTAAATAGATATTTCCCCAAGGATAAACATATCCATCAGTACCTAGGAATCAGTACTGATGGAAGTGTGTTGTTACTCCATTCAGAAGTGATTTATAAAAGAGCAATAATGGATTCATGTTCTACCAATAGGTGCCAGAGAACTGTAGGGTGTTTCCAGGTCAGTTTACGTTCCTGTTCTCTTAGATGAGTATTTTCAAAACTCTTTTCCCTCTTCCCCATTCTCCATCCTTCCTTTAGACAATAACCAAACCTGTCATTCTGGTGGAATAGACAAGGCACGGAGCATCTATGTGTGATTAGTGCATATCAATCCCTTGACTGCCCACATGCCTGCTTAGGCCTTCAGTCAAAACTGGAAATGCACTGCCTTAGCTGACTGGCAAAAGCCAATGTCGACATCCTCCTTGCCTCCCTCAGTGACAGTGATTCTCACAGTTCTGTCGTTGTCTCTCGTTGGATCTTCATCCTATGAACCTACAATGCATCCATAATTTCCTGAGTCTATGCTTATGTAAACTGTGTGTGTGTGTGTGTGTGTGTGCATTGAGTTGAGTAAAATAAGCCAGGCAAGCAAAGATAAATACACACGTAAGTGTGAACATATTCTCTTTCTCTGAAGGACCCTCCGATACTCTTCAAGATCCATAACATAGTTGAATGGAGTTCACCCTTCGGCCTTCATCAGTGTTCTGCCACAATTGCCTAATTTTTTATTAATGTGTATTAGTTGTACAACATAACCAGTTTCATTAGGACATGTGAATTCATGTCTGTTGTGTACTGTGATAATTTTTACTCCTCCCCTTGACTTCTGTTATTTGCCTTCCCATTTTCTTCCCCTTCCTCTTCCAAGTAGCCTTCTACTTACATTTCTGTCTTTGTACAGAAGCTAGATTCTACATATAAGATAAAATGAGATACTTGTTTTCTTCATATTGTCTATTTCAGTTAACATGAAGATTTTCTGTTCCACGTAAATGACATATTTTTCCCTTTGTGGTTAAATAAGACTCAGTTGTGTATACATACCACTAGATCCTTAATTGGCAGGCATCTGTGTTGGTTCTGTAGCTTGGTTTTTGTCAGTTCTCTGTGGTATAGATGGCTATACAGTATCTCTGTATGCTGACTTAGATTCATTTAAGTATATGGTCAGGAATGTATAACTGGATCATATGGTAATTCTGTTTTTAGTTTTTTTTAGGAATCTTCATACTGATTCTGTAGTGACTGTACCAGTTTACATTTCCATCAACAGCGTTTAAGAATTTCCTCCTACCCACTCCCAAGTCTAGGTACTGGGAGCTGGCAAGCAGGAGTGGAGATTGTCTAGAAGGCAGGGTGCTGAGAAGGTCGGCAGGTTGAAGGAAAGTTGAGTCTACCATGAGAGTCTGTGGATTCAGGGAGTGGAGGCAGAGAGGCAATACAGGATCCTGCAGTTGGTCTGCTATGCAGCTGGTGTTGACAAGGGTCATTGGAATTGGAGGACAGGCAGAGGGTGAGGATTGCTACCTGATTCCCTGCATAGCCAGTGGGTTTCCTGGGAGACATTGCTATTGGTGTTGAAAGATGAGACAAGATTTCTAGGAGGAAAGGTTCATAGGACAAAAGGAAAACTGTAGAAGACCTGTTTAGTCCCTTTGCACTGGGAGCAGAGAGGAAGAAGAGTGTGCAGCAGTCAGGCTGCTACTGACCTGATGGTAAGAATGGGGAGGTGGGAAGGAAGGAGAGCAGGCTGAGTGAAAAATGATTACCTATTCCCTGGCTGGAGTAGGGAGGCACCTCTGTTACTGATTCTCAAGTCGTAGATAGAGATCTTGAGCTTTTTTGCTGTTCCTGAAATTTTCTATCTCTTGACTAGTGTCTTTCCCAGAACATCTCCTTTAGCCACACACCCTATAACTTATTTCTCAGTGTGCTTCTAAGGCTTCAAAAATGATGTCATGCAGTATCAATTTGTTTTTGTCTGGCTTATTTACTAAGCATAATATCCCAGAGGTCGACCTATGATCTCACAGTGGCAGAACTTAGGTTGTTTTAAAGCCTAAACTCCCTACTGGGCCTTTCCCACGAGCCAAAAAGAAAGTGTTCATTTCTATCTATCTATCTATCTATCTATCTATCTATCTATCTATCTATCTATCT
>JANHMN010000019.1:46222780-46236734 GCA_030674055.1 Rhabdomys pumilio
ACACACACACACACACACACACACACACACACACACACACACACACAAAGCTGGGATTGGTGGTCTCTACAGTTCTGGAGGCTAAGCATGTTAATTATATACAGTTGAATGGAGAGGCAGATTATTGCATTCAGGTGAACTAATAGGTAATGTCATAACATTAAACAAGGAGATAAACAAGAAGGCAGGACTTATGGTGAAAAGCTGGGTCAAAGAGATAAGTTTAGCTAATCTCCATTGGAACACTCTCTATAGTAGACCACTGGAGCCTGAAGCTTCAGAGTCCTTGGCATGGCCACACCCATGCCAACAGTATACCTTCACTCAGGACTCCCTGCACTCAGGACTTCTACACACTGTAGAGTCTCCATTTTATTGCAATGTTATTTTGATGTACATTTTACTCAGTGGGTGCTGGCATCCTCAAGGAGGAGAATATGCTCTCTAGAATACTAGATAGTATTGTTAAGTCCATTAACAAGTCCCTTAGGGTAGCAGTAACTCGCTGGTTGTTTTCTTAGGTCTTAGAAATGTGTATAGGTCATTTGTTGAAAGCTAAACATATACTAGTAACTTCTCACAGAAGGGAATGTTTTAGTGTTCCCAGGAACTCCTTGGCAAGCATTCCTTGCTAATCCATTCCTTCTTCCAGAAGGTTTGCTTTCTTGTGTCTAAGTGGAGTGACAGCTAGTGAGCCACCTGGGTAAACAAGTGTGATTCTTCCCTGTCCTTTCTTCTCATTGGCCTTCATCTCTATCATTTTTATGGTAGTTATCCTTCAGATTCTGAATCACACATACAGACATTTTTCACTACCATTAATAGCATTTCAACATCAATTTCATTAATAGCTTTGTTGAGATGTAATTAATATATGATATAATCCATCTATCCAAAGTACACAGTTCATTGATTTGTTTGTTTTTCTAGACTGAGTGTCTCTGTGTAGCCCTGATTATCTTGGAGTGCTGGGACTAAAGGCGTGTGCCACCACCATCTGGCCAGTTTGATGATCTTTAGTATATTCATAGAAATATTATTCACAGCCTTCAATGAGTAAAATCAGCAAAATAGGATAAAGTCACCCTGAACTAAAACTCTTGGAACTTTGAATCAATGAAATCTGTATTTTCTTTGCTGATTTGTCAGAAGATCAAGGGTCTAAGGAAGTCGGGCCGCATCCACACATGTTTAGTGACCAGAGGAATCAACATGAGATGTCTTCTCCTATCAAATGCTGCCTTTCAGACAGCTGTCATTAGATGTTGGGAATTATTTACAGACTAACCTGTGTGACTCTGCTTCTCAGCTGTGGTAACCTCAAATCTGACTGAACCTCCACAGCACATGTAGATTGTGGTTGAAAGTTCCTTGCACTACACCTCAGTATACAGCTTTCCTCAGCTGGGTACCCTCACTTACTTTATCATTTACAAAACGTCACTGTCATTTTCAGTGACACATAAAGGTATGCATTGCTAGTGTTTTATCCCATGTTTTTTCCACAATTAAAAAAAACTATACAGCATCTCATTGTACAGTTATTCCAAATCCATCCTTCTATAGTGTCAGGTTCTACTTTTATTGCTTCCTTCATCATATTTCTACTTATCTGATGGGAAATTGATTTTTGGCCTAGTGAAAAAAATCCTCTTACTATTATATAAAAGTTCCTTATTGATAATCATTCTCTTCAATGCAATGTGCCAGCTAATATTAAAATACAGATAAATTTTTCTGAATCTTTCCTTATGACAACACAGTTCTTTCATCTTATAGTCCATAACTGTAAACGGCAATAGTTCTTAATTTTGGACATAATATGAAGTATAAGCAAATTCCAGGCCAGACTCATTGGCTTATCAGTCTTGAGGTTTGGACAAATTCAGTATATGTATTTAAACCTTTACCATCTATATGTTACTGTCTGCAGGAGCCATATCATGTCTTAGGTGAATGCATGAGTTCCCTGCTGTGCTGCGTGTCTGTGATCTGAATTGCTCTGACACGTTATAACACATTATGAGGGGAAGTGTAAGTTCACAAATACTGTGATTGCTGTACTATGGAATAGAAAAGGATTTTTTTTTTCCCTGAAAAGTTTCTTTTGAGATAGGGTTGTACATAGCTCTCACTGGCCTGGAACTCCATCAAACTAGAAATGTTCTTATTCTTTCTTATTTCTAGATTGTTTTTATTCTTGGAATTCAGATTTATTCCTTAAGATAAAAGTAGTTGATTCTGGCTTGGCATCAACTCTTTCAGTGAAGGATCTGGTAAGATAGTACTACTACTAAGAGCATGGTTTCTCTCCTGGGTTGCAGCGTTAAAATAGCTACTTTACACAGTAAAATACTCATTGTCTTTTGAAGAATGAGGCTGTATTTTTATGTGTTTTATCTCCTTAAAAATTGAAATAAATGTATCTGTAACAACAAGGAAAAGTAGGCCATAAACTACCTTTGTTGAGTACAACCCTAATCCTCGTGTTTTCAAACTTTGCTGATATCTCCTCCAGTAAATGTCAACAAGTATAAAAAAATGAAGGGATCAATTGAGGAAAATGAATTTTCTGCTTTAAATGTGTTCTATCTTTTAGGAAATGCAGTTCTTTAGCAAAGACCAGGAAGCCTTTAGATGCTAGGTCATTTATAATGAAACAGACGGAGCAGAAGACCACCATGTTAAGTGGAACAAGCCAGATTAAAAATGACAAATGTCACGTATCCTCTCATGTATGGAATCTAGATTAAAAATAAAAGAAAGGAAACAGAGATTAATTTGAAAGAGGAAGAGTTGTCATGGTCATGGTATCTCTTCACAGCAACAGAACATTGACTCAAACACGTATTTTCCTCCATTGCCTTCTCTGGTCCCAATAGTTTCCTTCCTCTTTGAGACCACTCCATGCTATGTGAGTCGCTGTCTCAAAAACTTAATTCATTAGAAGATAGACAAAATATACTCTGGAAAACACAATTAACAATTATTTAATAATTAAGGGTTTTCTTGATGCTGCCTGTTTTGGGGAGGGGGATGCTCATTATGTATCCCAGATGACCTTGAACATGGGCCAACCTTACTAGCCTCACCAGCATGGGTGCTCCTAAAGAAATTGGGGTTCTCTTTCAAGGCTCTTAGTCTCATTTGTAACTTAGGGGATTTAAGTTCAGAGGGAAGCTTAAGGGCCATTTTATTAAAGTTTGGGAGAACAACTACAGGCTAGGCAAAGCTGTAAGTCTTGGCAGCAGCCAAGAGGAGGGAGACGGAAAAAAGGAAGTCATTCTTTTGCGTTAGGGTCTAAGCCAGCAAGATGTTCAGCAATGGAGAGCATCGGTCATCTGCAGGGTACAAGGGCAGGGACTTCAGAGACAGACTGAAAAAGCACACAGTGTCAAAAACACTTGGTGAGGCTCTGGGACAGTATCTGGAAACAGAGGTAAGAGATGTGAGAAGGCAGACATACACTTTTCAAGTTAAGACTTAAAGCCAGGAAGATTTCTCAGTGCAGCTTTGAGAAGCCCTGTAAACAGCTGCCTTGGGAGAAGGACCTCTGTAAAGAAAACGTGTATTATCACATCAAGGGGATAATTGTTCCTTCCATCTCTGTAACACAACTTCAGGTAAGTCAGCTGATTGACAGGCCCAGGTGAATTAACTTTCAAGGGAGGTGGCAATAAATAGTATGTCCCAATCTTTGCAACACATTGTCGAATCATGTCTCCATGCAGACCAGAAGTTGAACTCTGATTCTGTTCTTCTTTGACCAGGAAGAAGAAGCATTTCCTTAATGGACTTGAAAAGACTGTATATGTCTTTTTTTTTTTTTTTTTGCTCTTGCATCTTAAATCTTAAAAAAGTTCTGTTGTGATGTTTAATGTTCTGGTATTATCAGGGAAACAGGAATTGTGTCCACAGTTGACCATGAGGGAACAATGTATTCTCAGTGGCTTGCAAGCTACTAATCCCTGTAACACTGGGATTATTGGCATAAGCTTCCACATCTGGCTTCCTTAGGATTATCTTAAGTGAGCATTTTATATAAGCACATACTTTTAATAAAAGTATAGTCAATTCCAATGTAAACGGCACACCAAATAGTGATGTAGATCCATACCTATTTGAGTGGCGTACTATCTTGCTTAGTCTTGGTTTTCAGTTACTTATGAACATTCACATATGCATGGTGTATCATTTATATGTGATAAAATGCACTCATTTAAAGAAAATACTGTGAAAATTCATAATCACCTAACAAAATACAGCATCTTCTCACGACCTCACAGCAAGTCTTTCTTGCTCGGAGTCATCTCTTCTCCATCCTTAGTCACAGGCAGACACTGGTCTTTGTCATTACTCTGAATTGTGTTCCTCCACCTCAGCTCAGCCACAACACCATTAGGATTTTGGAAAGTTGGTTTTTGGGGGAGCCAGGGTGTTGTCACGTAGGGATCTTAGCAGCATTTCTGGGGTTCTCTGCCCATCAGATGCCAGGTGACCTCTCATTCCACTACCTCACTTGTGACAACTGAAATGCCAATTGCCAAATTCCCCCTTGGGATCAAAACTGAATCCACGTGAGAACCAGTGCTTACTCTGAGATGACTTTCCTGGTGCCTGCATCTCACAGGAAGAATAATGCTGAGGATCCATCCTCTGTACCGTTTTCAGTTTGCTCAGTATAATGAATGACTCAAAATTTATAGATGCTGTTATACAAATGCTATTTGCTTTCTATTTACAGAGTGAGAGGTCAGTATTTAATAATAAATACACTCTGTTTAACCATTTCCTTTTTATGTTCCTCTAAATTCTTTAAAACAACAGTAGATATTTTTCAGCAGGGAGTTACTTGTGTATCAGCTTTATTTTTGCAAGGCTGTCATTTTCTGTGAGGGACTGGACATGGTGGCATACACCTATAATTCCAGTACTTTGGAATTTGAGGAAGGAATCTCCCGAGTATGAAGTATGTGCACAGCTTGGGGGCACAGGTGGTGGGCGTTCTAAGCTTTTTTTTTTTTTCTTATAACTTAAATATCCTTATCCATTATTAGTTATGCACACAAATATAGTTTTGGCTGTGATAACTGAGGGATGATGGATGATATGTCTCAGCCTTTTAAGACTAATTAGAACTGTAATTTAGATCATCTTCTCTTTACCAAGACGTCTCTCTGTGTATTCTTTGTGTGTGTGCATGTACAGGAATATGATAGTTCTTCCTTACCTGTAGTTTCAGCTTCCATGGTCAGTTACCCACTACCAACCGAAGTCTGAAAATATTAAGTAGGAAATTTTAGAACTAATAATCTTTAAACTGCTTTTTGTTGGGGTTAGTCTGCATAGGACCTCTGCTGCCAGCTCACTTTGTCCTATTCTGCATGTGAAATATCCCCTATCTAGCCATGTGCTATGCATGTTCTTTGTCTATTTCTCATTTAGTGGCCAATCTGATGATTGGCAATTGTGGTATACTAGTATCGGTGTTCAATTAACCCTTCATTTACTTAATGGTTCCAATATACAGTGGAAGGCTTCAATTCTCTTATACTAAATTATCATTGCTCTATTTTGCTATTAGTGATTATTGTTAACTTCTTTAACTTTAGTAAAGATATTTGACTATCTAGCCTATAATAGTTTAACCTGTTATTTTGCTTGCTAGACAATGATATTGGAAACCTGTTATCATGTTTCAAAATGTCTGACAAACAAACGGAGTGGCTAGAAAACTGCCGAAGACAGTTCTGTAAAACAATGAAGTCCAAGCCGGATGCAGTCCGTGGAAGTGGTGAGTGTGGTGTTTCATACCAGGGATCTCTCTGCATGAAGTTATTAGAACAGAAGCTGTGGGTCCTGGGAGTTCTCCCTGTGTGTGCAGGAAATGTAGTGCTAATTGGAAAAGTCCATTGTCCTTCAAGGGATTTGTAATTCTGAGAAAACCCCAGACCCGAGAACTCTTGAGCCTTATAACAGACTGGGGTGGTGAGCAACTCTGAGGCCCTGCTGCCTTTCCTTGGGCTACAGCTTACCTGGTTTCAACAGTCTTCACCTTCATAGACCATGTTGCTGTATCTTTGTAGAAGACTTAACCAGTTCACTAGTGACATAAGCATCTTTTTTTTTTAATTTTTAAAATTTTTTTCAATCTTTGCTTTCTTTTTTATTTAATTTTTTTAATTTTAAATTTTTTAATTGGGTATTATATTTACATTTCAGATTTTATCCCCTTAACCCACTTCCTCCCACCACCCAGAAACCTATTCCATCCCCCCTCCTCCTGCTTCTATGAGGCTGTGTCCTCACCTACCCCCCCACTACCCCCTCCCCCCTCTCACATCTCCTCCCCACCCCACTCTAGTGACATAAGTATCTTAAAACACCACTAGACATCCAGCAAAACCAATTGAATGATTCCTAAGGAAGCTTTGTCATAAGACAGCGTCTCTAGTTTTAAGCAAGCCAGTTTAACTTCAGTTATTTACATGTATGTTAACATTCTGAGGCTGTAACTTTTTATGAGACTTCTAAAACACTGTCATTTAAAGTGACTTAACTTCATCAGCCATACTTAATGGCTTTCATATTTTTTAATAAAATTAAAATCAGGAATTTAAGAACTAAATTTATAGTTTTCTGGAAATGGTATTTTAGAGAATAATGAAATATTTATGTGGCAAAAAAATCACAAATTATTCAATTATTCTCTATAGCATGAGTATAAATGAGCATCTAAACATGTTTTGTATCCCTTAAAATTTATAAAGAATCTTATACATATATTCTTGATTGTATAAGAGAAAATATTTAAAATAGGTTTTCTCAGTGTGTTTTTCACATGGCAAAAAAATACATAGCAACTTAGTAGAGGAGTGGCTTGGAATAGTTTAGTTTAAATATTTAAATACATCAAAAACCACAGCTCTGGCCTTAGAGTTGGTGGAACACATTTCATCTCATTACTTTGGAGTCAGAGGCAGGTGGATTTCTGAGTTTAAGGCCAGCCTGGCCTACAAATTGAGTTTTGAGACAGCCAGGGATAAACAAGAAACCCTGTCTTGAAAAACAAAATAACAACAGAACACAGTTCGGAGTATTTCTCTCTCATAAAGAAACAGAAGAGAAGTGTCACATGTCTGTCCATTATCTTCTGGAATGGTGTAGATAAACCCAACAGAGGATTTCCTTTGGTATCTGGGGCACTGTCCACATGTCCTTCCTCGGTTATTCATTGCTTTTTGATGCTGTGTCCATCAGTGTGCCGTGAGCTACTTCAGTCATAGCCCCAGGATTCTCTGCCTAATGCTTAGTCACTTACACAAAGCTCAGTATACGCCACAACAACTTTATTATGTAACCTATATTTTATCAATGATGAAACTGAGATTTATAACTTTAGGTGACAGCCTAGTTCTCTATAGTAGAAGAGGCAAGAGGTGGATCCAGGTAATCTAATGGCAAAAGCTATGGCGTCACTTTTCTACATCACCTTTTTATACCTAACATTTTGTCTATTAGAGACAGTATTTATCAGATAGACATAGATAAGTAAAACACTGGCTTAATAATAAATTATGTTGTTGTATGTATTATCTCATGGTACATTCGTTTCCAGCCTTACAATAGCCCACCCAGTTTGGGTCTTAAACCCTGACTAATGGTGGCTAGGGAATCAAAACAGAGAGACACGCAGACACAACAGGTGGGGTTCTGCTGTCTCCACAACCAGGAACCTCAGTTGTTTATCAGTACAACACAGGGGGAGGGGCTAGCTAATCTTCCTAGGAAGTCCCTACAGGGCCACAGCATCAGGCTGCGAACACCTCAGGAGAAAGCTGCAATTGTCAGTCTTTTCACAGGCTGGTCTCATGTTCATGGACACTCACACTGGGACCCAACAGAAAGTCTTACACCCATGTGGATATCAGCTTTGCCAGTTTCCCATAGATCAGAGGCCTTGTTGTCCTTGACACGGCAGTGACAACAGTGCATAGTCACTCATGACTCCCCTCTCTTCGGTCTTCTTCCAGTCCCTATCTACACTGTCTGTAATGTGAGGGAAACTGATTTCAAAGGCAAACTCATTGCAAAAACATTCGGCAGATTGCCTGTGTATATATGTGTACACACACACACACACACACACACACACACACACACACACGTCTACCTCTGCAGTCTTGGACAGCTTGGGTTATAAATATGAGTGACCGACAGTTATGAGATCTAATCTTTTATAAATTATCCTTTGTAAAGTAACCTATTCTGTTTTTCTTTAACATACTTATGTAATGATACATAATATATAATAGTCTACCCATTAAAGTTTTCAAAATTATGAGAGATTGAGTTTGTTTTAAGTTTCTATATGACTGCAAGTGTCCAACTGACAAAAGGAGAAGATGGAAGGAACTGTAAATACAGTTTGAGAACCTGCTCATTGGCACTGTTGTCCTACAGCGGGCAGATGCTGTCCGGTTTTGGCGGTGGAGAAGGGATGGAGAATAACCATTAACAATCAGTGTTCTCACACTTAACTAAATCCGACCATCTTCACAATGATCTGAGGAGAGTTTCCCACTTTTTTTTTTACATGTGGGCTCCTTGTGTTTGTGGGGTTCTTTCAGACATCAAGCATATGAGAGGATCAAGTAAGCCTGTGAGGATGGACAGCTGTGAATTTCTGCACTTACAGCCCCTGGGTGAAGTGATGGTTTACATGGCCCCGAATCTCTCCTAACCCCACAGGAGTGTCAACTAGTACATGTAATTTGCTCCATTTGTGTTAACACTTCAATGCCAGAAGAAAACACAGGGGGACACTCTGCTTCACTGGATGCATTTCAAATGTGGTGTTGTATTCTCTACTTTTTATTCATTATGATGCAAATCACTACAGAATTCCCTTTGTTCTTTTCCTATTTTATTGTCAGGGAATTGTCAGTAAATTAACTGTCTTGTTATTCTTTTGACTTTCCTACCCTAATTTCTTAGTACCTGTCCACTGTTAGCAATCAATTTCAGAAGCAATCCCAGATGTGGTAAATTCTAACCTCTTGCATCTGATATTCTAGAGGCAGCTCTCCATTAAAGCACCATTATTTTCTCATCAGTATCTCCTGTTAATCTTCTATGAGTGATTTAATAGTCATATAGTTTAATATCTGCCTTGTATATATTTTTTCATTGATATTAACTGATGACCTAGTTCATGGCTAAAATTCCTATGAGTGATTACTACAGATTAAGTTGGCCATTATATAACACATACCTTTCTATCATATGGGTCCTGAAGATTGAACTCACCTCATTAGGCTTGGTCTGCAAAGGCCTTCTCTGATGAGATTTCAGGACTGCCAGGTATCTCAGGGGTAGAGCATTTGTTTAGCACATATAATTCTTAGTATCTTACCTAAAACACTTTTGAAGAAAGTGACAATAAAAGAAAAAAAAAACCTGTGGTAGAATCATTTATCTGACAGAAATAAAATTTAAGGACTGACATAATAAAACTATAAAAAGAGGTTCCAAAGTGACCTACACCTTTGGAAGAGAGGTCAGGTGTTTTTGTCCTTATCTGTGTTGGGATATACAGTTAAGAACCTGTAGCATCCCACATACAGCAAACAAAATGACTCCAGAAAAATAGAAGGGAAACTGGCTGCTTAGGATCCATGGAAGAAAATTCTCTGTGTTTTCATTTGACCTATATATTTTAGCCTGATTAATTGTGAATGATAACAGATGCTGGAAAATGGAATGGAACAGTAAAACCCTGCTTTCTCCAGCTGCAGGACCAGAGAAAGGGCAGCCACCCAAAGGCAGAAGACTTTTCACAAGTTACTTTCTTGTCTCAGAAACAGTATGGGAAATGGTTCTGAGCCAGACTCAGTATTTATGTCCTGAAAGATAGTCCTAAACAACAAAGGTGTCTGAAGAAATGATGGCTGGGAACTTGTTAACTTGTCAAGAGACCTGAACCTACAAGATCTGAGCAGACCCTAAAATGGAGACATGCAAGGAACCCCATAGCAAACACAGCATGATTAAGCTTTCAAAAGTAAGACAAGGAGTCTCGAAAGCCAAGAGTATCAGTACCTCTTCTACCAGGGATAAGCATACAGTGGACAGTGGGCCTCTCAGGACAGATGGAGGTCAAATCAAAGTGGAACATTAGTCAACATAATAAAAGTGTCCTCACAAATGAAGAGAGGTCAAAGGTTCTCATATGAAGTAAGGTCGCCGTACAGCATAGCTAAAGGAAGTTTATGTCATTTTGCTTTCCTGACATCTTGTAAATCTGTAACTGTTCAAACCAGCAACGATTTTTTTAAATGAAAGAATAAAGCTGGACAACTTAAAAACATGATGAAAAATAGGGTGTCCATGCATAAAATAATTTTTATTAAAACTAGATAGAGCGTGGACTAAGTTCTTAGAAAATTAGAATTCTAATTTTAGGGAATAGAGGTATGAGGAAAAAAATACACTCTTACATATGCAAGGGTCGGAGGAACCTTTAAGGTAACTGTTGTATGCTGTGATGGGATAGCTGTCAGGTACTCATTTCTAAGTGTGTGTAGGTAGTGAATCCCGACAGTCTGTTTACAAACACTGTGTTGCTGTGGTGATGGTGTCTTAATATTCTATAACTTTAAAAATATACATGTATTTCTCACAGTTTTGAAAGCTGGGAAGGCAGAGGTCAGGGCTCAGACCTAGAATCCATGTCAAGTTTAGGCTTGTTATCTGCTTTAGTGATGGAGCACTGGCTGTCTCCTCAGATGATGGAAAGAGGCAGTATGGCTCTGCAAACCCCTTTAAATAGGTGCTGGTCACATTCAAAAGGGTAGAGCCCTCCTGACTTGCTTACTTCCCAAATGTGTCACCTCTTTTAAATATATTTATCTAATATTGGTACAATGTGTTTTGATCAAATCTACCCCCGATCCCGCCATTCTCTACTTTATATTCTCCATATTTCTTTCCCATTTCTAATGCTTACTCTCTCTTGTTCTCTTCTCCTCTTTTCCCCGTGAAGAAAATGACTGTCGATTCCCTAGCTATGATCAGGTGTCTATAGCAGCCTCAGACTTGGTGGGGTGTCAGGCATTTGGAGTATAATTATCTTATAGTGTGCTGGTCTGTGGGAATGCTACCATTCATTTAGGCTGGGGTTGGGATGGGGCAAGATCAAGGGAGAATTGAAGTCAACCTCTTTCTCTTCCGCTCCTGCCTTCAGTCTTTCCTCTACAGAAAACCCATGTGTTCTTTTAGGCCTACGAATACAATCGTAGTCTTTTAACTATATTCCTAGTCTAGAGAACAGGCATAATTAAAGTAAAAGGCTGTAATTTAAAATCCTTTATGGAAATCTCAGGCCTGTCATTTAAGATTAATATACATTTTAGACGAAACAATACTTCATAGTTTGCTTTCAGGGAAACATTACAGAGAGAATTTGTTTTCAACGTTAAGAATTGCTTCCCACACCCTAAAGTTTAGTATTTTTTGCCAATAAGCTAGGCTGTTGGTGACCTTCAATACTTCCTTGGTTTTAGGAGATTTTGCTGGCATTTTGAGTATGTTGCTTTCAAAACAAAACAAAAAATAAACAAAAAACCAAATAAAAATCCAACCAAACCAAACTAAACAAAATCGCAACATGCAATTTTTAAATTTCTCTCTGGTACCTGGAGGATTAGAAAGCAAAATTCTCCTTGCATTTTTTTCCACTGTAGAGAGAAATGCCAGCTTGTTCTTTTCCCTAGCTCTGCTTTGATCATCCTGTCTCAAGCCAAGCCTTCCATGTGTAAGTGGCAACTTCCATACCATACAGATATCAAATACTGTGCTTTCTATGTGAGGTTCAAAGCAACATGCACACTGACATATGAGCCTGTGTACAAAGACAGCAATAAAACCCCTGGTGTTTGAGAGCATGCACACTAATAACAGCTTAGCAGTACGCTTTGATTTCTTCCATTATTTCAAACATTATACTCAAATACATAGCACACAATTCCATTGAATGTTGAAACGGACATATCCATAGAAAATTATGTTTTTGTGCAATGTTTGTTACTATGTATCTTGCACTTCAGATGATTAGTCTTAACCATTAAATTAAAAATAATTGTCCGTGAACTCCATCACACTACCCTTTCTGGAAAATCTCCTTCACAAGTTTATTCACATAGAAGTTAAAAGTTGCTGCCCAGGACTATATTATATGTGGATTCATAAAAGACAAACTTCTGAAGCAGTTTTAGACATCCGATAGACTTATGCCTGTGTTTGTAAATATAGAGCCAGCCTAGACAATTTCAAACTTCAATCTGTCTGCAGAGGTGTTTTTGTTAAGCCATCACTATTGAATTTCCATGTTTTAAAATACTTTCCTTTGAAATGCTATAATGAATAGAATTCAGTGAATAGAAACATTTCGTTTCTAGCACTGGCCATCACACTGTGGTAATATATAGCTTGGTCTCTACAGTCATGAAAAACTACACCGTTCCGTTTTTGTTACTTGGCTTTTACATTTTTAAACACTAATTTTTCTTTGAAGAATTACATGCTTAGAATATACTTGAATGTAAAGTAGAATCCATGTAGCTAATAAAGGTCATGGTTAATGGAAGAAAGGCACAATGTTAAAGTGTGAAGCAAGCTCGCTGGCTTCATCATATAGCAATCAGCCACTCCAGAGATGTATTTCTTTAGAGAAACGAGAACAAATTTCTCTGGGCTGCATATTAACTTTAATCCCCTGGAGCACCCATTTGTAGGATATATGCAGACACTGTGCTCTTATCACAGCTACCTGGAAAGGAATCATTCTACGTCAGATAGTGCGTACTTTCTTTAATCTGGTTTCTTGAACAGATACCACCAGCTACAAAGTATAAAAGACAGAATATGCCACAGATCTGAAAGTGACATGAGTTATGTTTGAATCTTGGTCTTAGAGTTCACTATTCTGTATGCAAATGATGAGAAACGATCACCTCATGAATGCATTAAAAACAATTAACAAATTCTGAAGTACTTGTTAGGTAATCTAAAGATGATAGATATTTCTTCTTTAGTTAGATACAGAATGAGTTCACAGCTAAGTTATTAAAATTTAATTGACATCAGGAACTTTATGAGTACTGATAAAAGTCTGCATTTTGAGTTGAACTCCTCAGAGCTATGGCACTCAGGGGGCTTTTATGTGCTAGTCTGTGACCTAAAGATGGGCTGTCACACATTGCGCTTTCCTGACTTTTAAAATTCTAATCACTCTCATCCCTGTTACAGCTCTAGGAGAACTACTGGAAAAATTTGTGCTTCTTCTCACCGAAAACCCATCTGAATGCTACTTCCCTTCAGTGGAATACACAGGTAACTTTCTAAATATTGATGGTTTTTTTTTTTTTTTAAAAAATGGTCAGCGTGCAAATCAGTGCTGTTTCATAGTGGTATGTGTGCAGGGTGCTGAGATGTGCAGGGTGCTGAGATGTGCAGGGTGCTGAGATGCGCAGGTGCTGAGATGTGCAGGGTGCTGAGATATGCAGGGTGCTGAGATGTGCAGGGTCTCCCATTTGAAAATCCTCTCACTTCACGCCTACACGTTCCACATGTCAGTGCCCATTGCTAATTTCTGGGTGTCCTTGTGATGCTGGGATGTCATTTGTTTCTGGTCTCTGTAGAAATTTTTTTTCTTAGGTAACATAGCCTATAGTATGTCTCTTTTTAGTGTTATCTCCTCATAATCACCTCCTATGCCGGTCTGCTTTCCCCTCCACAGTTGCAAGACTGGGAAAGTTTCAACGAAACTATTTGACTCACTGTTCTGCCCCAAGACAAAGACAAAGATAAATATAAATATAAATATAAATATATATATTTATGTTTATATATAAATATAAATATAAATATAAATATAAATATAAATATAAATATA
>JANHMN010000019.1:46236744-46251773 GCA_030674055.1 Rhabdomys pumilio
ATATAAATATAAATATAAATATAAATATAAATATAAATATAAATATAAATATATATATATAACTGGTGATGCCTGCCTGCTAGGTCCCTATAGGACATCATTTGGTCAACATCAGTCAGGGTGTACACTGACATCCTCATAGAGGTCTGAAGATCTCACCTTGAAAGTGCGATAGTAACAAAAACTTTTTGTTTCTTTTGAAAAAAAAAATCATCATTTTATTTTATATGTATATGTTTTGCCTGCATGTATGTATGCCCCCCTCTCTCCCTCTCTGTATGTGTATGTGTGTGTGTGTGTGTGTGTGTGTGTGTGTGTGTGTGTGTGTGTTTGTGTCTGTTGCTCAAGGAGACCAGAAGAAGGTCCGTACAATTGTAGTTATGTTTTTTTTTTTGTAAGCTACCACATGGGGCCTGGGAACCAATCCAGGTCTTTGCCACAAGAACAGGAGGTCTTAACCACTGAGCCATCTCTCCAGCCCCTCATTTCCCCCTTTAAAAATATATTCTAATTATTTGAGAATCTCCTCCCTTTTAACATACTGAGTCCAATTCATGGTCCCCAAATACTCTTGGGTGGGAGGCCTGTCTCACACCATGGACCTACAGGGGTTCACACCCTTAAAGAAAACTGACACCTTGTTTTTCAACAGCTATCATGTGATAGCTCCCTAACTAAAGGAAGGACTTTATGCCTCCACACCTCGTGCTATGATGGGATTTTGTCTGCCTTGAACTTGTGTACGTCTCGTGCATGCTGAGTTCACATGTGCAACTTCCGAGTTGTTTCTTGAAAGCACTGTTTTCTGTAGCCATCTACCTACAAGCTTTCTGCCTCCTCAAAGTTTCTGTTTCTTATAGCTCTGATTTAGGATTAATCTTCAAGTTTTGCTTCAGATGAGAGTAAACAATAGCATTTACCTACATCATGTAAATTAATGATTTTAAAATTTGCATCTTCTAGTCAGACGTTTTTATTTCTTTTTTTTTTTCTTTTGTCAGCTTCATTCTCATAATTCTAGTTGCCAAATAGGAGCTTTACCTGGTTGCCTGGATACTATGACTTTTTTTTTTTTTAACCTCGAACTGTCAGCAGGAACTCTTTTGTGCCGACTGACATACACTGTCACTGTATGTGTGCTGTCTGGGTAGGAGGTACATCTGAGTGGGAAACTGTCGAGTCAGCACTGATGTTTGTTTTTAAATATCACTCCTATGGTCTACTCTACTGCACCTCAGCTTTTCTCCAGTCTGTCTTCCTTATTCTCCTCTATGCTAATTAAGGCTAGCATTGCCTCTTGCTCAGGATATCGATGACCCTTTGCATGTTTTTCATGTTACAGTCTGCATACTTGTCACATAGAGTCATTCATTCTTGTTCTTTCTGGGGTGGCCTTTTGTTTAAGATAGAGCTTCACAATGTAGTTTAAGCTGGCCTTGTCCTTCCTCTCCTCCTGTCTCAGCTTTCCTATTATAGTCATTAGAGCTGCACAGCCAGCAAACATGATATTCTTACACACAATGAGAATGATCCCTGACATGCAAATCTGGCCCTATTCTTTCCTCTCTTCCTTGATACATTGCTCTGACCAGTGAGTAGAGTCTAAACTTCTTATGGTACCAATAGCTTTACATTGTTCTGATTCTTCTGTTTTCTCTGCTATCATCCCTTCCTCTTGATGACCCAGTTTTATTTTTACTATATACCATTGCTAACAGCACTGACAACTTTCTCCTGTCCTAGATAACTGCATTTTCACTTTTTCAACAAGCACATATCTATGTACAAGCACTTTCCTAGTCACTTGGTTTGAATGTTTGTATGGTTTGCGTTTAATAAGCATAGTATGGCTTCTATGTTAGAACGACTGAAGGGGGAAAGGGAGAAAAGCCGGGGGAACCAGATGAAAAAGTAAAATGACTCAGATGAGGGCACCGATAGTGGAGGTCATAAAAAGCATTTATATTCTGAGTGCATTGTGAACACATGTCTAACAAGACCAAGTAATAGTTTGTATACAGGCTGTGAAAGAAAGGAGGACTATCTTCATTGTTCTGAGCTGCGGAGAGGATAGAACTAGTTATCTGATGAAGATATTTCTCTCTTGTGTTCATAGCAGCTATGGTTGCTTGCACAGGATCAAGCCAGTCAGTATTAAAGAATGGAGTGAGAAGGTGCTCATGGAGCCATGCATAGTTGATGGCTTCTAGGTAAGGTAGAGTCAGTTTTCTTTAAGAATGTGACTCCTGGTAGGTCAACCATATGCCAGTGAATGGCCCCACTCCCAATTGTTAATGGACAATATAAATTGGAGTTGATGAGTTGTTAAATAGGAAAAGAACAGGACTTTAGAAGAGGGTAGGGAGGTAAAGGCAGATTTTGGAGGACGTACAGAAAAGAGTTGGGGGGTTGAATATGATAAAATATTTTGTATGAGATTTTCAAAGAAATAAAAGTATTTTGAAATGAAGAATAGGATAGGACTAGGTGTGAGGTGAAGGGAAGGCTTGAAGTCAGCTTGTCCTCTTGTGCTGTGTTCGGGTACTTGTAAGTGTTGAAGCAGATACGCTCAGTGCTCACTGGATCTGTGAGTCAGGAGGATAGAGGAAAGATATGCTAGGATGATTAATTATTAACCCATCAGCTTATATTAAAACCAGTAATGCAGCTCATTGTCATTTCTTTCTCATGCTCTGACACTGTATCTGGTTGCTCATGATGCCTCTGTCTCCTATAGATGGTTCCGGTGTTTTATCATTATTGTGTCCATTGGTCCTAGAACAGTGTTCATTTTGAAAATAATTAGATGATATATATTACTACCCATGTATGGGATGCACATGCATGATACTGCTCAACTCAGTCGTTAAGTTTGGGCTAAGGATAAACTTTGTGTTTAATCCTTTTTTTTTTTTTTTCCCAAGACAGGGTTTCTCTGTGTAACCCTGACTGTCCTGGAGCTCACTCTGTAGACCAGGCTGGCCTTGAACTCAGAAATCCACCTGCCTCTGCCTCCCAAGTGCTGGGATTAAAGGTGTGTGCCACCACTGCCTGGCTAAGACAGGTGTCACCATATCTGGCCTAAACATATTTTATTTTATTTTATTTATTTATTTATTTATTTTTGGTTTTTTGAGACAGGGTTTCTCTGTGTAGCTCTGGCTGTCCTGGAACTCACTCTGTAGACCAGACTGGCCTCAAACTCAGAAATCCACCTGCCTCTGCCTCACAAGTGTTGGGATTAAAGGCGTGCGCCACCACTGCCCAGCTGTGTTTAATCCTAAAGAAGTTCTTCCTCTCTGCTACTGGGTATTCTTCCAGCTATTGGATGGTTATTTTCTTGGCTCTGGCTAAATTGCTCTACTAGGTCTCACACTCTTTCTTACCTATGAGGTAGCACTTGGGTAAATATTTTTGTTGTTATATAAGTATCTTAGGGTTTCTACCGGTATGATGAAACACCATGACCATAAGCAACTTGAGGGGGGAAGGGTTTCTTTGGATTACATGTCCTGAATCACAGTTCACTGAGAGAATCCAAGGCAGGAACTTAAGTCAGGTAGAAGCCTAGAGGCAGGAGCTAATGAAGAGTTCGTGGAGGGACTGCTATACTGACTTGCCTGCTTTCTTGTAACATCCAGGACCATACATCCAAGGCTCGTCCATCCCATCACTAAGAACATGCCCTACAGGCTTACCTATAGCCCAATTTTAGGGAAGTACTTTCTCAATGGAGGTTCCATTCCTCAGACGACTGTAGCTTGTGTCGAATTGACATAGAACTAGCCGGCACAGTGTATCTGTTCTTACGAATTCAATCCATAACAAGTACAATAGACTGATACTGAAAAACACTCAGATGACTTAATAATAATTTATATCTTGTAACATCTAATGCCAAACTGGAAAAGGTAAAAGAAGCTATAAGAGAATGAATTTCAGATAAAAGAGATAAAAGACAGGCTTCCTTATGGCTTAGATGTGTGCTGAAAGTCTTCATAGGATGCGCCATATAGCCCTCTACCAGCTCCCAGAAGGGTTAAAACAAAAACCAGGGAACAGGCAAAGGGAGAGAAACCATGGATTAGGAAGATTTTAAAGAGATGCATCTGGGAAGGAAACTATAATTTTATGAATAAACCTTACAACTTACATAAGAGCACAATAGCATTTGCAAGTGACAGCTATAGCACGAGGTGAGATGATTCTAAGCTTGTGGATTTCCATGACTAGAGGATAGGATAGGCAGATCTTTACCCTGGAGTGGAGTGATCTCTGGTTTCCGCAGCTCTTTATGGTATGTTATTCTGCTGGGTCATGTTTTCCACAGATAATATAAAAAGATTATGTTTTCTGTCTTCTCAAAATACTTAAGACTGATCACTTCATGCACATGTATTTACTATGAGCATTTCTGAATTATCCTGAGTGAGATCCCAGATGCTGGGTGCCTGGGATGTATTTTGTAGTCAGATGGACCCTGAATGTGAATTTAACTTATTGAAAGGGGTCAGATGATCACCTGCATACCAGCGCTTTGTAGTGAAGCCAAAAACTAAAGTGGCTGCCTGCTGACTGGTGGTTGGGAGTCTGTTATTGTGATGTAGTGAGCAAGTGCTGATTTCTCGCAGAAGTGTTAAGGGTCCTCATCTTCCTGGGATTTTAGATGGGAGGACAATGGCTGCCATTGTAAAATTCCCGTTCTAATTACTGCAAGCTGGCAAGCCCAGGCTTTAATATAAAAGATGCTTTGAAACAAATTCTGGACATATTCACTGCTTTCCTGTGTTTCTTAAAGTGAGAAATTGATTGTCTGTTTACAAAGTGACAGCTTTCTAAGCCCCTAGGTGGCTGAAATTAGAACAACACAGCGATCCATCTGCTGTTACTTCCCTCAGGAACTCAGCCCGCTATAAAATTTGCAAATCTAGAAAAACCAAATTAGTTTGGCTGTTTATTCTCTCAAAGAAAGAAGAAGAGACACACAGATAAGAGCCCTGCACACTTGCAGTCAGTGGTGTACCTATGCAGGGATCTCTGCAAACCTTAACAGATGTTTGGTTTTTGTCACCTCCAGTCTCCTAAACAAACGAGATCCTTGTAATTGATTCTTTGCAATTTTATATTAAATGTCCCTTATAAAGGAGTATATTCATAAAAATCTCTTCTCTTGGAACTAGTTAATCTATAGACTAAAGGTAACATTGTTTCACTTTATGTAACTGTTAAATTATTTTCATTTTCATTTTATTTTGTGGGTATAGGTGTTTTGTCTGAGTATATGTCTATATACCACATGCATGCCTGGTACTCACAGAGGACAGAAGAAGGCATGAACCATTTGTGAGCATCCATGTGGGTACCAAGAATCTAACCTAGGTTCTCTAGAAGAGCAGCCAGTGCTCTTAAACTCTGAGCCATTTCAACAGCCTCTAAAATGTAACTTTTTGAAAATTTTTTTGTTTCTATTACTGCATAGGTGTGTGTGTATGTGTGTATGTGTGTGTACCATGTTTCTGCCGTGCCCACAGATGTCAGCAGAGGACTTGGATCCCCTGCAACTGGGGTTGCAGATGGTTGTGAGCAATGTTTTGGGTCTTCTAGAAGAGCAGCCAGTGCCCTTAACTGCTGAGCCATCTGTCCAGCATCCAAGTGTAACTTTTAAATTTAATATATGTATATGTATGTACATTTATATACATATATGTGTATATATATATATATACATACACACACATACACAGACATGTTTTTTAATATTTGTTCAAATGTTAGACCAACAGATTCTTTTCTGCTTAATATTTGTAGAATGTTTGCTAGTGTTTTTACTTAATATTTATAGAGTATGAAGGAGGTATATCAGATAAAGTTTTATGTAAAGAAAGACCTATAGCATAGACCTAAAATAATCAAATAAATTGTAGCACACAGTGATGTGGGGACTCATGGAAACTCACATTTTTTAGGTATAGCTCCTTCATTTCAGGTGAATCACTAGCACCTTTAAAGCTGACAGTTGAAGTGTGTTCTTGTCACTGGGAAGTTCTGTTGTAATGTCATGTGAACAGTTGAGTGAGCCGTCGGTGGTGACTGCTGTCATAGAGGATGAAAGTGGGAAACAACAGTAGAGGGGCGTGCTGTCAGTGGGGACAGCAGAGCTGAAAGGAAAGGGTAATTGCCTAACCAAGGTGCCGAAACAGGAACACCCTTTCTTTCAGAAGCTCAGACTGAAGATGCTTGTGGTAGCTTGGCCACAGCGTACTGAATTTATAGTAGACTGAGAAGTGAGTACAACTTCAGCTTGAAAAATTAGCAGGCCGACTGGGAAGGAAGGAGAGAGCAGAGGGCATGTCTTGAGCCTCTCTCTGGGGGTGAGAGTTCTTGGACTTTAGGTCTTCATTAAGCGGCCATGCGGGAAATGTTCCTCCAGCCATGGGTTTGTCCTCCAGTGCAGAAATTCTTCCCTCTACTGAAAGTTTATTTATTCTCACACTGTTAGCCAAGTGCCATGCAGAATGGATTTACTCTCTTCTGCCCTAACAGTATGTGTTTGCTTTGTAAGCCTAAAACAGAGAATGCATGCCCAGAGTGAGAGATTGCACTCCGTACTAAGTAAGTTTTATCAAGTTATTTCATTTTCAGAGTATATTTGCAATTACAATGGTTGATTATTTTAAATAACTTTCCTATGAAGCTAAGACATTAGTTTGAGTCAACCATTGTTAACTGAAAGGTGTTAAGCATTAAGTCATTGGCCAATGCCTTTTTAACTTCTTAGACTTTCCCAATGATTCAAGTAAGTAGGAGAGTTTTGGTTTCTATTTCTTGGTTTCAGAAAATACTTCTATGCTAATGCCTGTTTCCTTTTCTAGCTTTTCCCCAGCTTTTGATTATTTCTGTTTACATATATGTGTGTGCATCTGTGTGAATGTATACCACTTGAGTGTATGCTCAGAGAGGCCAGAAGAGGACGCCAGATTACCTAGAGCAGAAGATACAGGCGATTATGAGCTGACCACCGTGAGTGTGGGCTCTGTGGCCTAGCTTGACAGCTAGAGCTGAGCTTTCTGTTGTTAGTCACTAGGGTTTCTTTGTTGAGTCAGTCAGCTTCAGGCACCTGTTCTGTCTTCTACGTTCTCCTGTGCCTATCAGTAAGCGTCACTCATCGGAACATTCATTTTACTTCATTTTAATTTTGAGAAAGTCACTTGCCATGTAACCCAGGATGACCTTGGAGGCTCCCTGGCTCAAACTCACAATTAATCATTCTATTTCTCTTATTGGTTTTATCATAATGTTTCTTTTTTCATTTAATTTCTAAAGGTTTTGTTTCTTCCTCAGTCGCATTTGGTTCAGGATTGTACATGGATGTTTCTTTCCAGAAACCTTTATAGGCTAATATCAATGTCTTCTTCTCACAAAAGTGTCACAATATATGTCAAATACAAGCCAATAGTTGAAGCCTCGCCATTGATTTTGTTCCGAAACCATTTTGGAGGCGGGGATAGACTTTTTCATTCCTGCTTTGAAGACCTTTAAAAAAATAAATGATTTTTTTCTTTGGTAAGATTTTATTCATGTCAAAGTTTAGTTAAAAATTATTTTCATAATATTTGATTTAAAAAAATCAAGCAGTTAATATTCACTTTAATATTTTCAGTACCTCTAACACTTTTCAAACACCTTTTTGATGTCAATTGTAACCTTCATTAAAGTGAAAATTCTCTAGTAAATATTACTGAACACTTGTTTCCGCGTCTACATTTTACACGTACAGAATGTGGATCTCACCCTTAAGCCCAAGAAACGATAGTATAGAAGCACAAAACTAAAACGACCGCGGACCCCACACTGTAACTGAATTTACTAGTCTTTGGTGAAGCTTGCTTCTCTTTCCTGTTAGAAAGCACCTCAGTGGATTTTGATGTATAACTCTAATTGGGACTTGTTATCTTTGGACATGATTAGGGTTGTTTGTTTGTTTGTTTGTTTAACATGAAAATACAGTCATAAACTAGAACAGAACTAACCCTTGGAAATAAGTTATTCACCCTGGGGAGACTTAAGGCTCCTCCTTAAGGCTCCTCTCCGTGCAAACAGCCACCCCAGGCTGGAAGCACCTTTTATTGCCTAAGGAAGGATGAGGGAACAGATTTTTGCGGAACATTTGGTGACATAGGCATTGAGGCAACATCTTGCACTTCAGAGCTTAACTGCCTTCTGCTCCCCATGGATGTGGAGGACCTTGTGTCTAGGCAGAAGCCACCGGGACTCGTAGAAGAGAGGCATGGGAAAAATCCACTGCAAATGCCTCCTCTCCTGTTACAGAGCTGTCTGAGGCAGGGGTGGAAGTTCATATCCGTAACCCTGCACTCAAGAAGCCACGAAGCAGGAGTATTTCTGGGGGCTTCAGTGCCAGCAGAATAGGATCTCATTTCAAACAAATGTAAAAGCTATATTCATTGTATTTTTCATAAAAGGAATGTTAGCATTATTTCAAGTATTAGGGAGGGAGACATTTTATTTCTCATGTAAGGTAATGCAGTTTTATATGCCCTAGAATTTCAGGTGTTATCTAACTTATAGCAGCTCTGGAAATCACATTATTGTCAGGTGATATTCCATGGCTATTAGGAATATACGATTACATTTTAAGTTTTTGTTTTTTAAATGTTACATATTCAGTTTTATTTTCATAAAAAAAAAAAAACCCTTTAAATTTTACAAAATCAGATGTTGTCACCCACAGCAGAGCATGAAAATTTTACATTATTTAAATTAGGAAACTAAAACATAGAGCATCATAAAATAAAGGATAAGCCTTAGACACTAAACACAAATCATAAGAAGGTTTCTAGTTTCTACATAGACTTAGCCTGTTATGTTGTAATAAGCATATATACTTAGCTTCTGGCTACATTTTAAAAACACATTAGCAATTGCAAATTGGAAATTATAGCTAATAAATAAATGATGATAGTTTTAAAAGTTGACCATGAAATTATTAGAGTGAGAAATGGGTGTGTGTGTGTGTATATTTATGTATGTGTATATATAATATGTGTGGGTGTGTATATACATATATGTATGTTTATATATGTATCTCGGTGTGTGCATGCGTGTATGTACATGCATGTGCGTGTGTATATATGTGTATGTGTGTTTGTATGTGTGTGTGTGTATGTGTTTGATACCAAGTAATGAAAACCAAAATCAAACTTTTATCCTATACAGATAAAGGAACAGAAATATGATCTCACAAATAGAGCAGACCTGAGTATAGCACTGTCTCTTATTTCTCTTTGCAATCGATGCATTTTCTTCTTCCAGAGACCCAAGAGGACCTTACAGGTTCATGACATATTGGAGCTTGTAATTCTTAGAGATTGCTTTGCTGCGAGTTGCTTTTGCTACAGATTGATCATCTGCTATGGGAAGGGCAGAGCAGGTCTTCTCCACCAGTGAAAGTATATCTACTAACTCAGTGGAAATTATAAATAACAAGGAATGCTAAGCTCTGTGAACTGAAGCCTAATTGCTGTCATTAGAAACAAAATGAGTTAATTTTACTGACTAGATTCCAGGATACATAAAACTCAGCTATAGTTTACCAGAAACTAACCCAGTATCTTATAAAAGGTAGTTTTAAAAGTTGTGTCTATTGCTATGGTGTGTGTTACAGTGTGGGGACACACACACTCTACTGTGCATGTGTGGAGGTCAGGAGACAATTTTTTGGAGTAGGTTCTCCTGTCTACCTTTTTCTGGATTCCAGGGCCAGGCTCAAATGATCTGGCATGTGGCATAAGAGCCTCAACTTGCTGAACCATTTCAACACTGCCTCCCCTTCTGAGTAATAATGCTTATTTTTGCTTTATTTTATTTTTCTGTAAGAAAATTGCCATTCACTCCAATTTTGGCATGGTCAGCATCTGGTCTAGTTTTCTAGGGACTGGAAAAGTTCCTGCACTTTGAGACTTTAAGGGGTTCAGAGGTGAAATGGGCAAACAAACCAGGATGCACTGGTTGTTTTCCTTGCATGCACTGAAGACCAGTTGCTGCTGGTCTAGAAAGTCAGTATTCAACAGCAGTGATGCTTAGTCTGTCCTTGCCCTTTATCGGAAGTGACTCAGGAATGAATGAGTCTGCACTAGAAATGGATTCCACTAGTAGTAAGAGATATCCCCGATGTGCTGTGCATGGGAGACTCCAGCGAGAGCAGGATCAGAGAATCTCTCTTTTCCTCCTCACGGCCACTGATTTGT
Source organism: Rhabdomys pumilio (assembly GCA_030674055.1). Taxonomy (NCBI): domain Eukaryota; kingdom Metazoa; phylum Chordata; class Mammalia; order Rodentia; family Muridae; genus Rhabdomys; species Rhabdomys pumilio. The sequence goes on from JANHMN010000019.1 coordinate 46,247,010, forward strand.
GGATGACTCCCTTCACGGTGGTCATTCCTGTGCACAAACAGCATGTGTTTATGGATATGGACACAAGGCTTTCTTCTGATAAAAGTAGAAATTTTCAGCTTCTGAGTGGTACCTTACCTACCTATGCTTTTAGTCACATTAACTTGGTTATCCAGTGTGTCCAAGAACCAGCCCAAACTTTCAATCTCTCTTGACACTTTTGTTTTTTTTTTTTGGTAAATGATCACAATTCCTGCTTCACAAAGAAAATCTGACCTGAAAAGAGAAACCTAGCCACTCAACCCTAATGTAATGTTATCTAGTAAAAGTTGAATCTGGTCTGCTGAACGATTGTGTGGGGGGGACTGAGGACCGAATCTAGAGGCAAGTACTTTACCACTGAGCTATCTATCTTAGCCCTTAAAGGTTTTTAAAATTATTCTTTGGAAACTTTATACAATTATAGGATGTATTTTAACCTTATCAATTTACAACTCCCTTCAACCTTCTCTCATGCCCCTATCCTGTCTCATTCCCAATATCATGTCACCTTTTTTATTATTGTAACCAATAACTCCTTGCGTCTTATTAGTTCTACCTAAATATGATTGGGTATGGGGACACCTATTCAGGCATGGGAAATGTCTTTGTTAGGGTTTCCATTACTGTGAAGAGGCACCATGACCAAGGCAACTCTTAGAAAGAGCAACATTTCATTGGGACTGGCTTACAGGTTCAGAGGTTCAGTCCATTATCATCAAAGTGGGAAGCAGGTGAGCTGGAGAGGAGGAGTTGAGAGTTCTACATCTTGTTCCAAAGGGAACCAGGAGAAGACTTGACTTCCAGGCAGCTAGGAGGAGGGCCATAAAACCCAAACCATAGTGACACACCTCCTTCAACAAGGCCACACCTCTTAATAGTGCCTCTCCTTGGGCCAAGCACATTCAAACCATGACAGGAAACCTACCATGTTCTCGAAGGAGAGGCCCCCTCCTCTCCACTGTCAATAGTTCCTTCTCTGGGTGGGCTTCATCTCCCATCCTCTATCCATGCTGCAATTTTGACTGTCTTGATCATCTGAAGGTTTTATGCAAATAATCACAGGTGCTTCAAGATGGCATGTCAATAACTATGTCATGTCTGGAAGCCAGCATCTTACAGGGCTTACTGAAAGGTTTTAAGGTTTTAAAGATTTTAAGATTTAAGTGTTAGGAAGCCATGATTATATATACTTGTTTAGAATTTTATATAAGCATTACATGATGAAAACATTGTATTTTAGATTACTTCTTAATGTTTTATTAGCTTTTTATATTTTGTTCATTTTTCATTGTTTTGCACCAAATAATTTAATCATTTTACATGCTTTTTGGTTTCATTTTCTTTTGGAGTCAGGGACTTATGTAGCCAGGCTGGTCTTGAACTTATTATATAGCCACTGATGGCATTGAAATGCTAATTCTTCTGCCTGTGCCTTCCCAGGACTGATAAATATGTGTCCCACCTCTTTCAGTTTTTAAATGATTTTTATAGGATAAAAGTTTTTAGAAAGTTTTTTGTTACTTTCTTTGAAAATATAAGTGACAGCTCCTAAAACAACAAATTCATCAGCATTTTCGAAATTCTCATTAAAATATGCAAAAATATTGCTTTCATCAATTTTCAATTAACATGTGATTATTATGCAGACTTTTCTACATTTTTATAACTCCCTTTCCTATTGTTGTTAGCTACTGATGCAAATGTGAAGAATGAAAGTCTCTCATCTGTGCAGCAGCTTGGCATTAAAATGACTGTCAGGTATGTATGGAAATGTCTCTTTCACGAATTCCTAGAATTCACCTACCTGATGTGTGCTTAATAATATTTAACACCAAAGTATTTTATAGACTTTAAATGCAGAGTTTATCACCCACAAATAATAGCATTATCTTTGAGGATATTGGCACATGATTAAGTTACCTCTGGCTGTAATTTAGTTACAGCTCATTATTATTCCGAAACCTAATTAGTGTGTTTCTCTGTGGCTATCACGGTTTTTTTCCAAAAAAAAAAAAAAAAAAAAAAAAATCAACATTGCAAAGATAAGCATGCTGTGGTATAATCATACAGCTTCTAAAACGTGATTTGTTCTAGTAGTCAGGGTACAGTGAAGACAGACAGATCTTAAGGGGAGAATGAGAAGTTCAAATGAGTGATCGAAAACTGTGATGGCTTGAGTGTGTAAAACTCATATAATTTTTCAAAAGAAGTGAGTGTACTAGATTATGAACCTCCTTTTCTTGTTCTTAATGAACCTCATTTAATATGAGATTATTAACTGTCCCATTAGAATTAGGGGCTCATCTTTTGAGTCAGATCTAAGAAGGCACACGTGAGTGCTACTAAACCCTTGAGTCTCATATAAATGCCCACTGAGGTTAAAATCCTGGCATGGATTCCGGATCATCCACCTATGCCAGAGTAACTGTTTTGGTTATGCTATATAACTCCATATATGTGTTTTAATAACGGTATTTTATATTGCCACATTTCCAATGAAATGGAACCTATAGATTACATTAGCACCCTGGTCACATATTTTAACTCAATGTAATTCTTATTCATAGAAAGTAAGTGGAAACTAATGAATCATGTAAAGTTTGGATATACTGTGCTATGGTAAAGTTACCATCCTATAGAATCACTGAGATAAACAGTAGCAAAAACTGATTAAACATGGCTAGCAATGTTGCCACTAAGAAAAGTCCTTAACTGTAGACTAAGTAAGGCCTTCGTAAGGTTGGAAATGGAACAAATGTGTTGTTTCCCCTTGATGACAATACACACATTCAGTGTGTTTAAAATTATAGAAACTTAGATAAAATACAGTTAATTTCAGTTAATTGTAATGTTTGGTCTATGTAAATGCTAAGATATATCAAGCTAAGTTTCAGGATTGTTCTAGTCACAATTCAAAATGCCCAAATCCCCCTATATATTCAATATTATTACATGGCTTCCAAAGTTACTTCTTGATTTAACATTCCGTAAAACTCTGTATTTTGTGCTTTAGATTAATTTCAGAAAAAAATCAATACATTCATCTCATCTGTCCTATGTTATCATGTTATTTTCTCATTACTGTTTCACCGTTCTAGAAAGTCAATGATCAATGCGCTGATCCAAATGTGCTGTAATGATCAGGAATGAATAACGTAGCATGCTTAATGTAGACACCCGAGAAGAGAGTCTTCAAAACTCCAGACCTTGAAATCTCAAGAGAAATAAACTGTCACGGATTTCTAAAGATGCATTTTCACTGAAGATGCTAATGGGTTTCTTATGTTTTGGGAATCTTTAACATAGGTATGGGAAGTTTCTCAACTTGCTAAAAGATGGTGCAGAAAATGATTTTGCCTTGGTCTTAAAGCACTGCGAGAAATTCCTGAAACAACAACAGTCTCCGGTCACTTCTTCTCTTCATATCCTTTTTGAGTAGATTGATGCCGAATTGAACTATCTTCTTATAGTATCCAGAGTTCTTTCAAAGGATGTGTTAGCACACTGTGCAATTTATTACAGTGAATCATTATGTTATCTTACTCTGTGTTTTGAACATATATTTTACTAAATTGACCTGTGGTCTTTAGACTCAGTTGTATTCACCAAATCTTAAATGGAGTGCAGTCATTCTGAAGGCATTTTCAAACAAATCTAAGATGTTAAAAAAAAGTAGGCTTGCCTTATAGACATAAATAGAATAAGAAGGAAAGCATTGCTTTTTACAGAGTGTTCATTTCATTTGAATTGGTATTCAGAAATGGAATTTAACTTTAAGAAAAAAATACAGTAACTATTTGCATTGCTGAATTCTAAATTTCTAGACTTTGGCTTGTTATACTAGTCGCTTAGCAGGTAACCACACATAACTGTCCTCTTTTAGATCGACATAGATGAATGTTCTAAGGCAGCGTTTCCTCTGATAGTAGTTAACATTGGCTCTCCCTATACACATAATCCAATAATCCATTAAAAGAGTGATTATGCCACAAGAGTTTCATGTATAAATTTAACCTAAACAGCTTCAGTATCTTCAGTTATCAATGCTTATAAAACAACTGAAGACAAAGTGATTACTACATGTAATGAATATTTCTTTCTAGATCGAGATCTTAAAAGTGAGTATTCATGAAATTGTGTCTCTGCTAAGATAATGTGGAAGTTCCTTAACCATTCTGCAGTGTGCCTGCAAGGCAGCTACGCAGGCCACGACTGGTTTGCGTCTTCTCTCTTCATCATCATGCTGGGGGACAAAGAGAAGACACTCCACTTCCTCCAGCATTTCTCCAGGCTTCTGACCTCTGCCTTCCTTTGGGTACCAAGGCTGCACATTTCTGTAAGACTTAAAGATCCTTTTTAAAAGGAGACTTGAGCTTGAGAAGCATGACATTTACCTTTACTAGAATATTGTCTCTCTCTATAGATATAGATATAGATAGATATAGATATAGATATAGATATGTATATGTTGTATATGTATATGTATGTATATATATATGTATATATACTGCTCCCTACTAATTCTTAGTCATTTTTCTACCTAAATGATATTATAGCTTTTCTCTAATCTAGCCTTTGACAGTTTCATAAATATATATATTCTGTATTACAATTACTCTCAACTCTTCCTTCTCCTACCTCTGTCAACTCATCCCTTCCCCCTACACGTTCCTTTCCCATATTCAGAGCCATTGTTGTTTTGTTTTGTTTTGTTTTGTTTTGTTTTGTTTTGTTTTGTTTTGT
>JANHMN010000019.1:46257461-46273236 GCA_030674055.1 Rhabdomys pumilio
ACCATACTGGCCTTGAAATGAGAGATTCTCCTGCCTCTGTCTCCAAAGTGCTGGGATTAAAGGTATATGCTATCACTTCCTAGCCTCAAAAAAGTTTTAAACATAAGCCTAACACATAAACAAAACAAGAAATAATGAGACTTAATGTTAAAGTAATTATTTAAAAACGGCCACCGGTCAAGCCGACTGTCTAGGCTGCAGCATCTCTGCCTAGATCAGACGCCATGTTCCGAGGCCATGAGGCCACATGCACGCTGCAGCTAGAAACAGCCAGCCATAAATACCAGCCCTGGGACCCATGAGACACTAGCATGGGAGATGGCTCTACCAATCTTTCACACTGTCTCTACAAGGCTGGTCATTGCCCAGACCATCCCGCCATCCATGCTGGACCAGGAGGAAGATGAGATTCTAATGCTTAAATTATCCAAAGGCTTTATATATTTGATAATGATCAATAACAAGATACCCATACATTCAGAAGTGTAACCCCAATACCCAACCTAGATATACCAACTACCTTTGACTGCTACAGACAAGGGAACATCAGCTTCCGTATGCCTCTCTCGTTCTTCTCTCTCTCCTAGCTCCTCCATTTCCTTCTTCTCTTCCTCTCCTTCCTCCTCCTCTTCCTTTCTTTACTCCTCCCACCTTAGCTCCTCCTACAACATAATTGTTAGTGAAAATAATAAGAACCTCCACTTTATACTACTCATTAGTTTAATATAATTAAAACACTTGAGCCTTTATGGTTATTTAGATTAGAAGAATCAACTTAAATTATCTTCAGTTATTATAAGAAAAACTGTAAATTATAATACAATAAATCTTCAGGGAATTTCAAAGAAAATCAAGCAAAATATTGTGCTTGCCATCTGTTAGTAATAGGTATGAAAAGAACAACAATTCAGTTAAAATAAAAAACACTAATTTATGTGCATTTACAAACAGAACTCCATGATGTTAAACCAAGCTAAAATAGTAATCAGATGAAGTAATATAGTCCAACAGGAACGTAATGGACAGCTATATAATATACATGTACATGGGCTTCATTTGCTCCTGTTAAGTGCCTACTGTTAAAAAAAACTTACAGTGTTAAAAATGCTAATGAAATTTAAACATATCTACAATGCCAGGGACATCATGAGGATGAGCCTATAATCCATCTGCGCGTCACATAAAACACGTTTGCTTGTGAAATGTTCATGTTTTATAGTATCACGGTATCGATGTGTTGAGAAATCTTTACATTTTCTCTGCCATCCTTCCCACTTTGTACAAATTAACAACAAACAATATTACTGCAAAGCTTGGCTGGTTCTCTGCCTGTAGAGACTCGGATAAGGAGTAGAGTGAACTACACTGACTCAGTCTCTATTGGATTGCTAACTTTCAAATTTTTTCAGTACAATCTTTCTACTTAATTTTTTAAATATTTTTCATTTTATTTTTTAAATATACTTTATATCCCAATCGCAGTCCTCCTTTCTCCTCCGAATTTTTTTTGCAACACAGAACTTGTTTTTTCATAGTTTCAGGAATAAGACAACAGAATTATCTAAGGTGAAAATAGAAAACTAAGACTACTCTGCTCTATTTTTCAGTGAATATCTTTTATTTTAATCATTAGCAAATAATATTCTAAAGTTATCTTATAAGGCTTTGTTTCATGTCCTATCATAGACTACTACTAACTTCTAAGCCCTTGACTTACTGATTTTTTTTTTAATTAGCCTGTTCCAATCCTTATTTGACCTTAAATGTCATTAGCCTTTATGTTCTATAAATATGAGTTGATAATATTTCAGGATGTTATAGTTGAACAAAATATACAAAATTCTAAAACTATAAATTATAATGTGATGGTTCACAATTCTCCTTGTTATGTTTATATTGGCCATCTGTTGCTATTGTTCTGGCATTATGAATACAATTTACTATATATTGGCGCTGATACTCAAATAATGGACAAGCTAGAGGTTTTAAATCCTAAAGGAGTTTACAGTAATAATAACTACAATCATTAGAATCTTGCTACGTAGTCAGTATTACATATACCAGCTTTGGTATCAGTAACAGGTTGGTTATCAAAAGTGTGACATAAGGTTATTTTGGCAGTGTATGATTTATGAGAACAGAGGAACACTTATCTCTGGGACTCCACTACATGATAATGCTTTGTTTCTTTGACAGTGTAATTAATGTCTACTGTCTTTTATCTCTTCGTAGACCTGTTCTAAAGGTATTTCTGCCACAGCATAGAAATATGCTGTCTAAGAATCAGTTCCAGTGTGTTCAGTTTTCATAGTGTCTCTGTACATATTATACAAAATTAGTGAGTTCACATTGAAAACACAAACATGTAAGTCTTTGATTTTTATGTTTGTTACATTTACTCATTATATAAATAGTCAGGCCAGGCTGTGGTGGTGCACGCCTTTAATCCCAGCACTTGGGAGGCAGAGGCAGGCAGATTTCTGAGTTTGAGGCCAGCCTGGTCTACAGAGTGAGTTCCAGGACAGCCCGGGCTATACAGAGAAACCCTGTCTAGAAAAAAACAAATATATATATTGAAACACATTTTGTGTTGGACAAAAGGCAAATCGATGAATATTAATTTTGCTTTGTATTATATTTAATCACCTAATAGAAAATCTCCTTGTTCTCTCTAGAAAAATGACCATGAACATGCTATGTCTTCATGAATATTGAAACATTTTTATGTGCAAGATTTAGAAAATCTGCCATAAAACACACATTATTTACACTGATTTATTCCTGAAAATATATTTGTGTAGTTTTAAAGAATATAAATCATCTGTGCTAAAGAACAAAAACTAAAAAATCACTGATAAACCACTGTAGTCATTTCAGAAACTTCATTACATAGACCTAACTAAACCTCAAAGCACCATAGCAGCAAATCCAAATGTTGTCTACATTAGTTTAAACCTTATGTAATTTTATGAGTTTAGTTTTGTCTGAGACCACGAACTTTTTATTTTCAAAATTTTAAACAAGATGAATAGGAGAAGTTAAATATCAGATAAACTTAAAACAAAAAAAAAAAAAAACATTTTTTTTTTTAAAAATTATGTACTCTTCATGGTTAGGTGCCAACTTTACTTAATCTAATTGCTATTAAATAGTGTTTTGATAAAATGTTCTTGATCATTCATGATCATAAATTGCACCTACGAACTATTTTTTTTTTTAAATCAAAGCTGAGAATTGAACTTTGCTCCTCATGCGTATTAGGCCAGAGGTCTACACTGTGCCTCATTCCCAGCCCTGAAAAGTATATTTTCAGAGTTTTTAACTGTGTAATCACAGTGCTGAAGTACCTGCATATAGTACATGCATATAGTACATGTATGTACATGTATTCAATGATACACAGTTTAGTGTGTGCATGCCTTTCAAGTGCAGATATAAATTGAAGTCAACAAATGAAACAGAATTAGATTAACAACCTGAAGACCTGCGTAAGCCTTATGTTTGTTTGCTTCCAGACAGGGTTTCTCTGTGTAGCCATGGCTATGCTGGAGCTCTTTTTGTAGATCAGGTTGGCCCTGAACTTAGAAAGGTCCACCTGCCTCTGCCTCCTGAGTGCTGGGATTAAAGGCATACACCACTCCATCTGGCATGACTGAAGCTTTTTAACATGGACTCATTGGTTGAGATCAGCACTATTGGACAATATGCTTCATATTGACATGGTTAGCATGCACAATTCATTATTCACATTTGCATGTTTATTGTTCATTTTTCCATGCAACTTTTCTCCTTCTCATCCACAGGCTTTGAAGTTTCCTGAATTACAAACTACTTTTATTCCTGTGCTTTGGAACGATGAATAACCTTACCTTTATTGAGGTTTATTAGTCCACAATGTTTGACTCTCCAACATTTACATATTTATAATAATAATTGTTATAGCATGTGACACCACCACATACATTTTATTTGTTTTCAAATTTTAACTCATTTTATCAAGGCAGCGTCTCAAGTAGCCTTGGTTGACTTCAAACCTCTGTTTCTCTAGGATGACCTTCTGATACTTGTGGGTTTACAGATTAGCACCTAGTACATGAACCTAGTAGTGCTGGGTTCCAAACAGGGTTTTATGCATTTGATGTAAGAATGTTATCAACTGATCCATATAGACTATGTAAATTTTAAAGCAGCAAAGCATGCCATAAGCAGAGAGGCTCAGCTAAATATACTTTGATTATATTAAATTATCTGTATAGTTACTGTTTTCTGCTTCTCTTTCATGCAGCGGTACCTTCCTGTTGACACCCTAGAGACCGGCATCCACCCCATATATTTTTGCAGTGCTCACTACATTGAAATGCTGCTGAAGGCTGAGGTGCCGCTTGTGTTTTCGGCTTTCCACATGTCTGGGTTTGCTCCATCACAGGTAATCCAATGGAGAGTACCAGTTCTTCACCTCTCAGGTCTCTGACTTTAAAGAAAAATGCTTTCCCCTAAAACATAGGAAATATATTTAAATTAACAAAGCCTAATTGAATAAATGTAAATAGATACATATATATTAATTAGATTAAATATTTACATAAATTACTTTTCTTTTTTCCTTCAACTTTTAACTAGCATGCTTTATTTTTTTGTTTTTATTAAACTACCAAAAATCAGTCTAAATTGCAGTTGTCTAATATTATGTATTATGTATATTCTATTATGTTTTTATATTTATATGAATTATATTATATTTAAATTGATAAGAAACTACTCAGTCATTTTATCATTAGTTAATAACTACACACTACCAAAAATTATCCACTATCACTGCTGAAAAAGTTTTCTGTTCTTGGCTTATCTTTAATTTCATTTTCTTTAATCAAATTTGAGGTTGACCAAGTAGAATTCTGCCAGCTTTCCTATGGCAAGCATTAGCTTAACCAGTGGCTTATTGGATCCACTCTGTGGCATGTGTGTAGTTTCCTTTGCTGTAAGCTACTTTCATTCCTTTCCCTTTGCCCTGCTGGAGCTATCTCCCTCTTCATCAGACAGTACCTCCTCTTGACATGACCTGTGCACCTGTACTTCCCTTCATGAAGTATCAAATCATTCTTCACATGTACTTCTGTGAGGTGTTCTGCTTGCTCTATGTTTTGTGAAGTTATTAGGAAATTTAAATATAACACAGGCTTCCCTTCAGTGGGAAGGAATAATGTTTTGTGACAATTTTGATCTTTTAGTGTATGAAACACGTGCTTGAACTTTGAATCACAGAAATTTTAACTATGTTTGGATGAAGTTGGTTAAAAAGCACACTATATTCAATATAATTTATAACACTTGATTTTTTCATAGCTTCTAAATGTCTGTTCTGAGAGCAGTGCTGATAGGAGTTACTGCTTATTGTCCTCTTTTTAAATATCAGGATTGATATAGTTTACTTAGTATACATTTTAGTACTTGGTGTATATACTTTAATTTAGAAATGAATTCTCAAAGATTAGGGGGGAGTTTTAATATAGGGAGCTCTACATTATAAATTTAATATTCAACCTAATTATCAATTTAATTCAAAAGAAAAGTCTTCATCTATCAATTTTATGTATCTTGTAAGTCTGAGATAGCTTTATTCATATATAACTGCATAAAACCCTAGCACGGTTTGCACCTTCACAATCCTAGTCCTTTGAGGATGTGAGGCAGCAGGATTGCCATGAGTTTGAGATCAACCTGGGATACATAGTAACTTCTAGGCCAGTCTCCATTATAGTGTGAGACATTGTCTCAAAATTAACAGGTAAGCAAAACAAAAACATAAAAGAAGCCTGTTGATAAGTAATCCATTTATTTAATATTATTTCTAAGCAATGATATTATTCTCTTGATAATATAAAAAGCCTTGTAGCAGCCCCACTGTGAGCTAATCACTTGTCTTAAGTGCCTTATCGTTGACTTGCTGATTATGTACCACCTTATTACTAATTGTAAAATATAAATACAAGCATTAGTAACTAAATGGGTACAAATGATTAAGTCATTATTTGGGTATAGATTTTGTGGTTTGAAGCTTACTTGTTTTAATCTAATTGGGAACAGTGATTTTTGGAGCTGTGTATTTTTAGCACATGGGATTGTCTAGTTAGTGAAGGATTTGTGGGAACCTTGCTAAATGAAACATACAGACAGATCACTAAAGTGAAAACGGTAGGCTCTACTGCCACACACCAAACTACATGTGGTTAGAAAGGCGCATTTATTGATGGCAGTTTCTTCTCTGAGTAACAGACTAGAAAGAAGATAGCAATCGGAATTTACATTCTATTTTTGAGTAAGCAATGTAAAATCACATTCCAATTAACTTTCCTTCAGTTTTACCCTTTGCTAGCAAACTTAACTTACTGTGTTTTCTGCACTTTTCTGGTTTTTAAACTACCTTGTATCTTTAATGTTGTATCTCTTCTTCCTTGGGGATACCATGCTGCATAGCATTGATTATTACATATGATTGTGTCAGGAAACAGGTTAAGTTGACTGACCCTCCTGCATAGAATGCATGAAACCACCTTTGGTATTCATTATCATCATATCAGTCATGTCATATCAGTCATCATCCGCACCATCATATCTATTATCACCCTCCTTTGTTCCTTCCTACTTCCGTTATAAAAATATGACTACAGAAAGCTCTTTCATGTTTTGTGACATAGTACTTTTTAAAAAGTGTAAAATTATGCAGTGAAACTAGATCTTCCAGCTGTATAACAAAAATGTCATATTTGCCATCAGTGTTTGTGCTTGAGGAGATGTTTGCCAATTGTAATTCATTCACAGTTGTAACTTTCATCATGTGGAAAAACTCCATCATCAGATGATGAAGCTTAGGAATGATGTAGTGGATGCGTTCACTGTATCGGAATCACTCAGGAGCACTCACATCAGGGTCTACCTATGTAATCCGTACTGGCCTTAACTTGAAGCAATCCTCCTGCCTTATCTGAGATTTCAGGTTTATGTCACTATTCCTGGCTTTAAAACCACTTTTATTTTTAAGTTATTTTTTTCTTTTCTCTAATTCTTTGTATAGAAACAAATAATGTAAAGCTATAAGAGTTATAAACAATGATATCTTGGAATAAAATAGTTGATCATTTAGAAATCACACTTATTAATCGACTTCCTAGGGTATCCGTAATAAATTGTTTTCGCTTTAATTTTCAATCCCTTGATTTTTCTTGTAATCTAGGTACCAGTAGAAATAATTTACTTCATTTAAAATAATATTGTTTTGGATTTTAATGCCATTTGCCATAAACTTAAGTATGGTAGAATATCAACATTCTTAGAAAACTACAGTACAGTGTTTGTTTTGTGTGAGTGGTCTCACTTCTTTATAATCCTGAATGTTATTTAAATGTGTGAATATCTAATAACATAAGTACAAACCTAAGATTTCATTTAACATATAATTAGGATTACTTAAAATGCCATTATGATCACAGGATGGGATGAAAATTGTGCATTTAATGACCAGAATTCAAAGGTCAATAGTTGACATCAATAATGACATATAGAAAACAAAAATTCAGTAAGGCTTTCTGATATAGATGAATTGTCTCCCTCAGTAATCAGAAGATGGAAGTCCTAACCTTCTTTACATCAGAAATCACTGTACTACACATAAGGTATCTCAGAAGTCTTTACATTAAAATGATGTTAGAGTGGCTCCACCTCAGTCTCTTGTAAGAAAAGATTTGGACATGGACAAGACAGTTATCAACATGTTAGCTTTCCTTAGAAAAATAAGAAAGTTATTTGTTTTCCCTGCCTAATTTTTGTTTCTTTGGTATGGTGGGATTAGCAAACTAACATATGTTCGCCATAGGCAAGCAGATTTGGCATGCAAAAAGAAATAAGAGGTAGACAAAGCACATTTTAGAATTTAAGAATAAAGTTCCTAAAGGACATGGAGTTAGGAAAAAAAAAAAGAACTGGTATATCTGTCTCCTTAATACACATGTTAAGTTGAGATAAGCCACCATATCTGCGTGCTTTCTCCTCCCAAGCTCTGCTCTTAGCCCTGGGAACTAAGGAGCCTGTGGCCTTGAACCTGCATTACTTAGTCCCTGCCTATATACAGCCATGTTATTCTCTGCATATGTCTTCCCTTGGGACATGTCTGTCTTTTTGTACACATTTCTCCTTGTATAAAAATGACATAAGGCACACTGAGTCAAGGCGTACCCTGATATTTATTGAACTTGACTACACTCACAATGACATTATTTCTAGATAAGGTCAAATTCTGAGGTACTAAACACGAAGGCCTTTGCTGATTTAGTGGGGCTTGGTTAATATGTGTCTTGGTTGGGCCTTCTGTTGCTGTGAACATACACTAAGACCACAGCAACTTTTATAAAGGAAAACATTTAATTGGGAGCTGGTTTACAGTTCAGAGGTTTAGTCCATTGTGATCATGGTGGGAAGCATGGTCACATGCAGGTGGACATGGTGCTAGAGAAGTAGCTAAAAGTTCTACATCTGGATCAGCAGGCAATAGGAAGAGAGAGTGCCTCTGGGGTTGGCTTGAGCATCTAACATCTCTGTGTTAGCTCCCAGTTTATATGTACTTTGATTGTGTTTGGTTTAAATTGTTCTCTGATTCAGCAAGAGTTCCTTTGCACTAATGTAAAATTTTGCAGTCTGTCATCTGCATAATCACTCATCTGTGATTGCAGGTGAGATCTGAAAAAACTAACATCTCTGAACTCAGGTAGCCTCATAGCGTTAGTTAGTGGAGGGTAGACTGGTGTTTTGGGTAAGAGGAAGACAATATGTCAGATGAGCTTGAATACCAGCAGGAGCATGAGCAGGGCAGACAGCATCAGGTCCTTAGCTCCTGAATCAGGATACCACAAATCTTCTTACCCATGCAGCAAACAAGAAAAACATCACTTTTTAAGGTCACTAGGTAGAATGTCTTTCTATTTTGATTAAACATAGGACTTTTTAATCATTTTATATATTACTGGTTACTACTTTTTAATAAGCAAGTGTGACTTTTAATTCCTTTTAACTAAACTTTTTTCTTTCTTTTTTTTAAGATTTGCCTACAGTGGATAACTCAGTGTTTTTGGAATTACTTAGACTGGATAGAAATATGTCATTATATTGCTACTTGTGTTGTCCTTGGCCCTGATTATCAAGTGTACGTCTGCATAGCCATTCTCAAACATCTGCAGCGAGACATTCTCCAGCACACCCAGACTCAAGATCTGCAAGTCTTTCTCAAAGTAAGTATGATCATGTCTAAGGGAAAAAAAATTTTTTTTTTTTTTTTACAAAATAATCACTAATTTGGAACACTTCATTGTGGTCTCAGTCATTTTTTCCCTGTTGCCGTGATAAAACACCATTACCAAAACAGTTTATAGAAGAAAGCGTTTAATTTGGGGCTCACAGTTTCAGAGAGTTAGGGTCAATGACCATGATGGAGCATAGTAGTAGGTAGGCATAGCACTGGGGCAATAACTAAGAGCCTACGTCTTTATCCACAAGCAGGAAGCAGAGAGAGCTAACTGGAAATGGACAGCCCATATATTCTAGTCCTTCCCAAACAGTTCTGCCAAGTGGGGACCAATCATTCAAAGGCGTGAGCCTATGGAAGCCATTCTCAATCCAACCACCACAGTTGTCAAAAATCAACTTCCTGATTCCCAAATCTACTCTGAGTAGGAGATCTGGTTGCTTCATTTTCAAGATGAGGATGGAGTTAAGTTGCTTAAACTCTATACTGTTAGAGTAGAGATGGAGCCAAAGCTTCAGTTAACTCGGTTAACTGAAAAATATTGCTGCATCATGTTTGATCAATGAATGCTCAGCTTGTTAGTTCAAAACTTTTATACTTGATAAAAACTAATGTTTCAGATTTTTTTCCATTTTTTATAATGTTTTCATGAAATATTCTTTTATAGCACTCTTAAGAATGCAATATTTGATAGTGTCTTTAAACAAAATAGTTTTTGCTTACTTCCTAAATCACAACGTAATATATTTGAAGTTTGGGAGATAAGCAGGCATGCTATGTAGATACAGTGCTGTATGGAGCTATTGTTGGGGATGTTAGAATTCACAGTGTTTAATGTTGCAATCATTATTGAGTTTGGCAAGTTCTTTTGTTGTTGTTCATCTCCCCATTTATCCCACCCTAACACAACCACATCCATTCACTAAAAGGAGAGTGTATATTTTACTAGGTGATGGGATTTTGTTTTAGTAATTAGTGTTATTCTTTGTTGTTTGGTATTTGTTGGCGTTAGTTTCCATTTTTGAGATGATGTCATGAGAGATGTCATGATGATGTCACATGAGACTGCCAGCCAATCATTTTTGCTTAATGCATTTTGAATTCAAAACACCTTAAACTATAAACGTCAATAGAATTATAGTCGTAGGATCTTTATTAATGAAAATGTTCAACAAAGCAATGGTTGTACATGTAAGAAGAACACTAACACAGAGCCACAAATGAGTTATCTGAGGCGATCCACAGAAAAAGCCATTCAAGCACAGGGCCTATGAAGACAATGAAGACCTCATACTCAGTTGGGGCCATTTGGTCAGCTGGGTGTGGTGACCAGGTACTAGAGTTTTAGGGTAAAAAGTTTGTCTATACTCATATCTAAATTTCCCCTAACACATAGTTCTCTATGAGTTTACTTTATTATATAAATTTTATTGACATCTGAGATTGTGTTTCTGTTTATCATTTCCAGCATATCCTTTAGCTTTCAAAGAACTGTGATGTGCTCTGTTCAGTACTTTCTCAATAAACATTTGATGAAAAAATAAGTAGAAAATTCTATTAGGTGAGTTTTATTTCTACTGAGCAACAAACATGGTTAAGGTTCTGAGATAGTTCCTACTGTCACCCTTGTTAGATGAATGCCTTTGCACACCTGTCTCTGGTTAATGTTGGTGACGGTGGTAGTAGCATCATGCTCTGGTCGATGCTGATGACTGCAGTAATGCTGTTTTAACGAAAATCCCAAACATTTAACCAATAAAGGCTCAGAAGCCAGATGTTGTGATGAAAGCCTGCTAATTCAGAGAGTTACAGAAAGCATGCAACTGACCTTCCTCCTCAGCCAAAGTGCCAAACAAGAAGCTCTCCTTCTCCACACTGTCTCAAAAACCCCTCAAATTGAACGTCCCTCCCTGTGCATCCTACTTCCTGTGTTTCTCTCTATCCATCCTCCTATTTTCTTCTTACTCTATTGTTTTTTCCGGTGTTCCCTCTCTGTCAATTGGTTGCTTGCTCCACCTCTTGACCTGTGGTTGACTTTATTTAATCCTGTTTACAATTAACAGATAGCTCTTGAATTAAAGGTGTGTGCTAGGGCTGAGCCATACCACAACAACAAACAAGTTTTTCCAGAAAGTAACACAATCTTGGAGTTCACAGTGTGATCACATATTCTGCAACATAGCAGTGTCGTCTTTTTTCTGGTTAACATTGGTGACTACTGCAATGTCATCTTTGGTCAGTTGCCAAACAAAATTTTAATAGGGTTTAAAAATAATGACCAATAAACTCCATTGTGTGCTGGGTGCAGTGCTGTCAGTTTAACCTACAGGGTTTAAATTCGGTGGAAAGTTTATCTTTTAATTCCTATTTAAATTACTAGAATTTGAATTGAGTTGCTTAAATCCAAGCTAATACCTGTTGGGATGGAATTAACTTGAGCATGTGTCCTAGAGCTGACCTTTTTTTAAAAAAAAAAATCTTTTATTTGCAGTTTTCTGAGAGACTGGGAAAAGATTTTCTGGAGGATTCTGTGATTTTATTCTTGTTTAACTTTCCACGTGTGGTTCTCAAAAGCCTGCTCCCCTCTTTTTCCTTGCAGGAAATTTTGGTGTAGTTTACTTGAATGCATACATACATACATATTATTTAGCCTCCATTAAGACCTATAGTAGTATCTTGTCTGCAAAATATGTGACCATATGTATAAAACTTTTCATAGTTAGCTGCATGTAATCACATATAGAAACACGCAGCATAGATTTGTTGAAGAGGAGAAAACACTTACCAACATTTCTCCATTCGACGAGAAGCCAGAGCTATGCTAATATCCCTTAGATTGACGGCTCCATCATTTTGCCCTTGGTTTGTCTGTCTGCTGATACTACTTCTGAGAGGAAAGAGGTTGAATTAAACAACTGTAAACTTTTCTTTTATAAATAATTCATGTTTAATCTATGAAACCTAATGAGAAGGTAAAGAGATGGCTCAGTGTGATGGCAACTAAAACCCCAAATTCACCCCCCCCCTCCCCCAGAAAACCCTCATGGTAGGAGAGAACTGACTCCTGCAGTTACCCTCTGATGCAGGCATTGTTTTACACAGGCACACAGAAAAGACATACATAGACATTTTATTAAGAATTTCATTAAGGAATAAAAAGGTGATGATTCCTTGTGTAAGAATAACTGGAACGAGGATTTGACCGTCAGAAACATCCTGACTTTCAGTTACTACGACATGAGTAAATTAGTGTTTAGAGGACTGAAAACCTCCGTTGTGTTTACTAACCCTTCAGTCATTACCAGCTTTCCTGAGAACCTCTAGAAAACTAGATATGTGCTTCTCTTCCCAACTGAAATTGCACATATCGACTGAAAATGAGAAACTGTCATGACCAAGCCTGCTTTGCCACTGAAAGTCTGTGTGAGATGTGTTCCATAGAGACAATACCAGCCCATTGCTATTCACTTTAGGTTAAGCTCAGGATTTTAAATAAGACCGCTGAGGGTCCAGATCCCTTGCCTGCATTTCTAACAGCCCACTGAAGAGTGTTTAGTGTTCTGAATCACTGAACAGGAAAGACAAGTAGAGGTGGCTTAAATTAGTCAGTGGGGAGCACCACTAATTGTCAGCCCCAGTTCACTGAGGGAGCACTGGAGGTGTGTGGAGAATGCAGTTGGATGGGGTTGGAAGGATGCTTCATTTTCCTGTCCTCATTCTACCATTAAGATATCAGAGTCAGAAAATGTCACGGATATGGCCTGATACAAGCCAATATCTATGTTTTGTTGTTGCTTTGGTTTTTAACTTTTTATTTTATTTATTTATTTTTAAGAAAGTGCCACACTGCACACCCCTGCCTGACATAGAACTGGCTCTATAGATCAGGCTGGCCTTGAGTGCTAAGAGATTAAAGGCACGCACCACCAAGCCTGGCCTGCTTTGTTTCGTACAGTATTTTTATAGACAACAACAGAATGTGACCTGGCTAATGGAATAGAGTGTTATCCTCACACTTTAGTGAGACACCTTTTGAAGCTATAATGAAGCATGCAAGCTTAAACCTGAGACTAGATGTAACAAATTTGCTTATTTACTCATGTATTTTATTTCTTAATTACTAATTTTTCTCCTTGGGCTGCTAGGAAATATGAAAAATTGTTTTTATCTTCAGCAGCCACAGTGAAAGTCTGTGGCTACCACAATTCCAGAAAGAAAAGCATTTAACGAAATTAATGTTCTAAAATGTTTTAGCAAACTAGAAAATCCAAACCATTTTTAGTTCAGAAAATTTTGATTAGTGGACTTCTATGTAACTGGACTGTTAAAAGACATATCTAATACACATAGATTCATTGTAAACTTTTCATATCTATACATAAAGAGTCATTGGAAGCCTTGTTTGTAGGGTTCTACAGGGGAAGTCTGAGTGTCTCAAGAACTGGCCTGGCCTATTACTTCCTCTCCCACCTGTTTGTAGACTGGCAGAGGTTGTTGGCATTCATCTGTCTGTGCACCCAGGGGACAAACCTCACCCAAATGCCAGGCCTAGGGAAAGACTGCCTTCCACTGGAAACCAGGCTGTGAAAGTTCAGAATGCTTAATTAATATTCTTCCAGTGAATCCTGCATATTATAGAAAATTAATTTATAATTATGAGAAAAATCAGATTGATTTCAACCCAATCAGTAAATTGTTGAGAGGGAATTTTTGTTGATGGCTATTGCAGCTGCTGTTATCAGAAGGTAATGACAGAGTAGAAAATGGAGATTAGACAGAGGAAAACTGATTAAATGCTAAGCCTTAGAAGACAAAAGTGCACCTATTATTAACAAAGTTCACCCCAGGGAATAAATAAAGCAGGCCTAGTATAGCATCAGCTGTATTTTCAGATGTTGGCTACATTGCTTTCTGTCTCTTGAAAACACATTCTTTATGTCTCCCTCATCATGTTAGCAGTGCCTTTTTGTCCACTGATCCATCTCCATAGCTCCCTGGGCATATATTTTTCATAATAAATATTTCAGCTGAACAAAACACTTCTTAAATGCTTTTATGAGATTTGTTATTATTGCAAATCATTTAAGTAATTGTTAAATTTTACAGTTTTAGTAAATCAACTATCTTCCACTTAAACCTTTTCCTTTATAAATTAGTTTTTTAAAATTACTACTTAAAAGTCACTATAACCTTGCAAACACAAAGAATCAAATGTTTGGGAGTGAATAGACTCAGTCATGAAATCATAAAACCAAGGAAGGTAGCCCATGTCAGCACAATGAACTTTCTGTACATTATGTCTACATCACAGTAAATCAAAATATCAAGCTTAATGGGCTTGTGGTTATTGAAAAATTTTTGGAAATTATAATATATATAAAGTACTTTTAAAAGTATAGGTATAATTTGCCTTTCCTCATAGGCATATCCCTAAGGATCTGTGAGAAAAGACCATGAAGTCTTAGCATCTGGGATAGGTAGTTCCCTTTCATTCTTGACAAGGAGTTGATGAGCAAAAACTGGAGTCAGTGATTGTAGAAGGAGCTAACGTGGGAGGAGTAAAGAGAGGAAGAGGAGGAGGAAGGGGAGGAAGAGGAGAAAAAGGAGGAGCTAGGAGAGGGAAGAGAATGAGAGAGGGGGACTTGGAGGCTGATGTTCACTTGGCTGTAGCAGTCAAAAGTAGTTGTTATATCTAGGTTGGATATTAGTTTACACCTCTGATTGTAAGAGCATCTTGTTATTGATCATTACTAAATATATAAGCCTTTGGATAATTTAAGCATTAGAGTCTCATTTTTTTTACTGGGCCCACATGGTTGGCTAGATGGTCTGGACAATGCCTAGCCTTGCAGAGACAGTGTGGAAGATTGGCAGAGCCATCTCCTACACTGGCGTCTCATGGGTGACAGGGCTGGTATTTCTGGCTGGCTGTTTCAAGCTGCTGCGTGCACATGGCCTCATGGCCTCGGAACATGGCGTCTGATCTAGGCAGAGACGCTGTAGCCTAGACAGTCGGCTTGACCAGCGGCCAGTTTTAAATAATTAGTACAAGAAGTAACCATCCTTTATCACCCTCACTTCTCCCTCAGTCTTTTGCGCTCAGGACAGGGTATCCCAGCCATTTCAAAACTGTCAGAAAAGAACACTGATGCTTTAAATGCTTATTGAATGTGAGGCATGGACAGAGGATTGGAGGTATTATCTATTTATTCTTGCACTTATTTCACTACTTACTGTATAGCAAGAGTATCCCAAGCACTGTAGTAGTCACATGATACAGTGTCCATAAATTGTTCTGGTAAAAACAGTCTAAGTAGACTAATACTTCTGACGTTATACTTCTTACTGAAGGACACTGATGTGGTGAGGAAGACATTGTTTGAGATACTCAAAAGGTTAACAAGAGTCCTCTATGTCTTAAATGAAAAACCTTATAAAGATCTCTGGGGGAGAAGTGTTCATAAAAGCAGAGAAAGAGAGAGA
>JANHMN010000019.1:46273246-46284984 GCA_030674055.1 Rhabdomys pumilio
AGAGAGAGAGAGAGAGAGAGAGAGAGAGAGAGAGAGAGAGAGAGAGAGAAGCTGCAAAGCTCAGGGGCAAGAATTAGCTAAGCCTTCTTAGAGCAGAGGTTCTCAACCTTCCTAACACTGCAGCCCTTTAATACAGTTCACCTTGTGGTAACTCCAAGCCACACAATTATTTTTGTTGCTACTTTGCAACTGTAATTTTGCTACTGACGTGACTTCATAATATAGCTAGCTGCTATGCAGGCTATCTGGTATGTGGGTCACCACCCACAGGTTAGGAACCACTGCCTTAGAGGGTCAGGAGAAGCATTGTGGACAGAACAAGGTGAGGCTATAAGCATGGCAGGAAACCATAGAAGGCTTCATGCTTTGATAAGACTTTCAGGTTTTAGAATATATCCTCCACAGAGCAACCCTGTCACTGCAGTTCCCGTTGGCACATGTGAAATCAATATTTAGAGTCAATAAACTTGCATAAGTTCATAATTTATAAATTAGTGTGGTAAGGTTTTGAAACGTTATTGGCTGGATCTCAATCCTATCTTCCTATATTAAATCAAATTGTCCCTGATAACTATATGGTTACCTTTTAAATAACATTCTAAGTTCATTGGACCCTGATCAAATGTTTTCAACTGTAAAAAGAACTTAGAATCAAACTTTTGTATTTCAAGAAAAGAAGGAGAGGAAAGAAGGAAGCTGTATATACATCATACCATGCAATAACATGCACAGAGCTGTAGTTAAAAATGGTTATTTCTAATGCTCTTTTGGTAATTCAACATCTAAAATGCAGAACTAATAATAAATTATTAATTTAAAGAAAATTGATAGGCTAGTAATTAGGTATAATATGAAATGTAACATGCTCTCAGTGAACATCCTAGCCCAAATTTAAATTATTGCCGTATAACCTATTACATTATTTTCCTGAGCAACTATTTCAACTATTGTTACAAAACTGGTTAGTGTCACTATACTTTACATAATTCCCTGTTCAGAGAACAGAGTGATTCCAGTGTACTTAGATCTGCCAATGCATGTAATGACGGAATACTCCAAGGAAATGGTTAATTAGTACTTAAACAATACCCTAGCAATCTAAATGGTCATAATGACAAGTAAGATTACCCCCAGGAAAAGCATTAAAGAATGTTTAGGATGAAATGAAAAATATTCTGCTTTAAAGATAAAGGGAAAGTTTGGTACCTTAAATTTTTGTTTAGAAATAAAATCATCTGCAAAATTTTAAAAAAGAACAATACCATTTAAAGTGTATATTTAAATCTTCTATTTATAAAATTAGACCTCAGTAAACTTGTATGCCATTATTATGAACATATCTTCAGTGTAGTTATAAGAATATTTCTTTTAACTTTAAAATTAATATCTAAAAGTGGGCCAGCTTTTTAAAAATACATATTTTAAAAAAGAAATACATTTAAGCCAAGTGTTAACTGTGGCTTCCATAGGTAGTTTTATATTTAAAGGAAAGTAGAACAATAATTAAAAGATGTGAAGTCATTTTGATTCTTTTTTGGCCGGGAATGTATTATTAGAGCTATTGTTCAAGCACTGCTCCATTCCATTGTAATTCCAATTTAATGAATAATAGCTTTTATTTGACAATCATGAATGCAGTGGGAAGCAGTTCTCACAGTGTTGGGTCTTCTCTGTTAGGAAAGATGTTACTGGAGTTGCCTTCCAGCTTAGAGATATTATTAGTGTAGAAACGATCAAAGCCAAGTCACATAGAACTTAAAGAACACGGGTAAATCCATAAGAGTTCTGTACCTACAACAGCTATTTAAGGTGAATTCCTGTCCACTGAGATTGGGCTCACTCTGATCCTTTCTACCTTGTCAACAAGTACTTTTGATAGACAAAATTTGCAAAGACCTACTATTGGGCCATTAATCAAGTGAAGATCTTTTTGTCTTTTGTTTTCTTTGAGATGGGTACTCAATGTGTTTCCCAGGTTGCTTTGAATGTACTCTCCTCTCGCTGCAGTCTGCCGAGGGCAAAGATGACAAATGTGTGCCACCATATCCAGTCGAACATCTTCTCTCTGATTCAGTGTGTGCCGGAAAGTTTTATGTCAACTTGATGTACGCCAGAGTCACTTGAGAGGAGGGAAGCATAATTAAGAAAATGCTTCCATGAGATCAGGTTGTAGGCAAATCTTTAGGGGATTTTCTTAATTAGTGGTAGATGGGGGAGGGGCAGTCCATTGTGGGTGCTGCCATCCCTTGGCTCATGGTTGTGAGTTCTATAAGAAAGCAGGCCGAGCAAGCCATGAGGCACAAGCCAGTAAGTAGCACCCCCTTCCCATGGCCTCTGCATCAGGCCCTGCCTCTGGATTTCTGCCCTGTTTCAGTTCCTGTCCTGATTTTCTTTGTTGATGAACAGTTCTCTGGAAGTGTAAGCCAAATAAACCCATTCCCAAGTTGTTTTGGTCATGGTGCTTTGTCACAGCAATAGTGACCTTCAGAGAAGTTGTATGTATTAATCTGTGAGCATGCTTTGTACCATGGCTGTTAACCGTCTAGATGCTGTCCTTATCTTCCTTACCTTCCTGTCTCATGTGCATAACCAAGGGCTTGTGCATACTGATAGGATGCATGAGTGGACAGTGGGAGAACTGAGGAAACAGTGTCCTTTACTTTAAAATTAAAAGTAGAGTTTAAAGGGTTTCCTTGGGTGGTATTTGCCATAGCCTTAGCCATGGATGTCAACTTTTGTCAATCAGCAATAGTTTTTTAGATTGTACCTTCTCTTAAACCTGTGTGGATTTTAAGTAACACGTGGCATAATAATAAAATTCTTCATGACTATTTGCTGTGAATTACTTATAAGTTCGTATATATGAGGTTTCATATACATAATATATGATATTAATATATAATATACATAACATATAATATATAAAATAATAAGTATTATAAGTATTATATATACATATATGTATAAGTTCTTTTGAGGCTTTTAAAATTATTCTTTATGTGAAAAGTTGCATGCATTTCTAGCTATCTTACATGGGTGTCTCTTTTCTCTCACCCCTAGCAAACCATCTGGTATGATACGCATTGCCTTTTATCCTTTTGGCCTGCTTTTTTGTATATGTTATACATTTTTTTGTCTTTCAACAATAAACTTGTGAAAAGCATAAATTGCCACCAAATTTTATAACCTCGGAAGCTAATATCATCGTGCTGAATTGAGCATAACCATTCTGAAGGTTTTCTTAAAACCTTTCAGGTAGATACTACATTAGATAATATTTGAGTGTGCTGAAAGACATAGTCAACACCTAACCCCCAAAGACTATAAAATTCTAAATGTTCATGCTGTTTATTCTTGAGTGCCTCGTTTTGGACACTAACCATTAAAAGCACAAATGAACGTCCGGATGCGCAGTGCCAGCATCATGAACCGCACTCTGATGGAGGTTTTTATGAGCAGTGGCTCTGGCTCAGATATCCTTTGTAACATCACAACATCCTTTGGTGGATACAGTTCAGGACCTTTACTAGTCACACACTTACTACTGAAACATGGGTAAAATATCAGGAAGATTTCATCATTTAAGAGTTTAGGTTTTGTTGCTGCAACTGCTGCTGTTGTTAGCTGTAAGGCATGTTTGTGTTTTAAAAGAACCTTGTGCCCCATGGCCATGACATTCCTGACAGATAGACACAGCTTCCTAAATGAAAAGCAATTGCATGTTTACCTGCTATGTAAACTGCCTCACCATCTGTAGCTGAGCACAAATGATACTACAGCTATTCAAACATTGTTCACTTGGAATTGTGTGTCCTTCTCTAAATAAATGAATCTCCTTTCCCATTTTCCTGGCAGGAAGAAGCACTGCGTGGGTTTCGAGTGAGCAACTATTTTGAATACATGGAGGTTTTGGAGCAAAACTACCGACCAGTGCTGCTGCGAGACATGCGCAGCATCCGCGTGCAGAGCGCATAGATCAGGATGCGCATGCGCAGCATCCGAGTGCAGCGCGCATAGATCAGGATGTGCACACTCGAACTTTATGTTCCATTCATTTGTAAAGGAGACAGGCAACTTGATGATGTTCTGTCCACATCTGTAAGATGCTCTGTGTGTCCGTGCTCCGTAAATCAGCACTGCGGGGTTTGGAACAGAATATATTCGTGTTGCTCTTTGCTCAGCGTGTGAAAAGAAGTGAGTTCATTTGTGATGTCCCTTGTTCTTTCAACTTTTAGGATCAGTTCCAGGTTATAGTTTTTATTTTATGTTTGGCTTACAAAGGGATCAAAGACGTTAATGTAGAACCTAAACATTTGAAACTACTAGAAGAAAAACTCTTGAAAAGATAAACATAGCCAATGGCTTCTGAGTAAGATCCCAATAGCTGAGGAAATAAAAGCAAGCATAGACAGATTGTACAACGTACTTGCATAGTAAAAGAAAGGGAAGCTAGGGTATAAGCCATGGAAAATCCTAGCCAATTATTTACCCATTAAAGGGATAAGATTTAGAACATATGTTGAACTCAGTTAATTACAAAATTATAAAAGAGCAAAAAGACTGCAGTCAACAAATGGGCAAGGGAGGGAGGGAGCAGACCCTTCAAATGATGGAGTACCCATGGAAAACAAGAGCATAAAGAGAGGCTGTTTACCTTTATTCACCTGGAGAATGCTCATATAACTACTGTACCTCATCAAAATGGCCATCATCAAGAAAATCAGTGCAGTCAGGACTGGTGCAGAGAGGGAGCTTAGGAATTGCCAGTGGCTATGTAAATTCATTTAGCTAATCCGTGTGGAGGTCCCTCAAAAAGCTAAAACGTGACCTAGCCATACAACTTGCATGATATAAATAAATAAATACATAAATGCCAGGTGACAATGGAGATCTCTGCACATATTTGTTTATCATGACACTACTCACAATAGTCAGGTTATGGAATATGCCAAAGTACTCATGGCATGTGACCACAGTAGGGATTTACTTGGCCACAAAGAATGAAATGAAGCATTTGCAGGAAATTGGGATGGGACATCATATTGGGTGATAAAAACCAGACACCTAAAGATATGTACACATGTTTTATCTCCTTTGTGGATACTGGGGGTGGTGCATTATAATAAAAATAATAGGCAGTGGGAAAGGTACAGGGATTCTAAGGATGTAGTAGAGGCCTGAGAGCCACATACGTGGCTCAGTGGGTAAAGGCACTTGCCTCCAAGCCTGACAGTTCAGTGTCAACCCCTCACACCCATGTGGTCAAAAAAGAACTGACTCTCAAGAGCTACTCTCTGACTTCCAAATGCACGCTGTAGATGTGCCTGGAACTGTGAAGTAAGATGTTTTTAAAAGTAAAAGAGTAATATGAGACACATAGAAGCAAAGTATATTGTATGTGTGTTGGGAATGTCATACTGAAACCCTTTATACAATTAATGCAATTTTAAAATTAAATGTCCCAGCACCTATATCATTTCTACTGTTGTAATATTTTTTCTAATGATCTTGGGAAGAAGAAGCAATATTTTTCTAAAGAAGGAATGAAGGAAAGAAGGAAGGAGGAGGAATGGAAGGGATGAGAAAGAACAAAACTCTGAGTACTAGAAAGAGTCCAGAGACATGGAACAAAAGCCAGTTGTCTTCATTTTTGTGACATTACTGAAGGAAGAACACAGACAATAGCCCGATTGCTTATTTCTCCAATGGAGAAACAAAGGATCCTACCAGGACATTGTCCTCACACTTGATGGTCTTTCTAAGAGGCACTTTTCATACTGATATCAATTTCGATTTTTTCATTTGAAATATAAAACTCACATGGTTCATTTAGAAGACAGATTGGCTTCCTTGTTCTGATAAACATTCTGCTATTATTTCTTGGCATTTCTTGGTGATTTGATTTGCACTGGACTCAAAAACATTAAGAAGAATAGATTTCTAAATTGAAATGATCCACACTGTGTTTTATTTAAACAGAACTCTCTGTGCCCATAAGATTAACATGTAAGGGCCTGTTTTCTGTTTTTGTCATATACATATATATATATATATATATATATATATATATATATATCCATTTACTGTTTAAAAGCCAATACTCAAATATGCTATTAATTTACCAATTTCAGCTTTGAAAAAAATTATATTGGTTATTGTGTATTCTTACCTTATATAACCATACATTTTAAATTAATACTACTTTTTTTCTGTTCTACCAAAATAGGCCAGGCTCATATTTATTTTTGTCAGTATTCGAGGCAACTGGTTCTGTAGAATTTTGAATTTAGGGACATTTAGGCATTTGAAATATGCTTCTTCCCAAATCAGTTTTTGTATTGTCCATGCCAACAATAGCTTTCCAGTAATGTTGATAAAGGGCATTGTAAATTGGAGGAAGGTAAATTGAGCAAGTTAATTAGATTCAGTGCACATTTGGCTCCTACCAAGTGAGTGACGTGGGCGATGACCCCAGCAAGTTCTCTGTCTGCAGAGTTCCTCTGTGGAGCCGGAGTGCACGCTGAGGGTTCCAGTGCCCTGTGTTCCCAAGTGATGCTCTTAGTGCTAAGAGACCAGAACCTTTTCTCATGGGAAAGCTCTTGCAGAGAGGTATGCATCATCAGTGATGGATGGCTTTTATTGAAATTCAGGAAACATCTATAGCATGACAATTACATCTTGCAAAAAGTTATGTCATCTGATTCAGATTTTTTTTTTTGATAAATTAGAAACTGGACATAGTGGCTCACACTGGTGATCCCAGCACTCGAGAAACAGCAGTTTCTTCCATCAATACAAGGTATAGGTCAAGTAGGACTTCATAGTAAAACCCCATCTCAAAAAAAAGAAAAGAAAAGAAAAGGAAAGAAATAAAAATAATAGATTAGTAAGTAAAAAAATAATTAAAGTAATAAGAGTGGTCAAGATGTCACAACAGATAAAGATGTCTACTGTCAAACTTAATAGCTGGAGTTTGATGCCTATGACCTACACAGTAGCAGAACAACACCACCTTCTACACATTGCCCCTCACCCTCCACACCTGTCCTCAACCAAAACCAATGTAATATTTAAAAAATAAAATTAAAATCAAGAAACCAAAAACAATCCAAAATTAAAAATAAAGAAGAAATATCTTAGGAAAAATGGCTTACACTGGTTTCATGGAAGAAAACATAAAATACAGTTTTTGCGGCTACCCTTGTGATTTGTGATTCTATTTTAAGAATAATGGCCTTAAAGAATACTGTCCTGCCTCCACTGTGTAATTAACATGTGAGTTCTTGGACCAGATTTTGTCTCTTATTTGTGAAGAACTAATTCATATATTTTACAGAATTTAAAGATAAATAAAATTTTACGACATTAAACTATCTTGTGAGAACATTATTTATATGTAAATCTTTGACCATCTGTTTTCAAATGTTTATATTCAGTGGATAGAACCATAATAGCTCAGTGGCTGGGTGCTTTCTAGGATGCAAAAGGATGCAGACTCCACCTCCAGCACTTCAGAACACAACACTTGTAGTTTGGAGTCTCATAATATTTAAATATCTAAAGTATCTGTTAAGATATTAGACTATAACTCTCAGGAAAGTATTTAAACTTCATTTAGATAGTCTATTTAAATCTCATTAGTGAGTAATATGGTGTTTCTATTTTCCAGCTGTTAAAGAGGTTTATTTCATTGTTCATTTAAATAGTCAGTTTAGGCACTACACATGGATATATTTTAAAAATACAAGATGAAGGCTAGAGAAATGGCTCAGCTGTTAGGAGTGCTAGGTCTTGCAGAGGAGACAGGTTCGGTTCCCAATACCCACCTGGCAGCTTGCAACCATCTGTAACTGCAGTTCTGTGGGATCC
The DNA here is from genome assembly GCA_030674055.1 of Rhabdomys pumilio. Taxonomy (NCBI): domain Eukaryota; kingdom Metazoa; phylum Chordata; class Mammalia; order Rodentia; family Muridae; genus Rhabdomys; species Rhabdomys pumilio. Next base: position 46,281,116 of record JANHMN010000019.1, read on the forward strand.
TTCTGACCTCCACTGTCACTAGGCACGCACGTGGTGCATGTAGACAAAACACCGATATGTGATAAAGTTTCAGAAATAAATCTGAAGTTTTTAACTCATAAGACAAGTGAGAGATCACACTCCTACTCAGAGATTACCATCTTCATGAATTACTGTTCAGTTATGCTATTAGTGAATCATATCTTAAAAATTAAGCATACATTATTTATAATCACAAGCAAAATCATTCAATCCTATTTTTCAGAAATTCTAGCTTAGTACTGTGCATACCCTACAGTATGAGGAATGGAATATCCACATGGTTCTGAAATATAAAACAGACACAATTAGAATATTAAGTGTCCTGGTATTATTTAGATAAGACCCTAACAGATGGCTTAGCAGTTAAGGGGACTTGCTGCTCTTGCAGTGTACCCGAGTTCTGTCCCCAACACTTATATCAGATGGATTACAAGCATCTGTAACTCCAGCTCCACGGGATCTCACATACACAAGCAGCATACATATACATAAATAAAACTAAAGCTTAAAAAAATAGACCAGATCTCTAAAGAACTGACCTATGTTTTTGACAAACACATTTTTACTCATGTATTATGTGATATATTGCTAATATAAATAGCGGTAACTCATTGGATTCTATGGAATCACATTTGTAACTAAAACATACATGTGTAAGAATTCTCGTTCCATGTGAATATGCACATATGTTGGCATTATCTGGACTATATTCATGCGTTTGAAAGACTGATGTCTACCCTGGAAACCCAGTCATGATTTGGAAACCATATGACTTTTGAAATAGATCATTGTACAAATATGTGCTTCTCTCCTATGGAAACTGACAGGGATTGAATTTGTATAGACTCTTTCCAGATACCATGCTGAAGCAGCCAGTTATGTGATCTAACATGAAGTGACTGTGACCATGGAAAATTTGAGCATCCAATGGGTCAAGATTCCTGTTAGCACAATATTGTTACAGATTCTTCAATCTCTTCTTGCTAATCCCAGCCCAAGTATCCTTTGTTCTATATGATAATCAAGACACAGCGGGCACAGTACAGACAACTGGTCAACCCCAGCGCACCTTTACTCATTGATACTATTTTCAAATAAACATGCCTTGTGTGGTATATTTGTGGTGTTGGGAATGAAATCCACATGGTCGGTAAGCACAAAACCACTGACTACATATCAAATCACAATGTCCTATTTGAACATCATTCCCAGTGTTTATATATTCACTGTGTCTGCTTTTGTGCTACAATGGAAGAGTTGATTTGAATATTTGTGACAGCTTGCAAAATAATTTAAGCTTGCAAAGCTTAAAATATTCATTACCTGGTCCTTTACAGAAAAATTGGCCAATGTGGTTTAGAATACTAATTATACATTTAAATCCAACTCAGATTGACTTAATAACAGCTTTAGAAAAAGAGGGGACCATATAGGATATGCAGTCCAAACCAAATATTTTATATTTTTAACTCTTTTTTATTAGATGTTTTCTTTATTTACATTTCAAATGTTACCCCCTTTCCTGGGTTCCACCCTGGAACCCCCTATCACATTCCCCCATCCTCCTGCTTCTATGAGGGTGTTACCCCACCCACCCACCTACTCACTCCCGCCACCCTGCCCTCGAATTCCCCTACACTGGGGTTTCGAGCCTTTACAGAACCAAGTGCCTCTGCTCCCATTGATGCCTGGCAAAAGATACTATTCAGAAGTGAATAGTAGACCTCAATATCATATGTAAAAGATATCAAATGTGCTGTGTAGCTTGAGGGAACCAGTCTTACCTGAATTTAAATCCCAGCTCTGTCATTAACAAGTCACTGAGCCTTGTTTTCCTGTGGATAAAATAGCTATGAAATTAGCATCTGCCTCAGGAAGTTATAGTGTGGTACATTTAGTGGTAACAACTTTGTAGAGACACATTATCAATTATATTATAACTTGTTATTGTGTGACTAGAAAGGGATAACAAAGCCTACAATTCAGTTATTCTGATTTGAATTCAGCAGTCTTCTCATATTATTTAATCATTCATGTGAGCACTCATACTTTCATCAGAACCTTACTATAAATGGGGTATTATTAGGTTTGGTTCTAATGTTTAAACTTATTTTGACTTTTAGAGGAGTAACTGACTTTTTTCCCTTTGCTATAAGCTGACAAAAATTAAATTCCTGCATGATCTATGGTTGGAGACATATTTTTGTAGATACCCAACTTACCCATATTTCTTTCTTATAAGGCTAATTTCTTTGTATTCTAGATTTAATGATACAGACCTGATCAATGCATAATGGATTATCAATGCATTTTAATTGTTTCATACTCTCCATGGATAAGAAAAATGAATATTTCTTCTATATGTGACATAAATTTTGCTAATGTATTCTTTGTAATAAAATTGAACTATTGGGTTCTCTTTTTCTCCTTGCAGAATATAAAAGGAAAGCATTATTCATTTAGTAGGTGCTTATTTATTTAATGTATTTATTTGTATGATGAATTTGAACAGGGTCAGGAAAGTTAGCCTTACATAAACCATGAATTTTCAGTACTAGCCGTATTTTAGCTTTTAAAATCAGTTAATTTCTTTGGCATGTTTCCCACCTTATATTCTGTTGTTGGCAATAGGCCACCACAAAATGCTAAGCACCATGGAGATAATTGGACTGTCATGTTTGCTAATAGAGTGTATTGGAGATACATTGGGGGAGACAGTTATTAAAATGTTGGCTGTTAACGTTGGATCATCTAGTCCAGTATTTACACGTGGAGTTATCATCAGAATACATCTCAGCTGTTTTTTATTGAATACCATTTATATTTAGTCATTTCCTAAAATACCAAAGATCATTTTCAGAACATCTTTCAAGTATAGTCTTCATTTTCCAACACCAGATATAATTAAATGTAGCTTCATTGGAAATAAATCATGTAATGAAAACCAAAATTATATTTGATCAAATTATCTCTGTAGCTATCTAATCTTTTCATTTTCCTCTGAGTAGATTCATTAGATTACTATTTAGTTACTAACAAGAAACTGTTTTGATTCTTAAAACCCTTCACTAAAATAAATGATGGGTATGTCAGAGGCTGGGCCATGGTCATCAAGTAGCTTTCTCTTTCTGAGTTAAGTATATCACAGGTAACTCATGCCACTGAGGTAAGGCACGGTCCAATCTAAGAGAGAAAGCTGTGTGTAAGCTTTTTTCTCATTCCTGTGTGCCCTTGGAACCTAGATCCTTGAGCTTTTGAAGAGCAAAATCATGTTATGAAAGAAAGAAAGAAAGAAAGAGAGAGAGAGAGAGAGAGAGAGAGAGAGAGAGAGAAGTCATATAACGTGACTAAAACCATCAGCATTTAATATCTCCTATTTTGTTGAGTTTTTCCCTGAATAACCTTGCATGAGCCCATATAGCCAAGATTTTAATTTCATGGTGTTTTATTAGATTTCATGGTTCAAGAGCACATGGTTGAGACAAGGCCATCTCGTACCAATTCAGCTCAGAAAGTCTCAGTTGTATATTTGCCCATTAACAGTTCGCTGAGCGCGATGGACAGCATTTGGATAGATTTGTGTACTGTCAGGAAGCCTCTGTCTGTAAGTCAAAACTGAGACAGTCAGAGACTTGACTAAGATCCTAATCATACCGGTGAACTCAAATTGATCACACAATTGTGTTTCACGTGTCCTATAAGCCCTCTCTCTCTCTCTCTCTCTCTCTCTCTCTCTCTCTCTCTCTCTCTCTCTCTGTCTCTCTCTGTCTCTCTGTCTCTCTCTCTCTCTCTCTCTCTCTCTGTCTCTCTCTCTCTCTCTCTCTCTCTCTCTCTCTCTCTCTCTCTCT
>JANHMN010000019.1:46298002-46318421 GCA_030674055.1 Rhabdomys pumilio
TATATGTATATGTATATGTATATGTATATGTATATGTATATGTATATACATACACACACAAATATATATACATACATACACACATAAGAAGACACACATTGTGATTCTATTTTCACCTAAAAAGAGAAAATAGTTCACTCCTAACCTTATTTCCATGTTTGGGGAATGAATTATACTTTTATGTTAATAAGCCTAGACTGGCCTGTAACTTGCCATGTAACAGAAAGTCACCTAAGACTCCTCATCCTCCTACCTCTCTCTCCCAAGTGGTAAAATTATACATTGCATCACCACACCAGATCCTAAGTTATGTTTACATGTACCATTTCTTTTGTTAGATTTCACAAATATTTCTCATTTCCTGTTTCTTTGAGATGCATCTCTGTGTAACCCAGACAAACCTCAACATGGAATCCCAGACAGAAGCTACAAAAGTCTGAAGCTATAGGCCTGTGCTACCACGTGGGGCTCATAATTTCTTCTTTAATGCAAATTTAATGCAAAATTTTTCTTCAAAAGTCTGTTTCTCTGCATCTTTCAAGATTTGATGTGTTGGCATCCATTAACATATAATTCAATGCATTTTAATCTTGGAATCATGGTGGTTTGATTACAGAGTTACCTTGAGTTTTTTTCAACCTTTCATATGCATGGGAAAAAAATTATTTGCTACTAACTTCCAGGTCTGCTGTTGCCATTAGAGAGTGTAATCAGCACACCAGACGTTTCTCTCTGTATGTACATACATGCGCACACATATGTAGATGTAAGACTAAAGTCAGAGGATGCAACATCAGAATAAGCCTGTTTAATAAACAATGAGTCTGTGCTGATTAATGCGAGAAAGGGAAGATACAGGAGTAGCTCTGAAAACCGAAGCCTGCCTGTAACCATGGTTCGTTCTACCTGCACCCCATTTCCAGAATAATGACTCTGAGACTTAATTAGTTATGAGTAAATGCCTAGGCCATAAGCTTGGCTTGTTCCTCAACTAGCTCACAACTTATATAACCCATTTATTCTAGTCTATGTGCCAGATGGCTGGTTACCTCTCCTCGGTTTCATAAGCCCATCTCCTCAGAGTCTGAGTGGCGACTCTTCTTATGTCTGACTCCCAGAATTCCTATCTCTTTCTGCCAGATACCCCACCTTATGATGCTCATTGGTCATCAGATTTTTTATTGACAGGTGACGCTTTTACACAGTACACAAGAGATTCTCTCTATGCCTGCCCTCCCCCTATTTTTGGAAATTACAGTAATGGAGGACATCTCCAATGGCAAAGATGTCTTTGTGGTACTAGCAAACTCTGAAATGTCTAGACAGTTACAGTGGTGCACACACTGAGTTACATCTGCCTAAGAAGCCTTACCTGTGTTTATTGTACTTTACTGGGTCACCATCCCATAAATGACATTAGCATCCTTCAACACCTTCCTTTGAGCTGAAGGTGGCATTAGGCCTGGGCTCAAAGCCATCTCACTGAGAGTATTTATTGTTCTCTGAATATATATTTAAGATGTACATATTAATAATACTGTGCTTTTTTCTTGTTAATTTATCTTCTGATATAAGGATCCCAGGAAAGATTGATAACTATTTGTTTCTCAGCACTATAGTCCATGCACAATTATATAATTATATTCTTCAGTAGTTTATGAGGTATTTTTTTTATATTTCATTTTCTTATGTGGTAACAGTGATTCAAAGCTATGTTGCTATCTCTCACCTCAATTGTGGATATATTTCTTCTTTTTTATTTCATGATTTCTTTTTAACTTTAATCTGAGTATACTTAAATTTATGCTCACATGTTTAAAATACCTCCTGGTGAGTTCAACATTTTAGTTTATGACTGAGCAATTCAAACTCAGAAACTGCAAAAGTAAAAACATTCTTTTTGGAGACTTAGTATAATATTGACCCTAGGAATTTGGATGGCAGGATTAAGTGCCGTATTAGAAGTGGAAATGGTCTATTCAAGAGTCCTGTCATAAGAAGACTGTAAGTTATTCTACCTGGAGCTCATATAGAAATCAACAAATGAATATTTTCTGGAGTTTGTGTCAGACCGATTAACAATGTCATTTTTCCTAGTTTGCACTAATATACATATACATACACATACACACATACATAAGAACAGGCATAGATATATTTTCTCTTAAAATAGCATGTGGACCTCTGACAAAGTATTATGCTGTCGGCTACAGTAATATTAGAAGGTTCATTTTGGGAAATACAGGATCAGAAAACTCAGAAATCATTGTTTCAAGGGAATCAGACAAAATGTGAGCTTAAACAGCAAATAGTATTGAGAAGATATGCCTGATAGATGGGGTTGGGAGGGTGGGTGGCAGTTGTAATTCGAGAAGCCTATGCTATCACCGACTATAGAAAATCAACTTGGGTCAACTTGTCTCACTAAGATGACTCCTAACTATGTCTTTGTTTCATCACCATGACATCTCTGTATCATCACCTTTCAAAATCACCACTCTTATCCCGTGACTCATATGGTGGACAGCACACCTGGAAAATTTCCTATAAAGACAGAATAAAGCACATCCGGAAAATTCTCTATAAAGACAGATTATTCCTGGACATTTCTCACCTTAAATTTCCTACATCATACCTCTCCTCAACTTGGGAATTACCCTCCCTCATTACAGTGTGTCCATTAAAGAGCTACCCAAAATCTTAATGATGAACTAACTCTAATTGAGGGGCCTTTGGGCATATGGAATCATCTTCAGGTCTCTGTTAACGTCCTCACTTGACTCTGTATTCATGCTGCTTCTGAACAGTCTTATGACTTTGGTTCCTGCTCATCCATCATGAAATGTTCTGCTGTGTGAATCGAGATCTCTGATGTAAACTGAGCAGATAATCTCACAGAAACAACACTCTAGGTTGAATCCTGGCCATGTGGGGCTGTGTCTTTCATTACTATTGATGACATGAAACACTAGCTATTCTCCTATAGGTAATTTTCACGGAAACTGTAACAGAACGTGCTGTATAACAAGGGGATATGCTGATCATAGATAAATAATACAAATATTTTATTTCAAATGTCTGGAAAGACAAGAGCCCCAAAAACTGCTATGCCTCTGGAGTTCGGCTGTAGTTGTCTATTCGAAGTATCTAGTCAGATGCAGGTGTGAGGGTGAGGGTGGTTAGCTAATGTTTATATTCCCAGTACTCAGTTGGAACTGCGCCTAAGTCCTGCTTTTCCATGGGTTCCTGTCTCCAATTTGGACTGTTCATTCTGAGTTATTATTTTCACCAGGAATTTTCTCTCTTCTTCACAAGGCATTATACAGCTGTAAAATGCTTTTGATTGAAGGTTTCTTTATATCAGCACATCAGCATCGTTTGATCATCTTTTAAAAATATATCTTTTCTAGTCTTTGACTTTTCATTTTCTCCCATTCAGTTTTAAAGGATGTAACATAAAGGATGATTTTAAAAATAGATTGACAGTCTGTGCTTTTAAAAAAATCTACTTTTTTTTTTTTTTTTTACATATATGGGTGTTTTGTCTGCATGTATGTATATATGTCACATGTATGCCTGGCACGCAGAGGCCAGAACAGGGTACCAGATTCCCTGGAACAAGACTTGTAGATGGTTATGATCTGACCTGGGTTTACTGGCAACCAAACTTGGGCTATCTTCAAGAGCTCTTCTTAGCTGAGTTTAGCTCTCATATCTCTAGATTTCACTCTGTGCCTCTTTAACTGTAATCACTTTAAACTAACAATAATTGCATGTTACTGAATTTTCACTGCACATTTATTGTTTTTATATTTGTATTTTTCCTCACTATGAAAAAAGTCAGTACCTGTAATTTTTTAGACTGAATTTGACTAAATAAGAACTTCATTGTGTTTTAAATGTCTGCATCTCTCTTTTATCTTCTTCAAAATGATCACTGTTTTATGTTATGATTTTAAACCCAGGCTGTTGTAAATACCTACTTCTATTTTGGTGGTGAATTGTCACTGTTTTGTGAAAATAAGGAACCTACATTCTTAGTTTTCATACATCTTACATCCCCAGTATGTTTTTCTTCAGTATTTTCTCCCAGAGTGCATTTTGGGTAGCCTTTTATAAAGTGTAACTTCAGAGGCTTGAGAACCTGAGTATGATTTTTTCATATTATGGCCTGACACTGTGATGTCAGCGTAAGAAGGATAAATAATTGCAAGTTCCGAGCTGTATGCTTTTGATATTGTAAAGTATTACTCCATTGTCTTCTGATATGCAGTGTGGTTGTAAAGAAGGCATTTTCCTTCTTATTCTTTTTCCTTTGAAGATGGTCTGTTCTATGCAGGGCCTTCCTTCCTACACGTCTGCATTTCATTTGGATGAATCTAGGCCTGGGCTTTTTCTGTTTAAAGCCCATGTACTTTTCACGTTTCTTCAAATCTGTGATATTCATCTTCATCATGTTTTTAATATTCATGCCCTCTAAGACCTCTCCCACTATAACTTATACTATCTGTGTCATGGTGTATTTATTTCAACAGTCTGTGAACTTTAAATTTTCCCCGTATTTTCTCTATGTTTTACTATTTATTTTGCTCTTCATTTTGGGGAAATTTGCCAGATTCATTTTCTATCTTTTTTAAGCTTTTATTCATTCAACTTCTTTTCCTATTTATTGTATTTTCAATGATTATAACTTTAAGCCTAATATTTATAATTTTTTCTTAGAATTTAAAAATATTGATGACCTATTCCATTATTTCCTTTTTATAATCATTTTAAGCCTGTGAGAAAGTAGATAATGTCTATCACCTTTTAATCACTTTGATTTTGATGACTGTGCCACTTTAATTTGTTAATTTTAAGTTTCGAATTTTCTTTTTATTACTCTATCTGAAAATTTGGGTTAGGTATTTAAAAAGCATGGTATTTTTTTGTTTGTTTGTTTGTTTTTGTTTTGTTTTGTCATTTGCCATGGGTTTACTTTTCCATGTGGGGTAGGGCAGACAGCTAGCTAGTAACTTTCAGTTTCTTCTAGAGGCCAGATATTGAGTATTGGTGCCTTTACTTAATAAGAGTATGCAGAGGAGGCTGGAGAGATGATTTGGCAAAAAAAGGGGCACTTGCTGCTCTTTTAGGGGACCTCAGTTCAACTTTCAGGCTCCACAAAAATAGTAACTATCTATCTGATCCTTTCCTCTGAACCCCTGAGAGAACTGTGGCCACAGGTACACAGATCCATATACAGGGAAAGCAGTCATGAAGTAGTAATGAAATTTTACAGTTATGAAGTAGTGACAAAAATCGTTTTATGCTCGGGGGTCGCCAAAACATGAGGAACTGTATTAAAGGGTGACAGCATTAGGTGAGTTGGGAATCACTATTTTAGAGAATCAAAATGAGGCTGCTACTGGTTGTACATGGCTGGATACCACGTGCCTTGTTGCCCTCTCTCTGTCAGACTTTTCTAGGGTAACTCTTGCAATAAGCAATCCCTCTCCAAGGTTCTGCTTCTGGGAATAGTGAGTTCACCCACTCAGCTCTCTGTCCTGTTATTTCATTAAGCCTGTTGTTCAGGTGATCCTTTTTGTGATCATTGTAGAAAGTACAGTGGTAGCTTGGGGTTAATGTATACTTTCAGATTTTAGAAATGCAAATTTAGAAGTTACAGATGGGATTCTTAAGACTTGTTACCAGGAGAGTCAATTTTTTTTTACTTGTTTTTATTAATGGTTTCAAACTTAAACAAGCTTATTTCATGAGCAGAGCTCACAACTGGTAATTAGTCAAGATACACAGTCACCATGGAGATGAGGTTAAAAAGACATTGTGTTATTTTTACACTTTGTTTCTGGATGAAAGTTGAGGCCAGGATTTTACTATAGGCAGTTATTTTTATAAATAACACAAAACATAATCTGACTTTAGGACCCTATTTCTTAATGTACAGGGAAGGGCAAAGGCTAGACCCTACTGTGCTTTTCTTCTAGTGAAAGCCAAGGGAACAAAAAGAGTTAAGAACTCTCAACTAGAAGACGATAGCTATTTTTCTAATAATAATCAATAAAAATCTTTACCATGTATATCTACACTGCCTATCTATCTCTTTAAGGGAATACTTTCCAGTGGAATAAATGACACTAGAGGCTATGACATTCTAGCCATGTGAGACTAGAATGGAACTAATGTAAACAATGCTGGTGTTAAAATACGGGTGCATGGGAAGGAGTACCACACTGGGCTTAAGATTCTGTTAAAGAATGATGCATTTGGAAAAATCATTAACCCAATTACATAGAATCTGGAAGCATACAGGAATATGCAGGGCAACAGACTTGAGCCATATTTGTAGAATAATCAAGAGCCACCAAAGAATATAGACGCCACCTTGAGAGTAGGATTGGGATGTTCCAAAAGCTTGAGGTGCTTGTTGAGACGATACTGTGCCAGGGAAAGCTCTGCATTCGTCCTGAAGGTTGCAAGGTGTCAGGAAGCTTCCACTGTCAAGAAGATATAGGCTGCCATGTTTCCCCTTGTGTAAGGTAGAGCTACCTGAAAGTTCAGTTCTTATCAACCTCCATACTGGATGGCCTCATTTAATTAGCTTTTATTCTCACCTTAATGACAACTACTCAATACCTCGTTATTAAAGCAGAAAAGGGATTGTGTGAATTGACAAAACTCAGGAAACAAGGTTACGTATTTTTCTATTTCTCTGTAATCCAAATATATTATTAAAGAAATAGAAATATAACATGATACAACTATCATTAAGCAAAGTAAGAAAAAAAAGTTCTGTAGACTATATGATTGGATGAGGAAGATAATAATTAAAAGTGTAACGTTACAGTTTATTGTAAGAAAGGAAAAAAGAAAACTTCAAAGATGATAAAGTTGGTAAGCTCAGATACTGTCTTAAGACGTCTATATGACACATAGTAGAAATGGGAAAAGCAAGAAGCCCAAGACAAAGAGGATTGCAAATATTGATACCCATCAAGATTTTGGGAGGAGTTGAGAACACCGAGGATTTGAGGGTATTTATTTATTTGAAGTTTTTTAGAAAGGAGTCTAAGATCTTCAGTGGGCTTGAAAGAGCATGTTGGGAAATGATTTCCTGACAACCAGGTCTTTGTTAGAGGATCAGGGTTTTACTTTCGAATAATTGACTTTACAATAGGGTAATTGGCCAGATTGACGTTCCTGATACTTTGAATGCCATAGAAAAAGAGAAATCAACAGGGTAGGCTTCTTTCCAAAGGAGAGTTACTGAAGAAGCTTTATCTTTCTCTTAAAATTTGATAAAGGACTTGAGTTCCTGGGCCAAGAAGCTACAAACACCCTTAGGTTTAACCTAAAGCTTAATTCAATAGGTTTCCTAAAGCCTACTGGCATTGCTACAACAATATGATAAGCCTGATTGATTGCTGGTTTCTACTTCAAGATCATTAAGTATATGTCTTAGTCGGTGTTCTATTGTTGTAAAGAGACACAATGACCAATGCAACACTTACTTTCCAAACGCATTTAATTGAGGGCTTGCTTACTGTTTTAGAATTTTAGCCCATTATCATCATAGTGAGAAGCATGGTGACACGCAAGCAGAAATGGTGCCAAAACTGAGAGTTACTTCCTGATTTGCTTGCTGACAGAAAGACTCTGGGCTTAGCTTGGACTTTTGAAACCTCAAGGCTTACTCCCAGTGGCATTCTTTCTTCAAAAGGGCCTCATCTCCTAATTTTTTCAAATAGTACCACTCCCTGGAGACCAAGCAGTCATCTCTATGAGCCTATGGGGGCCATTCTTATTTAAACCACTACAGTATGCCTTCATAAAGTGATTTAGAAAGATATTAATGGAGCCGTCTTGTTGAAACAAAACTAATAGTAATGACTTTTACAGTGAAGGAAAGGGAGTCAAATGACCACATTTTTTAAAAAATTCTTTCTTAGATTGTAAGAGTCAGAATACCAGGAAGTATACTGAGAAGTATACATTGAGATATTAGAAGAGGGGTGGGGGGAAGAGTAAATTGATAAGCCTCTGACGCTGTGTCTTTACTGCATCGACTTTAGGATTCCAGGACATCAGAGGTTTGAGCAGATCTGCTCAGCTTGCTTGATGAGTAGATACACCAAGGCTGTGTATTCTGCAATATACAATTCTCAAAACAGATTTTAGTATCATGATAACTTTTTGTTTGAATTCTGGAATCTAGTCTTCTGGTGGCCTGCCTCTGTCATGTCTAATCCATATAATTCTGGGAGTTTCTATGAGGGTGTGCTCCCATCATCCTCCCATTCCTGCCTCCCTACTCTTGAATTCCCCAACACTAGGGTATCCAAACTTTCAGGCACAAAGGACATCCATGTCCACTGATGCCTGGCAAAGCCACCCTCAACTACCTATACAGGTGGAGCCATGATTCCCTCCCTTTGTGTTCTCAGGCTGGAGATTTTAGAAAGGCTACTCCATCTTGTTTCTTAGGACCATTTGCTTGAAAAATTGTTTTCCAGTCTTTTACTCTAAGATAGTGTCTGTCTTTGTCATTGAGGTAGGTTTCCTGTATGCAGCAAAATGCTGGGTCCTGTCTAAGTATCTAGTCTGTTAGCCTATGTTTTTTTGTTGGGGAATGGAGTCCATTGATGTTAAGAGATATTAAGGAACAGTGATTGTTGCTTCCTGTTATTTTCATTACTAGAGGTGGAATTATCTTTGTGTGGCTATCTTCTTTTGGATTAGTTGGAAGAGGATTACTTTCATGTTCTTTCTAGGGTACAATTTCCCTCCTTGTATTGGAGCTTTCCTGCTATTACCTTTTGTAATGCTGGGTTTGTGGAAAGATATTGTGTAAATTTAGTTTTGTCATGAAATATCTTGGTTTCTCCATCTATGGTAATTGAGAGTTTTGTTGGCTATAGTAGCCTGGGATGGCATTTGTGTTCTCTTAGGGTCTGTATGACATCTGTCCAGGATCTTCTCACTTTTATAGTATCTGGTGAGAAGTCTGGTGTAATTCTGATGGCTCTGCCTTTATATGTTACTTGGCCTTTTTCCCTTACCGAATTTAATATTCTTTCTTTGTTTTTTGCACTTGACATTTTGATTATTATGTGATGGGAGGTATTTCTTTTCTGGTCTCGTCTATTTGGCATTCTGTAGGCTTCTTGTATATTTATGGGCATCTTGTTCTTTAGGTTAGGGAAGTTTTCTTCTATAACTTTGTTAAAGATATTTATTGGGCCTTTAAGTTGGGAATCCTCTCTTCTAAACCTATTATCCTTAGGTTTGGTCTTCTCATTGTATCTTGGATTTCCTGAATGTTTTGTGTTAAGAACTTTTTGCATTTTGCATTTTCTTTGACAGTTGTGTCACTATTTTCTATGGTATCTTCTGCACTTGGGAATTCTCTCTTCTATCTCTTGTATTCTGTTGGTGATGCTTGTATCTGTGACTCCTAATTTTTTTTCCTAGGTTTTCTATCTCCGGGGTAGTCTCCCTTTGAGATTTCTTTATTGTTTTTACTTCAATTTTTATGTCCTGGATTGTTTTGTTCAATTTCTTCTCCTGCTTGGTTGTGTCCTCTTATTTAAGGGATTTTTGCGTTCCCTCTTTAAGAGCTTCTACCTGTTTACCTGTGTTCTTCTCAAATTCTTTGAGAATGTTATTCATGTCCTTCTTAAAGTCCTCTATCATCATCATTAGAAGTAAGTTTAAATCTGAATCTTGCTTTCCTGGTGATATGGGGAATTCAGGACTTTTTAGTGTGAGAGAACTAGGTTCTAATGGTGCCAAGTACCCTGGATTGCTGATGCTTATGTTCTTGTGTTTGTCTTTTGACATCTGGACCTCCTTAGTGCTACCTGTACTCACTGTCTCTGACTGGAGCCTGTCTTTCCTATTATCTTGGTTGTTTCAGAACTGTGTGGGGTGAGTGTTACTGCTGGGGTTAAAGCTAGGGCCCAAGATCTGCTCAGTGCTCAGGCTCAGACTGGAAGGATCCAGTGCTCCATGCTAGGAGTGAATTCCTGGGTCCTAGTTGGTTTCTGTTTGGGTCGGGTGTTGCTGTCTCCTTACCTAAGATACTGCCCAGGTTAGAGCTCCTGGGAGGCCAGCTTTCTCTTGGTTTTGTGAGATTTGGTGTGCAGAGCTGCCGCCCTGGGTCTGCTCAGTGCTAGGGCCCCAACCGGAAGGCAGAAAAATATTTCTATGGAACAAGGAGGCGCTTAGGATTAGCTGACAATGACAACCTACTATCTAGGGTCAAGACAAGAAGAATACAAGAGGCATGTCACAGCCCCTTCCTCAGTCACTTACAGTCTTTTTATCCCCTCTTTCACAGTGCTTCTTGAGCTGTGAGGAGGATAATATGCATGTCCCATTTATGACTTATCCATTTAACAATCTTATTCTCAGTATTTAACAAGTTATGTGTCTCTATAGGTACACTGACCACTGTCTAAAGAAGTATCTCTAATCAAAGCTAATAGTAGTATTATTCTATTGATATAAATGTGGTATCAAATTCAATAATAAAGTTTTGGGTTATCTCTATAACAGATTTGCCACTATTACATCAGTGGGCTTCTCTTTTCTGGAGGGGTCAGCAGTGTAGCATGCAAATTTTATCACTGAATAATACTGCTGATCACAGCTATCCTCCAGCAGTCTGAATAATACCTTCTAACAATACAAAGGGTTTATGAATGTCAGCTCAATATCTGTGAGCTTCTGTGAGCCCTGGTGAGTTGTCTGTGGACAGTGTTCTTGCAATATCCTTGAACTCTCTGACTCCTCCAAGCCTTCCTGTCCCTCTTCTTCTTTATAAGAAAGTAGGCTGTGCAAGCCATGGACAGCAAGGTAGTAAGCAGCACTTCAAGCCCTCTGCGTTAGCTCCTGCTTCCAGCAAGAAGGAAGCTGCTAGCCCAATTCCAGCTTGAGTTTTCTGTGTCCTATGGCTATAGCATGTGTCATTTTTAGCAACAGGATCTCCTCATTATATTCTAAGATAAAACTAACAGGAAGTCAAGTAACCATGTTTTATATATGCATTCTTATGATAACATATCTATTACCATCAAATGTGGCAAATGTCCAGTGACGGCTACAAGTGACATGTAGGTCCAGTGGGTTGGCCATATATTGCAACCGATAGACGGGCTTGGCACTCTTCATCTCTTCTTCTTTTGGACTTGGAGAAAATGTGTAGTCTCTGAATTGGGAAAAAACAGTGATAACTAGCTATAATAGAAGCTACTGAGATAGGAGATGGAGTGTCTGGTTCCTTCTCCCTGGGGAAACTCAACCTGATGAGAATCTTTCAGATTTCTGGGAAAGTCTGTGGGAATAGATTTCATAAAAACTAAGGTAGAAGAGTCAATTTTTCATACACTATGAAGATCTCTTTGGTCTCTAAAGAGGAGAAACATTTATGCATAGAGATCTCAGACCATCTCCTCCCCCACTTAAAGAGCTGGATCTGGAGAAGAGTGTTATAGTTAAGGCTGCCACTAGATGGCCACACCTTCACATTCCCTAATGGTACTGAGGGAAAGCAGGCTCTCTAAAGAAAAATTAAGTAAGCTTCTTTAAAGTATTAGTACAAACTGATCTTGGATTATAAAGGACTTCCTAAAGGTTGATAGAGAGAGTTAGATTCTCATTTTGAAATGAGATTAGAAGACACTGTCTCTGGCTCTTCTCCTAGAGAGACATGCCTGTTCTCTCGAGGTCTTTACAATTCCTGCTGTGAACCTCATGTTCCCTTCTTGACAGCAGTATGTGATAGATAATGTGTTTGGGTAAACCTTTTATCCCCAGTCACCAAGTTTTGCATACATTCCATGTCCTTCAATGAAACACCATGACCGAAAAGCATGTTGGGGAGGAAAGGGTTTATTTCGCTTACACTTCCATATTACTATTTATAATCAAAGAAGTCAGAGTATAAACCCAAACAAAGCAGAAACCTGAGACAGGAGCTAATGCAGAGGTTATGAAATTCTGCTTACTAGCTTGCTGCCCATGGCTTGTACAGCCTGCTTTCTTACAGAGCCCAGGACTACCAGCTTAAGAATATCACTATCCACAATGGGATTGGCCCTCCACATTAATTTGAAAGATACCCTACAATTATGCAAAAGAGGGGGGAGGAAGGATTGTAGCAGCCAGAGAGTTCAAGGACATCACAAGAACATTGTCCATAGACACAACTAACTAGGGCTCATAGAAGCACACAGATGTATGGGTCTGACCTAGGTCCTCTACATATATGTTATGATTGTGTAGCTTGGTGTTCTTTGCGAGTCCTAACAGTTGGATGTGGAGTCCATCTCTGACTCTTTTGCCTGATTTCAGGACCCCCTTCCTTTTACTGGGTTGCCTTGTCCAGCCCTGAAATGGCATTATGTCCTTAATCTTATTGTAACTTGTTATGTCATGTTTGGTTGAGATCCCTTGGAGGCCTGCTGTTTTCTGAAGGGAAACAGAGCAGGAGTTGATCTAAGGGAGGGAGGAGGTGGGAGAACTTGGAAGAGAGGAGGGAGGGGAAGCAGCGATCAGAATCCAACGTACGAAAGAAGAAAGAAAGAAAGAAAGAAAGAAAGAAAGAAAGAAAGAGAGAAAGAAAGGGAAAAGAAAAAAGAAAGGATGAAAGGAAAAAGAGAAAAAAGGAAGAGAAAGAGAGAGAGAGGGAGAGAGAGGGAGAGAGAGAAGGAGAGAGAGAGAGGAAGAAAGAAAGAAAGAAAGAAAGAAAGAAAGAAAGAAAGAAAGAAAGAAAGAGCAAGCCTTGAGCTTACTAGGGCTGGATCCTATCTCAAAGGCAGCCAAGTGGGGTGGACCTTAAGCTAGACTTGGTTTAGTAAAGATTGCTTAGTATTAATAATATTTACTCTCCTTGGTTCTTTGTTTTTTTGGAGCCAGAAGCCATGGCTTCAGGTGAATTATCACCTGTTGTTTAACAGTAGGGGATTAAGTATAAGATTTATTGCTAGTGTTCCTTTCTCAGGCCAACCAGTCTCTCTGGGTAGGCTAGTTAACTGTTTGTGAAACAGAGAGGAAGGAAAGGAAAAGAGTTAAAATCCTTTACACAGGTAAATATGCTTATACACATATACATCCATCTACACACACTCTGATTGGGCCCAGCTGTCTGTCTCAATCAACTTCACAAGTGTTCATGCATGTTTACAATCATATACATACTTACATATGCACATATAAACAAACAGACAAATACATTTGGATAAATGGATGGATGGATGGATAGATGGATGGATGGATGGGGCAGAGATCCCCACAGAACGGTTTTACCACATAGAATGGTTCCTTGTACTTTTGTCATGCGCACAATGGCTGAGGAAGGCCAACATTCCT
Source organism: Rhabdomys pumilio (assembly GCA_030674055.1). Taxonomy (NCBI): domain Eukaryota; kingdom Metazoa; phylum Chordata; class Mammalia; order Rodentia; family Muridae; genus Rhabdomys; species Rhabdomys pumilio. The sequence goes on from JANHMN010000019.1 coordinate 46,311,371, forward strand.
AAGAAGTCAGCAGAGCAATTGCTTTGCTTAGCAAAGGTCACCTCCCTTCTTTCTCCAGGAGCAGCCTCTAGGAACTAGAACAAACAATGAGGAACCCAACAATGCCCCATGTTTGAAGGTAGCTGAGCAATGTGTATCAAGAGCAGTCAAAAACATTGAAAAGGGCCCAGGAAGAGGGCTTAGCCAGTATAGTTCCTCCTCAAACAGGAGGACTACAGCGCAGACTCCCTACCACTGTGAAAGCCAGATGTGACTGGAATCCCATTCCTGGGGAGACAGAAACAGGAGGATTCTTGGAACTTGCTTGCCATCCACACTCTAGCTGAGTTGGTAAATTTCAGGTTCACTGATGAGATCTGGTCTCAAAAAATAAGATGGAGAAACAATTGAGGGAAGAATTTGAGGTTGACAGCTGCCTCCCCACCCCTTCTCCCGACTCCTGCCACACACACACACACACACACACACACACACACACACACACACACTACATATACATGTATTTGCACAGGCACAAAGGTCATCAGAGCCCTTTCTTAGAAGGACCCATCTTCTATTCAGATAAAACCTATTCTATTCACCAGGCAAGACTGTCTGTCCTCTCATTTACTTTTAGGTAAAGACTGTTCACAATGGAATAAAACAAAAATAATAGGCTTAGGAAGAGTTGAGGTGAACAATGACAGCAGCCTCAAGCCAACCAGTGACTGTGAGCTATTTTCTGCACCTCTGGGTTATTGTTTCCAACTGTTAGTGGCCTAGTTCATATACACGGGAATAAAATCAGTGAACTTTTTAGTATACATATTTGCTTTAAAGGTGTCACAAATACTTTTAGGAACTTAAATTTTAATTGGAGCAATAAATAAAACCCTAGTATCACTTTCATCGAGAATGTCATGAATGGTTGATTTGATTTTCTATTCAGGACAGACACGGACTCCTTTCATCTGATACTAATATTAGCAGTAAAAGATTAATCAATTTCTGCCAAGAATGGAAATCATATGTGAGAAAACAGGATGGGAAGGTAATGACGATCCTTTTAGAGAATTTAAAAGATACTTATTTTACCCACTACAATGGAGCTTTACAAAATATTAAATAAATACTCATGTTTACTTATGCATATGCTAAAGTAGGTTAAACATCACAAAGGGCTTATGAGTGGCATATATCATGTTTTGTCACATGGTAATAATGATGACAATAGTAAGATAATAAAACTTGCACTTGAGTTGCTGTGTGTGTGTGGTTGGTGCATTTGAATGGGAATGTGTGTGCATGACCTGAGAAGGTCAAGATGTTCTCCTTGGACAGCCTCTGCCTTCCTGCCTTGGCAAGGACTCACAATGAACACGACACTGTTTCACCTAGGCTGGCCTGCAAGCTCTCAGGGTCTGCCCACCTATGTCCCCTAACAATCGGGTGACAGGCACTCATAGACTTGCTCAGCTCTTTACATGGGTGGTGGACATTTGAACTCAGGTCCTCATGCTTGCCAAGGAAGTGCTCTTACTCAATGAGCTACCCCTTCATTGTAGCTGCCTGCAGGTATAGGTTACCAGGTTCTCCTGAGATAGATGAAGCCTGGGAATTAACAGGAAGGAGGGCGAGAGAAATGTGGGGCCAAGACAAAGTGTTCTGATCAAGGCCTGAAGTTTAATAACTTGCTTTCACATATAAATGGGAAGCCCTGCCCCGCAGAGTCTCTTCTCAGTTCAGCCCAGGGGCTAAGCAAGGAAATAGTAGTCCGGAAGGCGGCAAGGCTAGCTCAGGAGGCAGTCTATTCTTCTTAGCTCAGTAGCAGACCACAGGGTGCCAAGACTGGCAAGGCAATGACTCCTTCTAGGTGCTATCTATCTATCTATCATGGTAAATGACAGGCCTGCTCAGGCCTGGGGGAAGGGCACACTTCATCCCTTTCATTTCAATTCTTTTATCACTGAATGAAAGCAAAGTCGTGTATTGGCTAAATATTATTGTGAGTTAAGCAAATAAAAAAATGTGTTAATTACTGGGGAAATTTGACTATGCACTAGGTATTAGGCAACAAGAGGAATTCATTGGTTAAAAAGATAAGAAAATGTTATAGTTTAAGGGTTAAATGTTACTTTGTATTTAGTTTGCTTGTCATTTTAAAAAAATCTATCCAACATAAATAACAAAGTGCTATGATATACAAGCCACAAATATTTATTTTTAACTCTTTTTTTCTTCATACTTAATTGTTTTTTCATGATGAAAATTACAAGACAAGAAAAGGCAAAAGGAAAAGAGAGGAGAGACAAACTATTAGCATTATGGTAAAAAACACAGGAAACAATGGATATAGGACCACAAATAAGATGGAAGCCTGGCTTCCATCATGTGCTTGGTTACACAGGAGCCGTCTCTACCACATGGCTAAAGCAAAAGACTGACAACATGCAATGTTGATCAGCGTATGAACAAGTATACTATGTGGCACTGACATCAATCAAAAATTGTATAGCAATTTTTAAAAATTGCTAAGAATTTCCTCCAAATGTATGTGTAACTAAACAATTTCACTATTGGTCATACACAAGCAAGTTAGTTTGTATGTCTACAAACATGTGTATATGCATACATACATAAATGTATATATGTATATTTACATGTATGTATATATGTATGTATATGTGTATATATGTATATATACATATATATGTATGAATACATATTACATGTAACATTTATAGTGATTTATTCATAATGTAACCAGAGGCTATTCAACAGATAAATGAATAGACAAATGATAATGTGTTTAATAGAATGTATACCAATAAGAAAGATGAATTTTTCTACAGGCAACAACATGGATAATACAGATAGTTCCTTTGTCAGTAGTCAATGGGCACAAAGATAAATTTATTTTATGATTCTATATGAAATTAAAGAATATGCAAATCTATCTAATAATAGTAGATAAAGGATAGTAGGAAGATTACAGGATTCAGAAAAAAGTACCTTTAAGAAAGATTTTATTTTTTTTATTTTCATCTGAGTGTACATGTGTACAAGTACCTACAGAGGCCAGAAGAGGGCACCAGTTCACTGGAACTGTAGTTATAGGTGGTTGTGAGCCGTATGACATGGGTGCTGGAACTCTGGAAAAATATATGAACTCTTAACCACTGAGCCAGCAGTCCAACACACATGCGTACTCTGTCTCTGTCTCTGTCTCTGTCTCTGTCTCTGTCTCTGTCTCTATGTATGTGTGTGTATATATACATACATGTATGCAATATATAGGATTATATCTATAAAGTCGCATTGTAATGGATGAGAAGGATGTTCTTTATGCACTTTTTTTGTAGTCAAACTATTTTTCAATTCCATAGAATAACCAAAAATTCTAATGTTCATATTTTATGAATGAAGAGCAAGTAAAATAAAACACAAAATTGTTTAATGAGTTATAAAATTAATCAAAGTTCATATAGTTAAATTTCATTTTATTTTGGCCAAAACCATGTTTTAGTTTAAAACTGTGGACCATGTTATTTTTGCTTATAGTGAAGTTCACATACTTTAAAAGTAAATTTGATGCATTTTGAACTGCACTGATATAACCTTGTTCATGTGACAATGTTCATTGTCATATTTATGATGGGCAATTTTCAAATATCTATTAATTTACAATGATCTAATTATTTATACAGCCATTGGTTGAGTGTCAAATGTATATTTAGACACTGGTAAACAAATTTAACTAAAACAGGAGCTGAAGAAGTTTGCAACCCCATAGGAAAAACAATATCAACCAACCAGACCCCTCGCCCCCTTCAGAGCGCCCATGGACTAAACTACCTACCAAAAAGTACACATGGAAGTACTGATGGCTCCAGCCACATATGTAGCAGAGAATGGCCTTGTTGGGCATCAATTAGAGGAGAGGCCCTTGGTCCTGTGAAGGCTTGATGCACCAAAGTAGGGGAATGCCAGGGTGGGAAGGCAGGAGTAGGTGGGTGGGTTGGGGAACACACTCATAGAAGTAGGGGGAGGGAGGATGGGATAGGGAGTTTCGGGGGGGATCAAAGAAAGGGGATAGCATTTGAAATGTAAATTAAAAAATATCCAATAAAAATTTTAATCAAAAAATCTTTCTATAATTTCACATTTTAGAAAAACTCAATTACAAAGTGGTTATGTGAATTCTATCAGATGACATTTCTAATAAAAAGCCAAAACAATGATGATAAATAAATAAAAAAAAACCACCATGCAATCTCATTTTCAGCTATGTATAACACATATTCAACTCATCTATCTGTCTTCATCTATCTGTCTTCAAAAGTATCTACTAAGCTTCTGAAAGTTAAGAGGCATTTTAGGTTGAATGTTCTTTTGAAGTGTAGTATAAAATTCTGAATTTTAGATTATCTAAATTCATATTTAGCAAGATCATTTGAGTGTGTTTGAAACTGCAAATTGTTACATAGCTTCACACCACTCAAATTTCTTTGGACATGTACGAATTGCAGATGTTACCCTGTAAGGTGACTCTTCTGCATTTCTGTTATAGATTGTGTAATTTCTACTGCTTTTCTTCTTCCTCGGTGATAATCACTCGGTGAATAAAATATTTGTGTCTTCGCTAATCTCCAATAAACATGTTAGCTTACCTCCTGAATTCAGAAACTTGCCTTTAGAGTCTGGGATTTTAGTGTGTAGACTGTCAGTGGTACTCCTTGAAAATATTTGAATATAAAGCCCCCAACTTGTGTGATTCCTGTCTTTCAGGGCATTAGGCACAATTTCCTCTAAGGCGTCTGAGAACAACACATTGTGCTGAGCGCGTTATCATTTGAATGAGCAAAATGATAGCCACACATCCCCATGAAACCTCTGGAGACCTTTTCAAAATTCAGGCACACAGAGCCCCCTTTCTGAAAGGTAATAGATCTTCTTAAGCACCGCTTTCCTGTTTTCATCTCTCAAGGTTTCATTTCATGAAAAAATATTAGTTGACATTATGAACAGGTGCCAGAATGCGCTCATCCAACTAATGAAAAATTTAGCTTAAGTTCAGCAAAACAGCGAAATCACCTATTGGGGGAAATGCGGTCTGATAGATGACCATTGTTATAAGGTAAATTATTCATATCTCCCCCAAAAGCAATCATTTGGTAAAGATGAAGTAATTTTTCACAGATTGGCAGGGAATAGGAGGTTGGAAGTGAACACGTGATATGAATGAGTGACATCACCATGTAAGGCACAACCGAAATATCCCCAAGCCGAGTGCAGTAGAAGAAGCACAGGTGAATCCAGGCTGTGTTAACTTGTAAAGGAGCCGCTGTCAAAACACATCATCATTGCTTAGGGACAAAGACTGAACAGATGGCGAGTCAAGAGTCCAGAAACTTTGTTTTTATGATTTCATGGATTACAAAAAATAGGCGAGGCAAAAGTTGGATCTATAAGAAAATCACTGTAGAATTAATCTCTTAAATGAGTGCTTACAATCACAACAACTAAAAAATCTTTCCAGAAGCTGAAACCTGCTGATTAGATACATGAGCAGAGATACAGGATTATTGTATTCCCCAATGTCCTTAAGGACAAAAGTAATTATGAACCAGAAGCATCTTTACAAAGGCCGAGTGTTTCAACAATTTCCATACATTGCCTTCTATCAGATTACTCTTAGTCTGTACAAATCAGAAAATACTAAATACTAAGTATGAATTAGGTGATATGACATGTGACTTGCTATGCGATGGTGCTGGCACTAGAGTTTGCCTGAACCACATGGCTATTGTGTATCTTATAATCTAGGCACAGCCAAGTACTAGTTTATTCTCAACTCCTGTCATGTGTTTGAAAATGAGCCATACTAAAAAAAGCATGTATTATACCCTGTGTATTCTCCACCCTCCATAGCCTTTACTGCTGCTGAGATCCAGCTAGGAGTGTGCTAGGAAATCTCATCATAAAAAACTTGATATACTTGGTCCCATTTCCATATACAATGACTCCTTTTAGTGGAAACTGTGGTATAATAATTACCTAGTTTCTACCAAAGGTTACAGACAACTGCAAAGAAATATTCCGGTTGCAAGAAGCTAAAGTTTCTGTTCAATTTTCTCCGCACCCCACCCCACACACCCTATATTATTTAGCCTGACCAATCTACATGTAAGCTCTAGAGTTACAGGCTCAAAGGAGTGAGAGCAAGAGTTGTAAAAGGTGGCCTGGCCAGACTTCTCACCTTGACGTGGATTACAGTAAAAAGGCTGGGTGAGAATTGGTTCTATAGGAAGCTCACTATAGAATTAATCTCGTAAGTGAGTGCTTGCAATCACAAAGACAAAAAAAAAATGTTGCACCATAGGACCTTGGCCTTGCTTTTCAGTCTCTGCTTGTCTTTCGTTCCCTGCTTTATACTCCCCTTTGAGTTCTTAAGTCCACAACTAATAGCCTTTCTTCTCTTAATGGCTATTTTGCACGTGGCTGGCCTTTAAAAAGTTTTAGACTCTTACTGAAAAGACTCGAGTAGGTACATTTATTGACACGTTTTGCATTGAAAGTGCCCCACACTAGATGTGGCTTAACATTTAGGAATTGAATAGTGAGAGCACAGAAGCCCATGGAGAAGTCTGAAGCTAACAGAGAAAGCTGCTGGAGTTTGAAAGGCACAGTGAGAGCTAGCTGGAGCTCAAGCACTGCAGCCTGGTGGCAGGAAACAGTTCTGTCAAGTACTGAAGAGTTACAACATGTCACTTGCAGGAAAAAGTTTTAAGGATGAGTGGCTGAAGGCATAGGAGCAAGGGGAAGCAACCTTGGGCATCCTGGTTAATCTAGTATTTCCGAGAGCATTCTCTATTCGGACAGAAGACACTGGACATCTATGTGTCACTTGGGCCCTTTGGAAGGCTGTTTTCTATGAGGTCACCTAAGATATTCTCCTTTCATCCTTCTCCCCCATCCTTCCTTCTCTGGCTGCCTTTTCTTCTATTTCATAGTATCATCTATCTATCTATCTATCTATCTATCTATCTATCTATCTATCTATCTATCTATC
>JANHMN010000019.1:46319150-46332895 GCA_030674055.1 Rhabdomys pumilio
TCTCTCTCTCTCTCTCTCTCTCTCTCTCTCTCTCTCTCTCTCTCTCTCAATCAATCAATTAGGAATTATTGGATGGAACTGTAGGAAGTCCCAGTCCTACTTTGGGCAATGCCACTCTTGGGCAAGCAGGCCTGAGCTGTATAAAACGCATAGCTGAGCAAGTCAATGAGCATAATTCCTTCATGGCCTCTGCTTCTGTTTTGCCTCCAGGCTTATGCTTTGACTTCCTTTCCTGGCTTCTCTCAGCGATGAACTTTAACTTGTAAGTGACAAAACCCTTTATTTCTAACGTTTCTTACTTTCTTTGTTTCTTTTCTTCTTTTCTTTTCTTTTCTCTTTTTGTCAGTGTTTAATCTCAGAAACTCAGTAAACACATTAGAAGAGAACTTGGTACCACAGAGTAGTATCTTGTTGTGTTGTATCTGCTATGTTATTTGTGGGAGATCACTTGGGGGATTATGAGGCACTGAGCCAGAGAAACCATTGAGTACTGAAAGTATAAGGAGCTGTTGTGAGAATTTGGAAGATAATTCTGAAAGTAATGCACACAAAATAGTCATTGCATGTGAAGTAGCAGAGGCAATTTTGAGAGTTCCTTAAAGACTTTATTGGGACCATCCATATGATATTTTTTAATATGAATCTGCAAAAGTGAATCTTTGCTGGATGATAGATACTTGTTAGGTAGAGCTGGAAAAATCAACTGTTATTAATGAGTGATCATCGTTGTTTGGTGAATTTTTCTGAGAAGTATGCCTTGGGATCAGCACACAGAAGCTGTGGCCTAGAGGGTGGCAAGGTTACACAGAGTGTTGGCAGTGGAACTTGGTAATGTATACTGGCTTTTAAGAGAGCAGCAGAATGTTAGCCCTGTGCAGCAAGGTAGGAAAAGAGACCAGGATATGCCATGGTAAAGGTGTACCCTTAGCTGTAAGGGAGATCCCAGTATGTTGACAAGGCCAGCACTGTAGGGCATCTGACATGATTAGCAGCAGGTCAAGATGAAGGCAGCCTGGGTCTGTGAGAGGAGTGTGTACTCAAGATGGAAATGATGGAGATATGGTGATTATTTTTTCTGCATTCATGTCTTAAACTCTTTTCTTCATTTCATTACACTGCTTGCGTTCTTCATTAAAGGGTTTACTAATGTCCTCTTTAAGGTATTTGAACATATTCACAATAGATATCTTTAAGTCTGTGTCTTGTGCTTCAGCTACATTGTGTCTCATAGGGTCTTATGTACTACGGTTGTTGGCTTCTGTTGGAGACATTGTTCTTGCTGCCACTGATTGTGCTTTTAAGTTGGTATCCAGGCATTTTAGTTTGAGATGATTATTAACTCTAAGTGTTGATATCTGGTGTTTTCTTTCTTGGATGGGTGTTCACTTCCTTGGAGTCTTTTGCCTTCTTTGGATCTTAGAAACATGTGAAGTCTGTGGATTGCCTCTGAAAGGGAAAGCTTCTGAGTCCCTGTCAGGAGTGGATGCTGGGGAATCCTGGGAGAATGTGTTTCTTGGTATTGGGAACTGACACAAAAGAATGGGCATGGGGTAGAAGTGGAGATGGCTGACTACTCACAGGAAGGAGGAAAATTGGTTTTGCCATTAGAATCTGCAGAGTTCCCAAGGAATGGAGGGAGAGAGGAAAGTCAGGTGAGACTGAGGGATAAGACATGAATAATAACGAAACAGAGTCAAGATTCCCTACTAGGCTGATGTGGCAGGTATGTTACTAGGTAAAGAGAGCCTCTGGTCCTACAGCTGAGGCAAATGTATAGGGTAAGGGAGGAATGTTGAACAAGAAGACCTGGGGCGTCCCCTATAATGGAAGCAAAGAGGAAGAAGAGGCTCCTGCAGGTATGTCAGGGGCAGCCTTGCTTATACACTGAAGGCCTAAGATCAGCAATAGGCCTAAGTTAGCCTGCTAACACAGTCTTGAGTCTCTGTGGAAAAATACTGAAACAGATAGCTATAAGATATTGTAAACAGACAGCTTTGGTGGAAATTTGCCAGCCTGAGTAGTTATAGACCTTGTAGACAGATAGCCTTGGCGGATAGTACCAACTTAGATAAGGACAAGTGAATCATAGGCGGAGTCATAGTATCTTCACCTAGCCGATACTCTGTTCTGGAAGATATCTGTACCCCCCCCCCAACACCTACGCTCCTGTGTCATCCCCTTCCCCATATCCTGCCTTTTTGTGTATATAACCCCTGTATGAAAAAGTAAAAATTGTGGTTTGATCAGTCTATAGACAAGCTGTGGTTCTTTGCCCCTGCCTGTTTCCTCATTCTCTCTTTCAGATGACCTCCCCTATTTAATGACCTGCTGGCCGGGGCACAGGTAGTCAGTTTACTACAAAGCTGGGACTAAAATTTCAGAATTGAAATTAAAGACAGGTGAGAGAATCATTTATGTGATTCTCTGTCCAGCACAGCCAGCATGTTTCCAGGTAAGAGTATTTCTGGGTGTTGATGGCTAAGAAAAAAGGATGAGGTGAGGGAGGAAGGCTGAATAAGATGTGTGAGTCCCCTAGGAATCAGGGCAGCTAGGAAAGAAAGGCCCTAGGAGGTGGACTGCTACAGAACTGGGGGTAACTCTGGGGAATAGGAAAAAAAAATCATTGGAAATTTGTTTTGTTTTGTTTTGTTTTTCGAGACAAGGTTTCTCTGTGTAGCCCTGGTTGTCCTGGCACTCACTCTGTAGACCAGGCTAGCCTCAAACTCAGAAATCCGCCTGCCTCTGCCTCCCAATTGCTGGGATTAAAGGTGTGCGCCACTACCACCCGGCTGATTGGAATTTTTTAAAGACCATAGGAAGAAACACTAAAGACTCACTTGCACGATGGATGTCATTCCTTGGGTACTGTCCACCTTGTTTTGTGAGAAGGGTTCCCTCTGTCCTGGAACTCACCAAGTGATGTAGGCTGGCTTCCCAGAAAATCCCAATCTCTCTTTGTCCACATTACTGAAATTACTGTGTTTCTGTTTAGTTTCTGTTCCCATGATCTGTCCATTGATGAGAGTAGGGTGTTGAAGTTTCCCACTATTACTGTGTAAGGTGCAATGTGTGCTTTGAGCTTCACTAAAGTTTCTTTTATGAATGTGGGTGCCCTTGCATTTGGTGAATATAGAAGTTTTCTTCTATAATTTTGTTGAAGATATTTAATGGCCCTTTAAATTGGGAATCTTCACTCTCTTCTATACCAATTACCCTTAGGTTTGGTCTTCTCATTGTGCCTGGATTTCCTGGATGTTTTGGGTTAGGAGTTTTTTGCACTTTAAATTTTCTTTGACAGTTGTGTCAATGTTTTCTATGGTATCTTCTGCACCTGAGATTCTCTCTTCTATCTCTTGTATTCTGTTGGTGATGCTTGCATCCATGACTCCTGATCTCTTTCCTAGGTTTTCTATCTTCTGAGTAGTCTCTGTTTGTGATTTCTTTATTTTTTCTACTTCCATTTTTATGTCCTGAATTGTTTTGTTCAATTCCTTCACCTGTTTGCTTGTGTTTTCTTGTAATCCTTTAAGGGATTTTTATGTTTCCTCTTTAAGGGCTTTTACCTGTTTACATGTGTTCTCTTGTATTTTTTTGAGGGAGTCATTTATATCCTTCTTAAAGTCTTCTATCATCATTATGAGAAGTGATTTTAAATATGAATTTTGCTTTTTGGTGTCATCGGGTATTCAGGGCTTGCTATGGTGGGAGAACTAGGTTCTGATGATGCCGAGTAACCTTGGTTTCTGTTGCTTATATTCTTGTGCTTGCATTTTGCCATCTTGTTATTTCTAATACTACCTTCGATCACTATCTCTGACTGGAGCCTGTCTGTCCTGTTATCTTGGCAGTATCAGAACTCCTTCGAGTCCAGCTGTCTCTGTGATCCTGTGATCCTGAGACTCTGGTTGAGATAGCTCCTGGGAGTCAGGTTCTTTCTGGGGTCCTGAAATCCTGGTGTACTCAAGCACCTGAGATCCTGTGATCCTATTATCCTATGTTCCTATGTGTTAGAGCTCCTGGGAGTCCAGCCTCATCTTGGTTTTGGGGGGTTGGGTACAAAGCTGAAGCCATAGGGCTGTTCCAGAAGCAGACTGAAGAGTCCTGTGCCACTGGCCTTGAAGGAGTTCCTGGGTCCCAGAGGGTCTCAAATTACTCCCTGTTTGGGGAGCGGAGGGGGGTGTTGTGGCTCACTCACCTACACTCCTGGGCATGTTAGAACTCCTGGGAGTCCAGTCTTCTCTGAGTTTTGGGGGTTTGGGTGCAGAGCTGAAGGCTTAGGGCTGCGCCAGGTGCAGGCACAGACAGGAAGGGTCCTGTGCCAACATTACTGAAATTACAAACACGATACTACCACAGTCAACTTTTAAATGTGGGAGCCAGGGAATGAAATCATGTGTTCTGGCTTACATAGCAAGTACTTTCCCAGATGAGCTAACTTCTCATTACTTTTCTTTTCATAACCATTTTTTATGGATACTGTTTCCATTGAACTAGACTTCACACTTATGATTTCACTGGGTTTATTAAAGTCCACATCTTTCCTAAATTAGCATGATGATTAGGACTTGAACATGAATTTTGGGAGGACACAGTTCCATCTATACAAACTCTCTCATGAGTCTTCAGTGATCCTTCTTCCTCAATCATTAAATGCAATACAGTTCTATCATCCTAGCCTGCTTACTGTGATAAATTATTTTGTATTAAACAATCTCTAATTCAAAAGCTGCCACTGTTTACCCCATTGTTTAATTAATTTGGAACAAACCTAGCAAAACAATTTGATGTACAATGGTTGTGGTTCATATCTTTGATCCTAGCACTTGGGAGGCAGCATCAGGCAGATTTCTGAGTTGGAGGCCAGCCTGATCTGTAGAGTGAGTTCTACGACAACCAGGGTAACAAAGAGAATCCATATCTCAAAAATCAATTCAAATCAAACACAAAAAAGTGTTTATATGACCTCAAGGGCAATGTCCAATTAGTTGTTGTTGGAAAACAAATCACACCAAAATTTGATGATTTACAGAGGTGAACATAATCTTATTATTTTGCATAGCTTTTGTGTGTAAAATAAATTGGGACAGGGTTTAAGGTATAGTTCTGGCTCAAAGTCTTCATGTTAGTCTTTTAGGACTTTCATGACAAGAATTCCAAGATAAAAATGCTGGTGGGATTGGCTTTTAGATAGCCCTTTTAGCTTTAATTTTCTCCGTACAGAGCTTTCTCTGCATGCATCTGTGAAGGGGAGAATCCTGCTACTCCTTATTCTTCTGATGTAAGACACGGGTTCTATTAGATAGGTACCAGTTTTTTAGAATTGCAAGTTCCTCTTGGTACATTTTCCTTTGATGAATATGAAGTGACCTTCTTTATCTTTTTTGATTACTTTTGGTTGAAAATTGATTTTATTTGATATTAGAATGGCTACTCCAGCTTGTTTCTTGAGGCCATTTGCTTGGAAGATTGTTTTCCAACCTTTTACTCTGAGGTAGTGTCTGTCTTTTTCACAAAGATGCATTTCTTGTATGTAGCAGAATGTTGGGTCCTGTTTATGTATCCAGTCTGATAGTCTATGTCTTTTTATTGGAGAATTGAGTTCACTGATATTAAGAGATATTAAGGAAAAATGATTGTTGCTTCTTGTTATTTTTGTTATTGGCAGTGGAGTTATGTTTGTATAGCTACTATCTTTTGAGTTGTTGGAGGATTACTTTCTTGTTTTTTCTAGGTTGTAGTTTCCCTCCTTGTGTTGGAGTTTTCCTCCAATTATCCTTTGAAGTGCTGGATTTGTGGTAAGACATTGTGTAAATTTGGATTTGTCATGGAATATTTTGGTTTCCCCATCAATATTGATTGAGAGTTTTGCTGGGCATAGTAGTCTGAGCTGGCATTTGTGTTCTCTTAGGGCCTGTATGATATCAGTCCAGGATCTTCTGGCTTTTATAGTCTCTGGTGAGAAATCTGGTGTAATTCTTATAGATCTGCCTTTATATATTACTTTGCCTTTTTCCCTTACTGCTTTTAATATCTTCTCTTTGTTTTGTATATTTGATGTTTTGATTATTATGTGACAGGAAGTATTTCTTTTTTGGTCTAGTCTATTTGGGGTTCTGTAGGCTTCTTGTATATTTAAGGACATCTCTTTCTTTAGGAAGTTTTCCTCTATAATTTTGTTGAAGATATTTACTGGTCCTTTAAGTTAGGAGTATTCACCCTCATCTATACATATTATCCTTAGGTTTGGTCTTCTCATTGTGTCCTGGATTTCCTGGATGTTTAGTGTTAGGAGATTTTTGCATTTCACATTTTCTTTGACAATTGTGTCTATGTTTTCCATGATATCTTCTGCACATGAGATTCTCTCTTCTATCTCTTGTATTCTGTTGGTGATGCTTGCATCTATGACTCCTGATCTTTTTCCTAGGTTTTCTATCTCTAGGGTAGTCTCCCTTTGGGATTTCTTTATTGTTTCTACTTCCATTTTTAGATCCTGGACGGTTTTGTGTAATTCCTTCACCTGTTTGGTTGTGTTTTCTTGTATTTCTTTAAGGGCTTCTACCTGTTTACCTGCATTCTCCTCAAATTCTTTGAGAGTGTTGTTTATGTCCTTTTAAAATTCCTCTATCATCATCATGAGAAGGGATTTTAATTCTGAGTCCTGCTTTTCGGGTGTGATGTGGTGTTCCGGACTTGCTATGGTGGGGGGAGCTGGGTTCTGGTGATGCCAAGTAACTTTGGTTTCTGTTGTTTACATTCTTATGCTTGCCTTTTGCCATTTGGTTAGTTGTAGTGCTACTCGCACTCACTGGTTCTGACTGGAGTCTGCCTTTCCAGTTATCTTGGTTGTGTCAGAACTCCTCGGGGTCCGGATGACTCTATGATCCTGAGCTCCAGCTGTTCTGGGTACAGTGGCTCCTCTAGGATATCTCAGGATATGGTGTCTCCACGGTAGTAGACCAGCTAGGTGTTTGCTGCTCTGAGTGTAGTTGCTCCTCTAGGATGCTTCAGGATATGGTGTCCCCTGCTCTGCAGCTCTGCAGTCCATGACCTGGCTGCAGCTCTGCAGTTCTTGACCTGGCTAGGATGCCGCTGGACGCAGTTTCCTCAGGGGAGCAGATCAGCTGTGTGGCTGCTCAGTTCACTGGGGTCTGGGCAAGGGGCGGAAGGGGCGTGATTTTCCACAGGAGCGGGTTCTGGGTGCCAGGTGCACTCTGGGATCTCCCTACTGCCAGTTGTGCTTCTGTGGCCTAGGGCGCTGAGCAGCTGCTCCTACCTGCAGCTCTGCAGTCTGTGACCTGGCTAGGATGCCGCCAGACGCAGTTTCCTCAGGGGAGCAGATCAGCTGTGTGTGGTACCAGTTTTTTAAACCTGAAGGTATTTTCTCCAAATAGTGTCTTTGGAGCACAAGGTAGTCTACAACTCTCCCTCTTCTTCCCTGTCACATCCTTTCCTTTTCTGCCTCCTTTCCTCTCTTCTTTCTCCTCCTTCTCTGTTTCTCCAAGGAAAGAAGTTTGTGAACCTTTTTCTCAGGTTCTTAGCATTTCTGTATATGATTCTTCCATATGAACCTATTTAGGTTTGTTGACCTGCATAAATGGCATCAGGCATCCCACAGAGCAAAGGACTTGAACAAATAAGGTAGAAAAATGTGTCAGTGTTTATGGCCTTGTCTTAAAAGGTCACATTTAATCATGGTTGACATAGTGCATTAAATAAAGCTGGGGTCTATGTAGCTTTAAAGGGAAGAGGTAAAATGTTTCCCCAAAGGAAACCATAAAAGTCACATGGGCTAGGACATGCATGGCTGCTGCTTCTTCGGGGAAACATGATTTGCCATGGGCAATGATGATCCTGTGAATTTTATATATGCTTCTTATCCAAGAGGCCCATTGTAAGAAGTTGTCCAATAAGTCATTTGGAGATTAGTGGCTCTCAGTTTATACATGTACATTTTTTTCATTTGATATCCTGGGGGCAACAGTTTCAAATTGTGTTCAAATTATGTTTCTAGTTACTATTGAAAAGATGAGCTACTTAAGACACAAAAACCACTATCAAGACTAATGAAAACCATCTAAGGCCAATTTTATAACAAATGTAAAAACTCCAGAATTCAACTGGAAACTTGGTTTGCTTACATTGTATAATCAGAAGTAGCTATGGTTTTTCAGACTGGATTTCCTTTTTGCCTCAACATCTGTATTTATGTAAACTCAGTAGAAGTCAGGTTTCCTAGAGAAATAGAACTAACAGAATGCACACATATGCATGCATGTACACAAATACTTAGGGCAGGCATTGATTCACTTAGTTATGGAGGTTGGCTGTTGCAGAAATTTTCCTGCCCAGTCTATTTGCATCGGGAGGCCTATGACTGGACAGAAAAAAGGGAGGCGGAGCTAAGGGTGGCAGAGTGAAGGAGACGAGGAAGAGAGCAAGGAAGACGGAATGGCAGCTGACGTGAACCCACGTGGCTTCAAGTAAATAGGTAGATATGAAATCTAAAGTTTAGGGTAACTGGGATAACCTTCTAAATTGTGTGGACATCCTGTGTATTGAGATTTTATTGATATATAACTTTAACCATCTAGAGTTTTGATTAACTGGCTTAGTGGGAGGTGGGCCCGTCAACAACCGGGTGGTTATGGCTTTGAAGGAACTAGTGGCTCCAGGGACAAGGGCTTCAGAGAGCTGGATGAAAAACAATGGTAGTAATCCCCAAACTCAACATAAAAAATGGTTAAACACACAGAGAACTTATCATTCTTATAAAAATCATATTAATTGACAAAAGTCAAATCAGGCATCAGGATCAGGCTTTTCGTAGTTATGCCTCTGACCTTTCCAAGTTTTAACATCTTCTACTCCACTAGTATACAGAGAAAGGGAGTATAAAGAACAAGGTAGCAGGGAGGTAACACAATCTTGCTGTATCTTAAAGCATCCAACAAAATCCTAGACCTTGTTGAATAGGCTGAAATGTCCAAATTGACTGTATACCCAAAATTTATATGTTGTATTTGGAGATGGGTCCTTTGGGAGGCAGTTAGCGTTTGATGAAGTTCAGAAGGGTGGAGTCCCTATAATAGTGTTAGTAGCCAGAAGAGCCAGAAACTGGCTAACATACTTGCTCTGTCTTGCATTGTGTGGTCTGCTGTGGTGTGGTGCCTTCCGGCAGATTATACCAAGTTCCTAACAAAGCTCCAGAAACAAGAGCTAAGTAAAATTCTATTTTTTAAAAAATAAATTATTCTCTCTCTGGTGTTTTACCATAGCAACAGAGAAAACCCAACAAAAACCAATCTGTACTTGTTTAGGTTGCCCTGCACTTTCCTGAGATCTGACTAAGAAAGTGTGCTACTGTCTGTTTTGTAAATGTACATGAGTTATACTGTCTGTATTTTAACCATACATTTTAAAACTTATGTCTTTAGAAAGAAAGATGATCCTATAACATTTCTTATTTTGCTGGGAAACAAAAGATTAACAGTAAGAGGCTGGGCTTTAGATCAGTCACTGGCTCCATCTGGTGAATGTTCTCTTTGATGGCCTCATTTAGAACTTCAAGAGATTTTTCTCAGATTTAAAATTCTCATTACAGCCTTTGCCAAGGCATCTTAAATGCAAAGCAATCTAAACTTAAAAAAAAAAAATCAGGAATTGCTGAAGGAGACCTATCAACCAATACTGAAAATGCCAAGTTAAAATGGTTGGGAAAATATTCTAGCACATTTTATGAGACTTCTGCTCTTTGAAAATAAAAGTAATAAGACATTTATTATGAGTTTTAGAGTTCTTTTTTTTCTATCTAGAGGTACACTCATTTTTCTCTGCTTTGTAGGTCCCACCCCAATTTACAGAGAGATGTGAAATATAGCCAGAACATACTTTTCTGAACATTTACCACTTCTTTGACTTTGGAATGAATCCCAAATGGATCTCATTTTATAAGTTACATGTTTCTTTTGCTCTTCAAGCAATATTGATCTTCCTCAAAACCATGTCTTTTTTTTTCTTTTAGAAAATGGATGTTTCTGTGTCTGTATTGTATCATATGGCCATTTTCAGAGAAAAATCTCCCCAAACACATTCTTTTGTTTCCCAGGAACCACTACATTTTTATCATTAAATTCACCATGGTAAATCTTCCAGCTCAGCATGACTACTGATTTCAAGCTTTCTTTTTCTCAAACAAACAAACCCCCAAACTCTCTTATTGAGTTTCATTTTGTCTTCAAACATCTTCTCATATTTTGACTTCCATAACATGTAGTTATTTTCAAAAGTTTAATATCCAATGAATTTATATATGCAAATGTTTCCTTGGATATTTCTCGCTTTCACTATATTTTTTTGCAGTAAAAAGAAGTATTTAAATAGAACAGAAATGAGAGTAAAACAGTAGGAAAGTGCACAAAGCCATCATAGTGATAGGTTGGCAATATCTTCTTAATTATTTCTATCATAACTCTTACAGTGGTAGCACACAATGAACGGAACAGAAGATATATGCATTTAAGTTTTCTTGGGAATGTCAAATACAGTATGCTAAAGAAGCACAAAGCATACGGTTGCATATTTACAATATCAGCCAATTGGAAGTAACTTTATTTTAAGTTTCCTTTTCAATGACGATACCACGTTCTCTGTTTTTCTTTTCAATAGAAATATATAGATAAAATAGGTAATCATCCAATTTTTGATGAAGAGGAAAGGAAAAAGTTAAGATTAGTGAACACTGTCTTTTTCTCAGATTCTTTTATCAGTTTTCTCACTGATTTTCAAAACCGTGTTCCAATTGTTGTGCTTATATCCATTTTATGTCTGCATATGAAGAATGGAGACTGAAAGGAAAAATCAGAAGGGATCCTTTTATTTGTTTGTTTGAAAAGGGATCTCACTCTGTTGCCTCAGACGTGTTACCATCTTGCATTCATCCTGCCTCTCTCCCAGTGCTGAGAGAAGGGCCGAGAGGCAACTGTTTTAGTACAATTATAGATAAAACAAATAACTAATAGACAAAAGACATTGTTTCTACTTGAGTCAGAGGAAAGTCAAAGAGAATGGTGACAGGCAATTCAAAAGTTTGAACTGCTAACCTAATCCGTGAACACAACATACGGGCACTCTGCGTGAGTCTTCATGGTTTTGGTACTGTGACATGGCACCGATGCATATGGAAATATCGAGTGGCTTTGAACACATTAGTGAGTCACTTATGCAAATGCTATTCTGCTGACTTAAAAACGTCCATCGTATGACTAGATAAAAGAGGAGCAAATACTATTTAATTGGTCATGATGTGTCTCTGGCTTGAGTGACAATAAAGACTACACATTTGAACTTAAGCACACATTGATGATTTCATGGATGACTAAATTAAAATAGCCAAAGGGTCATTAAACACACAGATTGATTACCACAGCACCATGTGGAATTGTTTTCTTTGGCCCTCTTTGAGAATGGGGGAAAATGAATTATAGCCTCTTTCAAGTTAAGCAGGTAACAGAGCGAATCCATTTTCCGTGGTTTTTTCAGCACCTACCTCCTCTGAGAAATATACCTTAATGAACAACCCTAATAATTGAATCTTCTATCCTGTGCTTTCTCAAACACTTAATGTACCATAATACTTTGCATGGTGATTTATATCTGGTCACTTTAGACTCTGCAAATGTGTTTGGAACATAATGTATACTACCCAGTGAACTGGTTAATAAGCTTTTTCAGAGCAGTGGTCAGCTTTTAAGGGTTTGTACAGGGGTGTATGCAGGAAAAGAAAATGGGAGAGAAGGGCAGAGAGGCAAATGTTTTAGCACAATTATAGATAAAATAGATATCTAATAGATAAATGACACTGTTTGGACTTGAGTCACGGTAAATTCAAAGAGAATGGTATCATGTGTCAAAAGAAGTAGATGCGAGGATGAAAGGAGGATCATGTTCTGTACACAGATTAGACAATGTTTGATAGACATGAGGTTATTTGTTGACAAAGGGATGATTGTGACAAATAGCATATAAGGCAGACTTAGAGTATTAGTGACTGAGCTAGAGATGAAGAAACTGCAGCAGAGCATGTGGGCTGTTTTACTCTATGACTTTGGTAATAAATGAGACCCAGCAGCTAGAAGGCTAGTTAAAAAGACAATGAAAACCAAGCAGAGTTCCTTGTAGCACACAGGTACTTTCGCAGGCTGAGAGAATGAAGGAAGACATGGACAGATAGATGGAGATGAACGGCAGAGGAGGCATGTTGGTCAGTGTGCATCATGGGTAATCTCTTAGCAGCATACTTGGATTTGTGTTTTGTTAGCTGTGTGAGTTTGGGCAAATAAGCATTTAATAAGTCAGCAACTTATTAAGTGGAGATAATTTAGGGCTGTTGTGCAAATTAAATGTTGAAATAATTTACAGTACTCAGTTCAGTGACTGGAACATGATGCACATTCAATAGATAGCAGCTGTTATGATTAATGCTGTTGGATCTTCAATAGGAATCATAGTGAAAATATTGATATTCCAAAAATGTATTGTTTTTCACACACACACACACACACACACACACACACACACACACACACAATATGCCGGTGTTGTCCTTCACAAATAGCAGATAAACTAGCAACAATAGAAAACATCAAATAACTCAGATTTTAAAACTTAGGTGGTTAAATTGTCTATAACACATAGGAAATCAATCATACTAGTTTTGGATAAAAACTTTGCTCCACTGATAAAGAGAATTATGAGATAATAGTATACAACCTCATGCTATTTTGGAGGATTTTTAAAGTGAAAGTACAAGTGGGCTTAGAGGTTCCTGGAAGGAGGTAAATCCAGGAAGTGGTTAAGCATTCAGCCAAGTGTGACATTAATGAGTCAGGAACACTAGAATTCGGTATGGCAAGAAGCAGTTGAACGAATCTGAAGACTCAGACAAAATGCTTGAGGGATATGCAAGACAACCATAGAAGAAGAAAAGAACCCAGTTCCCTGAGATGCTCCATGGACATTACCCTCTGTAGGTTTTGGATGATGCTAGCAACAGCATTATGGAACTGTCCTTTCTATAAAATGACGGAAAATGATGAGGGATGAAAACCACAGAAGTCAAGTCAGCATTCAAATATATGGAGCAAAAGACAACACCGGAGAGTCAGGTGTGTGTGTGTGTGTGTGTGTGTGTGTGTGTGTGTGTGTGTGTACAGATGTGTATTCTAGAAGTAGTTAATAGAATAAAGCATGTCTAGTGATGTGATTTAAACTGTACAAAAACTCATAGGTTCCTAAGACCATCTAGAAAGTAGTCTAAGGACTTTGGGGGCATCCTCTCATACCATAGGATAAAATACTACAGCTCGTAATTCATATTAATTGGAAATGCTGCTCTGGCTCATTCACAAGTGATTGGAAAATTATATCCTTTACTGTGACTCACAGGAGGTCCAGGATTGAAGCAATACATTCTATGAATGTGTTTAAATTGTCACTGAGCCACAACTAATGCCATTATGTGTGTGATAACAGCTGGGATCTGCTGACATTGTACCATAGTAGAGTTCTGTTTCATCATATGGGACCTAATAACTCATCCTGCAGTTACTGTGATGCTTAATATTAACTCTTAACTTTACTAGATCTTGAATTACTTCGGAGATAAACTTCATACTACTTTCTTTCTCTTCTCTTCTCTTCTCTTCTCTTCTCTTCTCTTCTCTTCTCTTCTCTTCTCTTCTCTT
>JANHMN010000019.1:46337120-46366268 GCA_030674055.1 Rhabdomys pumilio
AGAGAGAGAGAGAGAGAGAGAGAGAGAGAGAGAGAGAGAGAGAGAGAACCTAGGCCTAGGATGAGCTTTAAAAGCTCAAAGACCACCCTATAGTGACACACTTTCTCCAAGGAGACCTCTTAATCCTTCTAATCCTTTCAAAGAGTTTCATTCCCTAGTGACTAAGTATTCAAATATATGAGCCTATAAGGGGCATTTTCATTCAAACCACCACAGATATTTCAACTCTTGTATTTAAGTGGCTAAAGTATCAAGTGGACTAGTGGACATTTCTATATTATTAGCTGCATGGCTCTGATATGATGAATATGTAACTTCCAGTCTCAGTTTGTTGACCTAGAAAAACTAAGTAAGAATAGGACCTATGTGAGTAGGTTGCTATTGGAATGCAGTATTAGTCAGTATTGTAATTGCTATTATTGTTACCATTAATTTTGGTGTTATCCCTTTGCTTATTTGTTTCTTTTATCCATAGAGGGCGGGGATTAGCATAATAATCTTATTAAAGGTGATAAAGATTTATGCCTATAGGGATGAAAAGCAACTGAAATGGATTTAAGTGGAATTAATCTGTTTTTGTAATCCTGATCATTTAAAATATTTTAAGTATTAAATTTATTACTTGGTATGCTAGCTATATTTTGTATTATGAAAGAAAAGACATTGAGTAACGAGAAACTGAGAAATGGTATTTATATCCCTCAGAAGAAGGAGGTCCTTCCTTGTGTCCATATTTGTACTGTATAGAGATAGGCAAAGAGGAGTCTCCTTTCTTTCCTTCAAAGCATCACACTGGTCCTGTGCTTAATCACCCTGTATATCCATGTGACTCAGAGCTGTAAAGATCTGAGAAATGATCCCTCAAGGGAAAACAAACCTACATTTTTTTTTCCTAATATAAATAGTACTACCTTCCAGTAGTGAGCCTGTTCTCAAAGTCTGACTTTGTGTGTCAGAAGATACTCAATAACAGTAGTTCTGACAAAGGATTGGAAGACACAAGACACTCACTACTTAGGGCCAGAGTAGGTTCTTGAAGGACTTAACAAGGGTAGGCAGAAAAGGCTCAGGGAAGCTAACTCTGTCTCTATCTGCATTTGTGTGTGTGTGTGTGTGTGTGTGTGTGTGTGTGTGTATGTGTGTGTGTGTTCTGGTGATTGACTCTAGACTGTTGCACAAACAAGTAAATGCTCTACTACTGAGATTATCTCTGGCCCTGGCTGTAGAGGAGGCTTGATAAATTTTCTACTGTTTTGCCGATAGTTCATAGAAGATTTAGCAGGCTAAGGCTAAACTCTGTCTACTTTTTAATTTTTTTTTTATTTTAAGAGTTCTATTTTTTTAAAGTACATTAAGCCTTTTTTTGTAAATTCTTTTCAAAGCCTTTTTTTCTCTTAGTAACTTGATATACATCAATTGTTCTTTGTTACACAATACCACATCTTACTCTCATCTAACTGCAGTATAAAACCCATTGGCCATCTTCCCTTAAGCAGTGCATTCAACCCCATTCCTTATAGTCTATATTTTAGCAGAGTCAAGCTGTTTCATTTTCTTAAACCCAAATACCTCTTAGCTTTGGGCATTTCCAGAGACCTTTTCAGTGCTTCTATTCTCCCTTCTACCACATATCTTTTTATGAAGAAATTTTGTTCATTCTTTTAGGTTCAAATTTGGTAATTGTACCTCCTATGTTGTGTTTACCCTGTGCTATGGGACTTGCCAGACCTACTGTTGTATATAGAAGCCTATAGGTTACTCTTCCATACAGGAGCTGAACAGGTTGTTTAATCTAAGTCTCAATCTATGTCTATAACTTTCAAATGGATCCACATATTCAGAGTGGTTGCCTCTGACAAGTTAGTCTCTTAATATTATGGATTACTAGCATAATGTCTTCTCTTTGGAAATTTCCAGGACCACTCAGGTCATCCTGTATTTAAATTTGTGACTTGGTACCTTCACTGGACCTGAAGTAAATCAAAAGAAAAACCCACATAGTCTCAGGGAGGTTTTTATGGAGTTGTTCAGCATATATAGCAGCAGCATATGTGAACAGTGCTTCCAATGACCTAGACTTAATTAGTAGCTAATTAGCTAGTAACTCGTTAATGACTAATGTTAATGTGATAGCTTCCATGCTTCTTGTCCATCAAGGACATTGCCCCAGTAATACCTTCTTTTATTTCCCTTATATCAATTTCCCTGTCTTACAAATCATCCCTGTCACTATGCAAACATTTTGACATGTAGTCCATCTCACAAATCAAAGAAATAAAATAAAAAATTATTTAGGTAACAACTTATGTCAAAGACTTAACATAAAAATTGTCAACTGTTACAGAAGTGTTGTGGGTATTCTTTATTTTTTTTAAATTTCTTCTTCTTTTTAAAATATTTATTTATTTTATGTATATGAGTACACTATAGCTGTCTTCAGACACACCAGAAGAGGGCATCGGATCTCATTACAGATGGTTGTGAGTCACCATATGGTTGCTGGGAATTGAACTCAGGACCTCTGGAAGAGCATTCAGTGGTCTTAACCGCTGAGCCATCTCTCCAGCCCGTGGGTATTCTTTAAAGCTCTTACCAGCTGGGGATTCAAAAAGAAATATTTTAGGTGATAAAGATAAACTTTAGGATATCCTTTATGAATATGGGAACATGTAAATGAAATGAGAATACTCTATCCTTGGTGGCCGACAATGCTTAGAGATGGTATTCTTTGTGCTATGGCAGTATTCTCTGTGCTTATTCTTTTCTTGTTAGTCTAAATTTCTCCATAATTAAAAGTAAAAATTTAAAAGTCATTTTTAAATTAAAATTTAAAAGATCATTTATGCTCATGTTATACCTAATTCCTAATTCTGTGGGTCATTCATTGTTTCTATTCTGTGAGCAATGTTGACCGAGATCCTTGATATACATCTTCACTTAGCTTCTACGTCACTGCAATCTTCTGATTTTCTTTTCCCCTCAAATGCATGGTCTCAGTCTTTATTTCTCAACTATGGAGAAACTCAAGAGTCAGTTACCATTTCTCTTTTCAATTTATATTTACTCTTGTGACTATTTTTATCAGTTCTTAAAGGTTTGAAAAGAATATACAACTGTCAATTTTTAAGTGTCTATATTCGAGGGGATTCTAGCTAACCCTGGGCTTGGCAAACAGGGCTCTGGCAGGCCTTCTCATTTTTCTCCCATCCCCTCTGCCTTGCTAAAACCAAACCAAACCAAACCAAACCAAACCAAACCAAACCAAACCAAACCAAACCAAACCAAACCAAACCAAACCAAACCACCATTAGATTACTTTCCTAAAGTTAGTCTTCAAGATCCAGCTATCAAAATGTTGAAGTTCTGCAATCAAAAGCCTCTTTTTGCTCACTTAATTATCATTCCCAATTAAAATTAAACATCTCATCCTAATATGAGGTTTCCCTCTTTAACTTTATAAACTACCATTTGCCTCTGGGTCATGTCTGTTTGCTCTCTAACCAGAGGCAGTCCTTTGTCCCCATTAGGACAAATATCCCTGCCCCTATTCCCTTGTTCCTCTGCCCTTCTTCCTCATACTGTATTTTCTTTCTTCATTTTTTATTACCCACACTTTGTCCCTCTGGGGCAAAGAAATCTGCTTTGTGCTGAGAACTTAAAAAGGTGAGTCTGATCCAGTCTCTCAAACCTCTTTAATGTGGTGCTTTGAATAAGATTGGTGCCCTAAGCTCATATATTTGAATGCTTGGATATTGTCATTAGGAGCTGTGGCCTAGTTGAAGGGAGTGTGTCACTAGAGGTGGGCTTTGGGGTTTCAGAAGCTCAAGCCAGACACAACATCAGTTTTTCTTCCTGCTACCAGCTAAAACAGATGTAAAACTCCCAGGTCCTTCTCCTACACCATGTCTGCCTATTGCTATGCCCAGATTTTGGGATTCAGAGAGAGCTCAAAGAATTGCTGACCTGATGTAGTAAGACAAAAGAGTCTTTTAATAATGTGAACCTGGTTCAGATAGCAAGCTGTTCCCACTGTGCAAGGTAGGATTGTGATCCTGAGTCTAGGGGCTCAGGATAGTTTTACACAGGTAGATTTTGGGGTTTCAGGGTTACATGACAAAGAAAGTTGATATGGGAAGTCATCTCTCAAACACAATACCATTTGTTTAGGCAGTGGGCAGGATCGCATAATTGGGGAGGGAAGCTCTTTTGGCCTTTATGGTGCTATCAGGGACTTGTGTTTTTACAAACTGGCCACAGCGTCTAGGAAAGCTTGATTGTCCCCAGCTTGATTGTGCTTATCTCTTCAAGGATGTTTGGTTTAGTGCTCTTTCTAAGGTCAGAAGCCACCTGCACTGGGGAGTGCTCAGCTGTCTGTCAGAGAGGGTGCCTGACGCAGAGACATAGGGGCTGGGAGTTATTGCTGTTTATCTGTTCTTATACTGGCATTTGCTGTTCCCAGGAAGTGGTATTTCGGTGCCAGGCTGTGCCTCCTTTGAAAGGTCAGGCTGTGGAAAGGAGCAATATAAGGTGAGGGGAGACTTTTCATGAGGGAAGTTTTTTATGCAGTGAGAGTATTTTAATTGGTATTGTATTTTAATTCTGTAAATTATAGGAATTTATCAAATTGTTGGGTGGTAGAGCTACGTACAGCAGAAAACAACTGTGTCTCCCACTTGACTTAGAGTAAGAATCAATGTCATTACAATGCCATCTAAGGACCTTCATGAGGTTCTTCCTGCTCCTTTTCTGATCTTAATTCCTACTCTTCCTACCTTGCACTTTCTGATCTAGACAAACCTGCTATTCATTGCTGGCACATGTTAGTCACTCTCACACCATATGTCCAGTTCATCCCCTTGTGCCTCGGATGGAACATGCTCTTCAGGGTTAACGTGAGTCCTGCCTCCACTTTCTCTAAGCTTTTAATCACATGTAACTTTCTCAATTCAGTCTACCTTTATCACCTACTTCAGAACTGAGAAGCCTTCTAACTGCCATATTCCTTATCTCTGATTTCTCATTTTAATTGATACTCATTACTTAATTTTCCTTCATTTCTTTATGAATTGAGTGTTTAGATATTGTTACTATACCCTTAGTACAGTACAAACTGCATAAAATAAGAAACACTTGTTTCTTCCCTTGATCTATCCTGCAGGCATAAACAATACTTGACACACAGTATGGCGTCACAAACTCATGTTGAATTAAATCTTTAGAGAAACACTACATTTAACACCAGGCTTTACAGTTGTCTCATTTATCTTCCACACTAAATTGCAACCTCCATTATACAGAGGCTACTCTATTCATCATTTTTGTAAACTGTATTCTGGAAGCCTAACTTAATGACCTTAAAATTCACCTTTCTACAGCAATCATTGTATTCTTTTTTTTCTTTTTGGTTGTCAGGACTGAATCCCACCTATGGTTTTGCACAAGCTACTTCAGGGCTCTATTATGGGTTACATCCAAGCCCAACAGTGAGTTTGTACATAGTTGTGTAACCTTTGGTCTAATAAAAAAAATAGAATCTATTTGTTACACTAAGGATTTCATTCATGTATGTCTATGGTTAATCACTTTATCGCTTCTTTCTGCCAAATACCAATATGTTTACAAACTTTATTTTTGCTTTTCTCTTAGTGACACATGAAAGGAATCATGGAGCACTCAGCTTTTCAAGTGCGTCTTCTTTCCATTAGCATATTAGTTGAGACTCACTCATGGTAATATACATATCATTGTTCATTATGTTAATGGAGATTATTCTCTTGTGTTAGTATATCACAAATTGTTTAGTCACTCACCTGTTAATGGACATTCAGCTATTTTCAAGCATTTGGATATGAAAAATGAATCTGTTATTGTTGTGTAACAGTTTCTTCCAGGAATCAAAACATCCTGTTCTGTAGCAAATTCCACAAACAGGAAGTTAAACAACTCAAAATAGCTTCAGGAAGTCTCTGAAATTGATCAGATTCACTAGTTCACTAAGACCCTTCCTGCCAGAGTAAGCAAAAGGAACCAACCAACCCAACAACAACAATAACAACAACAACAAACGAAACAAAAACCAACGAAAAAGCAGAGATTCCTGCTCAGACAGAAGAAAGCCAAGCTGCAATGAAGGCATCAGATGGGACCAACTGCGTAAGAGAAGCAGAAGCTAGGCAGTCTTTCTGGAAGATGTTTAGATAATGGGAGGCACCTGGAAAGGACACTCTTCAGCTTGTTGAGATGCTTGCAGGCTGTGCTATGCAATCCAGGTTCTGTGGTGGCCCATGATGATACAGCTCTCTTTGAGTCATTTCTGCTCCTTTAAGTGACCTCTCACCAATACTCATAAATAATCTCAATAAAGTTCAGTAGTTCTCCAAGTTGGACTTTGGTAGTGTCTGTGCTTTGGTATGCTTTGGATTCCTTATCTGGAGTGAGTAGATAACTGTTGTTACCTCCTCAGGGAAAGTTTTGACACAGAACAATTATTAAGATGGGTAGAGGTCTTTATTTGAGTGTATTTCATTTCTCTTCAATAACTAGCAGCAAGTGTTTTATTACATGAGACTGACAGAGTGTTTTATAAAGTTATAGTATTGTTTGTATTACTGCCAGAAATTAAGAAAAGCAATTTTTTCAATTTTAACATTTGAAATTGATGTATAGTGAGATTTTATTCTGATTTATTTTGTGGGCCAATGAACCAAGCCAGGAAACTTGGTAAGACTGAGTGGGCTGGAAGCCTTGGAACCTGAGAGGATGGTAGGAGCTTCACCTGTTTCCAAGCACGCCCCTGTCATGTATGGACTCCATACCTATGGTCATGAAAATCAGAACAGAGATCTCCATGCTAATGAAGTATCTTGAGGCCCTGAGGGTTTAGCCAATAAGCTTCCCTTCCTAGACTTTCCTTCCCATAAAAGGTATTTAATCTTTGATCCACCCTGAGGAGATGGTATGCACCTCTTTCTCACAATGAACAATCAATAAACAGTTTGGAACCAAGGACCATCTCTCTCATCAAGAACTGCCATAGGGAGCATGGAGGAAGACTTTGTCTACAAATCTGCACTGTTGAAGTCTTGTGTAGAAGGCCCCACTGTGCTCCCAGACCGCTGAGCTAAGCTGGAGTTCCCAAATTGCCCTGGGCTTATTATTGTCCTCAACCCTTTCCTAACTCCATAGGTTTCCAGTGGCAACTGGAAGCCCAGGAACTTGACCCTTATCAATGTTCTTACACCCCAGGGTGCAATTACCTGTGGGCATGGAATCACATCTGGCACCTACGGTGTGGGATATACCCAGTTTATGCATACCCCAGCTGGTGACCCAAGCAGACACACAATCGGACCTCCAGATTAAACGAAGATTGCGAGTAACCCCTGGCACCCAGATCTTCCCATTCTGAAGACACTCTGTCTTCTTCCCACTTTTGGTTTTGGGAGGATGTACTTCACTGACCGCCATCCAAATCTACACAGTCCAAGAGACCATTAACAAAAACTCGGATCTCCAATCCTTTTTCCCTCCTCCCTGCCCCCTCTTCCCTCCTCCCTCTGGCCCTGCCAATACAGTGCCAACAAGCAACAAGTCCCTATGCTGCTTCTCTTAACGCTCTACTTTTAGGGTGTACACCACTTCCCACCCCCCTACCTTCTAGCAATACCACCCAAGGAGAACCATGGTCCTTGCTAGAGGCACAGCAGGAACTGCAGTATGGCAGGGCAGGCCCCTCTCCCTACACCTAGGTGAAAAGAGCTTGCCAAGCAAGGGCAATAGATACGATCTTGCTGCTGAGAATTTGAGAAAAAAAATAACAACAACATAAAAACCACCTAAAATCCTTAACC
This sequence comes from Rhabdomys pumilio, assembly GCA_030674055.1. Classification (NCBI taxonomy): domain Eukaryota; kingdom Metazoa; phylum Chordata; class Mammalia; order Rodentia; family Muridae; genus Rhabdomys; species Rhabdomys pumilio. The sequence continues at coordinate 46,344,971 of JANHMN010000019.1, forward strand.
CCAAAATTTTCATACTCCTTTGTTTAAATGCTCATTCTTTTTCCTAGCAGGAACACTTCAAACAATGTTCTTGCCTTTTAACCCAAACTTTTCATGCTTCTTTATTTGAATGTTTATTTTTCTCCCTAAGAGGAACACCTGAAACAATGCCCGTGCCTTCTAATCTAAAATTGTCCTAAAATTTCTTTTAAACTTCAAAAATTATATTTAGCCTACTCCCACAAGTCAAACTGACTATGTTTATTAATAAACCATCATGCTTACTAATAAAACCAACATGGTTATTACTATTACTTAATACTTAATTAACAACCAGTTTCCTTTTACAAACAAGCTGTTACTGCCTATGCCAGATAGATAATTAACATGGCATTTTCTTCCTCAGCCATCCAAAGCAGATAAATTCTCAACTCTTCCCTCTGATTTCCTTAAGACAACACAGGCAATTCCTCACTTAAAGGATTCTTTCCCAGACTAAAATCCTCAAACACCTTTCCTTGCCAGTTCTCTAAGACCTTTGTGCTCCAAGCAAACTGGTAAAGGCTTAACACAAACATTACCCACCTAGTACAGACATTCCCCTGCTGGGATTCTGTTCCCCTGCTGAGATTATTCTATAGGTTTGTCTCTACTAAAGGGAAAGAGACAGCTGCTGCCAAAGGCCATTTGACAGAGACCCACCTGCCCTTTCCTTGAACTTGCCTGGGGCAATAAAACTGCCTTTGTCCAGACACATCATCTGACTAAAGACTTCCAGAGACTAGCAGAGGCTGACAGCCTTGGGACCTTCCAGGCTTAGATGAACTCTCTTGACAAAACCAAATGACTATCGAACTTGGGTGAATTTACATACTAGTAAGGAAAATGTTATGTCTATGGAAATATATCAAATGTTTAAAACTGATGTTAATATCCTCACAAACTGTACAAACTCACTTTCAATTTCAACCCACTGAACAATTAATTGGTTCAGTAACCCTCTTGTCTTCCTAGCCCTCACCACTCAATTCCCCTCTGGCTTATGTTTTGTTTTGATGCTTACAGTCACTCTATCCAAACGTTTCACTACACTTCTTTATAAAAAAGAAAAGGAGGACTTGCGGGCTGTGTCAGGAAACTTGGTAAGGTTGAGTAAGTTGGAAGCCCCAGAACCTGAGAGGACGGTACTTCAAACCAGGCCCCAGTCATGTGACCACACTTCTGAGGAGATGGTATGCATAATGAACAATCAATAAACAGTTTGGAACCAAGGACTGTCTCCTCAAGAACCGCTAAGGGGAACGTGGAGAAGGTCTTTCTCTACAGAGCCACCATGGCTAAGTCTTCCTCAGAAGCCCCTCCTCTCTCCCAGACAGTCACCGCTAAGCTAAGGACAATTACTCTTGCGCTAACCCAGAGTTCCCCTCTACCCAGACCCTGCTCCACATCCCTGGGACCCAACTCTGTTCCTAACTCTGTCTTCTACTCTCTGCAACCCAGCGAGGTCTGGATGGACAGGACTATGGGAACCCCTGGCCCTGGGCTCCTCATCGCAGGCTCCTGAAGCCCCAGCTCTCTGTTCTCAACTCCTTGCATGGTTTCCAGCAGCGACTGGATGCCCCAGCTTTGACCTCCCACATCTTAGGCTGTGTTTTCCCATCCCCTGGACTGTGTACATATTGGCACTTCCCATTAGCCCATCGCCCTACAGTGGGCAAGTGTAGGGCAAATATAGTCTCACAGCCCTTCAGAGTTCCTACACCCAGCGGTGATTCAGAACACAAAACCCACAATTTTTAAGCTTGATGACTAGTAATACAAAGTTTTATTTTTTCACGTCTTATGAATGTACATATGCACACACACTCCTCTCCACTCCGTGTGTGTGTGTGTGTGTGTGTGTGTGTGTGTGTGTCTGTTTTGGAAATTTTCCTTTTTAGTGTTGAAGATTGAACCGAGCCTGCGATGCAAATTCTTTGCATATTTTATTGAGTTGGCTTATTATTGTTTTGTTGGTATGTTGTTTGTGGCCTGTTTTCTAATCCTTCAAATAAGGTCTTTTCAATAAGAGAATTTGCAACTCTTGATGGCATTAAATATCTCAATTTTGTTCTTATGATTCATGCTTTGCTTCAAGACATCTGAGTCTTTTCATCTGAGTCTATGCATTTTCCTTCTATGTGGTATTCTGGACTCTTTCCCGTTATAGCTGACATATTAAGATCTGTACTCCATTTTGATTTATTTTTGTATATTTAAGAACTATGAAATCCATCCTTCTGTGTAGCTCAATTTTTGGAGCAGAATTTGTTGAAAAGACTTTTATTTTTTCTCCACTGAACACATATACATGTGTTGGGAACTACTTGTTCATATAAGTAGTAGTCTGTTTCTGACCTCTATGCCTTGGTTTACTGAGTTCTACATTTATTCTCACACCAATACAATGTTTTGCTTTGAGTATGACTGAGAGGCCAAACCTGTTCCATCTTGGGACTGGCCGATATCTTAAAAGGATAAAAAAAAAAAGCCTGAGAACTTGACCTGCAGCTGAACCCAAGATGCACCCAAGTACCAGGAAGGAAGTCATTGCTTGTTCTTTGCCCATACCCCAGAGTTACTCCCTAGCTACTTCTAGCAACAGTTAATCAAAGATTAGTCCCATTGTTTCCAATATACTTTCAGGCCAATTGTGATTGTTTATGGTCTTGCTGCAGAACCTGTTGGCTTACAACAGTCATTCTATTAGATTTCTATTAGATACTTGCTAGGATAGAGGGCCCCCCACCACACTTCTCCCATTTTCTCTAAGACCTTGTCCTGTTGAGGTTCAAGGCTGTGTCAGGGATGGGCTGGAGGAGAGCCCAAGCCTGAACTTGTAATAAATGTGATTGCATCAGAAATGACTCCTTGGTGGTCTTTGGGGTTCATGAATGCTTCCTGGCACAACATGACTTTGATACAGGTAATGTTTAGCCTATAATCTTGTTCTTCTTCAAAATCATTTTTGATGTGGTGGCTTGACAAAATGTTGGAATCAACTTGTTGGTTTCTTCAGAAAAGTTTGCTGGCATGTTGATTTTGATTAAATTTAATTGAATGATTAATCAGAAAAGAAATGACATGTTGACTGTGTGTATTTTCTAACTCATTAACACAGCGTGACTCTCTACTTATAAAGTCTATATCTTTAAGGGTCACCTGGCAAATTTAACTCTGAGTGGAGCTATGAATATATCCCACTCCCTCCCTCCAAGCCATTTCACAGCCTTTTGTCTTCTTTATCATTTTCGGTCAAGTAATTAGAGTGGTATTGTTTCAAGTTTGAGTTTTTAGTTATTGCTATATGCAACATAAAAACATACTTGTTTTTCAGATGTTGGGCTTTCTATTGCATCTGTCATGTTGCTGCATTCTGTTCTTATCTCTGGTAGCAAGATTGTAGATACCCAGGGATTTGCTAAATAATAACCATGCAGTCTCTGAAGAGCTGCTTTCAGTTACCTATTTCCAGTCTCTAAAATTCTGTGTTAGTTCACACACTAACACATTGACGTTGACTTTATGTGACTAGAGTCAATCAGCCTAGTTTTGTTGTTCTTCTTGTTCTGTTTTCTCTTTTCTGATTTTACAGAAAGTTATTCAGTATTTTCCCACAGTGTTTATGTTGATAGTTATTTTACATGTATTCTTATAGGATTGCTACAGAACTAGGCATATCTTCTCCCACTGTGGCCAGATGAGGCAGTTCAGTTAGAGGAACAGGCGAGCAACAGAGTCAGGGACAGCTCCCCAGCTACAGTTGCTGGGGAACCTACATGAAGACCAGGCAGCACATCTGCTACATATGTGCAGGAAGCCTAGGTCCAGCCCATGTATGCTTTTTGGTTTGTGTTTCCAGAGACTGTGTACAACTTAAGAGGAAGGAGAACTATGTTTTTTCTTCCATGTGTCCTAATTGTGAATTTCTAATTATAAACAATCATTTGGAATACTCTTTAGAAAGGAACTTAATTTAAGAAGTCCTCTAGAAGAATCCTAAAATGCATATCTAAAATGTTATTTAAAAAGTTTTTAGATGTATCCAAGTCCAAAGACTTTAAATAGTTGCCCTATGATCAATGATGTAGAACATTTCTGGCAACCTGTAGACTCCCTGTTCACGTTTTCATGTGTCCAAGATATGGTTTCTCCTTCAGACTCTTCTCATGTTGCTCCTCTGAGTTTGGCTCTTCTATCGACTCTCATGCTTCATACAAACCCTCCCACATTGCCTCAAAATTCTATGTCAAGTATGTCTGAACTATGTGGTCCCTTCCTCCCTCCACTACCTCCTCATAGGGAGCCTCATTCCTTTCTTTCATTACACTCACCTTAGTCTGCAGCTCTGGGACACAGTTGATTCACTGTTTAATTAGCTTCTTCCTGTAGTTGTGCTGGCTCCGACCCTGTCTGGGTTGTTCACTGTGTGTTGTTGGCACAATTTAGCTGGTACTTTATACATCGCTTAATGCACAACGGTTGCTCAAAATTTGTTGAATAAATAAAATTCTTTCGAGGTGGAGAAGGCAAAAACAATTTTATCTGGAGGAAAAGAAATCCAAGGCTGCTTTCCAAGACAAGTTTTGGCACAGGGAGAAGTGGAGGGTGCTTCTGAGAGCTGGGATCCAAGGATAGAGTGCAAGCAGGTGTTATGTAGGTATTTTCTTTAAATCTGCATGCCAGTTTCTGAGTGAGCAAGAAGAGAACATGAATACATGCTTTGAGTTTATTTTTTTTGTGTGTGAACATACAGAATCAAATGCCCACATTGATTTAAGATGAGCTTTTCATGTGTGGACACATGCCATGCACTATGATCTCAAGAACACAGTGACCTGCTGATAGAGAGAGACAGAGAGACAGACAGACACACACATACACACACACACACACACACACACACACACACACACACAGAGAGAGAGAGAGAGAGAGAGAGAGAGAGAGAGAGAGAGAGAGAGAGAGAGACCATAAAATGGAACATTATAATGACCTTGTAAAGTGTTCCCTAGCCAGCATTTGACCACATGATGTTTCATAATTATCATTTTACCTGAAGAAAGGGTAGCTTATTTGGTAAATAATTTGTAAAAACTTTATCAGTCCTTAAAGACAACTCAAATATAGATTCCACTTAGTACTGCCTAGTAATTAATAAATTCTTTTATAAGGAACTGGTTTTGTGTCTGAAGAATAAGAAAGATTTCCTGGCTAGGAGCTGGGGAAATGGCTCAGAGAGTAATATACCTACTGCCTTAGTATGAGGACCCAAGTGAGTTCAGATTCTCAGCACCCATGTCAAAATGCTGGATGTGGTCTTGCATATTTATTACCCTACACAGATTGGGGGAGTAATGGGTTAGTGAGTTCCTTTCATTTTACCACACCATGTTTTGTGTATATAGGAGATTGTGTTAAAGGATTTTAATACATTGAATCAACCTTGCATCCCTGGAATGAAGCCTACTTGATCATGGTGAATGATGGTTTTGATGTGTTCTTGGATTCAACACTGAATCCACGAAAGAATTTTATTGAATAGGGTTGCATCCACATTCATAAGGAGAATTGGTCTGAAGTTCCCTTTTTTTGGTTGCATCCTTGCGTGGTTTAGATATCAGAGTAATTGTGGTTTTATAGAATGAATTTGACAGTGTTTCTTCTGTTTCTATTTTATTGGTATTAGCTCTTCTTTGAAGGTCTGGTAGAATTTTGCACTAAAGAATTTTGGGCTTTTTTCGGTTGGGAGGTTTTTAGTGACTTCTTCTATTTTCTTAGGGGATATACGTCTCTTTAGATAGTTTAACAGCTCTTGATTTAACTTTGGTATATGGCATCTAGCTAGAAAATCATTCATGTCATCTAGATTTTTCCAGTTCTGTTGAATATAGGCTTTTTTAGTAGTATCTGATGATATTTTGAATTTCCTCAGTTTCTGTTGTTATGTTTCCCTTTTTGTTTATGATTTTGTTAATTTGGATACCGTCTCTGGGCCCTTTTGTTAGTTTGGCTAGGGGTTTATCTATCTTGTTGATTTTATCAAAGATCCAGCTCCTAGTTTTGTTGATTCTTTGTATCATTCATTTTGTTTCCTAATTGATTGTTTTCTGCCCTGAGTTTGACTATTTCCTGCCTTCTACTCCTCTTGGGTGTGTTTGCTTCATTTTGTTCTAGGACTTGAAAGTGTACTGTTAAGCCGGGCGGTAGTGGCGCACTCCTTTAATCCCAGCACTTGGGAGGCAGAGGCAGGCAGATTTCTGAGTTCAAGGCCAGCCTGGTCTACAGAGCGAGTTCCAGGACAGCCAGGGCTACACAGAGAAACCCTGTCTCGAAAAACAAAAAAAAAACAAAAAAAAAAACAAAAAAAACCAAAAAAAAAACAAAACAAACAAACAAACAAACAAACAAACAAAAAGTGTACTATTAAGTTGCTAGTGTAGGATCTCTCTAATTTCTTTATCAGGACACTTATGCTATAAATTTTCCTCTTAGCACCGCTATCATTGTGTCCCATAAGTTTGGATGTGCTGTGACATCATTTTCATTGAATTCCAGGAAGTCTTTAATGTTGCTCTTTATTTCTTCCCTGACCAAGCTATCATTGAGTAGAGAGTTATTCAGTTTCCATGGGTTTGTGGGTTTTCTGTTGTTTTTGTTGTTACTGAAGATCAGCCTTTGGCCATGGTGAGCTGGTAAAATACATGAGATTATTTAAATTTTCTTATATTGGTTGAGGCCTGTTTTGTGTCAGTTTTAGAGAAGGTATCATGAGGTGCTGAGAAGAAGGTATATTTCATGTTAGGAGCCAAGTCCTAGCAGAAAGTGGCTATCATCTTTGCAGCCATCTTGGACCATATACCCTGACAAGAGACTTGTTTTTCAATAGCCCACAACGGCTGAGCACACTCTGATAAACATCTTGTTTTTCTCGTGTATCTTGTTGTGTTGTTTAGTGCCCACAGCTGCAAGGCACTTTAACATGTGGTAAAGTGTCTTCAGTTGCATTCCCTTGCTTATATATACCTTTCCTTTCAATAAACGGGACTTGATCAGACTGTCTTGTCTCCATTCTTTGAGTCTCTTGCCCCTCCATCCCCACTCTCTTTCTTGCAGACCCTGTTGACTGACCTGCATGGGCTGGGTCATTTGGTGCCAAACATGGGGCATAGACCAGAGCATATTTTTTTGTTTTAGGGTGAGATGTTCTATAGATATCTGTTGAATCCATTTGTTTCATAACCTCTTTTACTCTGTCTCTGTTTAGTTTCTGTTTCCATTAGTGAGAGTAATCTGTCCATTAGTGAGAGTAAGGTGTTGAAGTCTCCCAAAATTATTCTGTGGGGTTCAATGTTTTGAGCTTTAGTAAAGTTGTTTTTTTTTTTTGTTTGTTTGTTTTTGTTTTTGTTTTTTTTTTTGAATGTGGGTGCCCTTGCATTTGCGGTATACATGTTCTGTATTGAAGCTTTCTCTTGGTGGGTTTTTCCTTTGATGAATATGAAGTGTCCTTCCACATCTCACTTGATAACTTCTGGTTGAAAGTCTATTTTATTGGATATTAGGATGGCAACTCTAGCTTGTTTCTTGGGACCATTTGCTTGGAAGACTTTTTTCCAGCCTTTTACTTTGAGATAGTATCTGTCTTTGTCACTGAAGTGCGATTCCTGTATGAAGCAAAATGCTGGATTCTGTTTGCATATCCAGTCTGTTAGCCTATGCCTTTTTATTGAGAAATTGAGTCCGTTTATATTGAGAGATATTAAAGATAGATGATTGTTAGTTTCTGTTATGCTTGTTGTTGTAAGTGGCATTATATGCATCTCTTTCTCTCCTTTTGGCTTTGTTGTGAGATACTTTGTTTTTTCTTTGGTATTGGTACCCTTCTTGTGTTGGAGTTTTCATGCTAGAATCCTCTGTAGAACTAGATTGGTAGTTAGATACTATTTGAATTTGGTTTTGTTCTGTAATATTTTGCTTTCTCCATCTACGTTGATTGAGAGTTTTGCTGGGTATAGTAGCCTTGGCTTGCATTTGTGTTCTCTTGGAATCTGCATGAACTCTCTGTCCAGGATCTCTGGCTTTTATTGTGCCTGTTTAGAAGTTTGGTGTAATTCTGATAAGCCTGCCTTTATATGTTACTTGGCCTTTTTCTCTTGCAGCTTTTAATATTCTTTCTTTGTTCTGTGCATTTAGTGTTTTGATTATTATGCCATGAGAGGATTTTCTTTTCTGGTCCAATCTATTTGGTGTTCTATAGGCTTCTTGTACATTTATAGTTATCTCTTTCTTTAGGTTGGAGACATTTTTCTTAATGTTGTTGAAGATTTTTTCTGGTTCTTTGAGCTGGAAATCTTCACTCTCCTCTATTCCCATTATTCTTAGATTTGGTCTTTTCACTGTGTCCTGAATTTCCTGGATATTTTAGGTTAGAAGTTTTTTTATGTTTTAGATTTTCTTTGACAGTTGTTTCAATATCTTCTAAGGTGTCTTTTACACCCAAGATTCTCTCTTCTATCTCTTGTATTCTGCTGGTGATGCTTACATCTATAATTCTTGACCTCTTTCCTAGGTTTCCCATTGAAATTCTAGGTTTTAAGGGTTGCCTCCATTTGTGCTTTCTTTATTGTTTCTACTTCCACTTTTAGGTCTTGAATCATTTTGTTCAATTTTATTACCTGTTTTACTGTGTTTTCCAGTATTTCTTTAAGGGACTTATTTGTTTCTTCTTTAAGGGCTTCTACCTGTTTATGTATCTTTTCCTGTATTTCTTTTAAGTGAGTGATTTATATCCTCCTTAAAGGACTCTATTATCTTCATAAGATAGGATTTTAAGTCAGCTTCCTGATTTTCAGGGCTTGCTGTAGTGGAAAACTGCATTCTGATGATGCCAAAGTATATTGGCTTTTGTTGCTTATGGTCTTGTGCTTGGCTCTTGCCATCTGGTTATCCCTGGTGTTAGCTGGTCTGAGTATCTCTGTCTGGAGCCTGTCTCCTGTATCCCTTGGTTGCTGCAAGTCTTCTGGGAGACCTGTGTCCCTGTCTGTAGTAGACCTCCTGTGAGGCCTTCAGACTGTGGGGTCTTCAGAGACACAGGTAAGCTGTTGCTCTGTATGTAGTTGTTCTCATGGAAGGCCTTCAGCCTGTGGGCTCTGTTGTCTGTGTGCAGCAGAACTCCAGGGAGGCTTTCAGACTGTTGGGTCAGTTGCCCTGGGTGTAGAGGAACTCCTGGAAGGCCTTCAGATTGTGGTGTCTTCAGAGGAGCAGACAAACTAGTGATGTGCCCTGGCAGAAGCTGCAGGTTGGAAGTTGGCATTTCTTTTTAATTATAGACAATAGTAAGAAGAGTAGCACTAATACAAAAATATGAAAAACTTTAAAAATGCATAGAAATGACAAATATGTATGAATAAACACACACACACACACACACACACACACACACACACACACACAATGAGATAAACTTCCGAATAAGTAAATGTACAGAAAGTCCACAATGAACTATAAACAGGGTAGGAGATTGAGTTATATGTCATAAAAAGGGATGTAATGGGGTCATGTGTAAATAAACCAAGGGAGATAGAGTCAGTTGTACCACGTGAGAAGCCAAAACCTGGATGTGCACATTAGAGCTGGTAGATATTATAAAACAATGCTGAGTGGAAGAAGAAATAGTCATAATGTTAATAGTAAGAACACTATGGAAGTATTTACTATGTGACATTTATTACTTTGGGCTATCATAAACCCAGAAACAGATGAGATATGTGTGGTCTGCTAGTGAGTGGAAGGGTGGAGTTTGAACATGCCATTTTCTGAAATAGTTGGTGTATATATAGAAAGTCTATTAACCAGCCAGGACTACACTGGTTGTTTCAGACTCTAGTGCAATCTCAGAGCCTTTCTGTGGTTGAGCTTTTGAGTACATGCATACCCCCCCACACACACAAAACCATATTTAGGGATATTTAAAAACTTTATCAGAACTATGGACTTTGATGGATTAGCTCTTTGTTCTTGTTTTGGCAGATGGTGCTGCTTACATGCTGAGTTCCAAAGCCCAAACTGTATTTCAATCATAGTCAGTTGTGCTACCTCTGAAGGTCTGGGGACCTGTGTTCTTACAAATTCAACATGCAGGAGTAGATTAGATTAATTCCTAAAACAAAGGAGAATAATTTGACTTCTGAAAATACAGTACTTATTACGGTTTTAAGTGTTGCTATTAGGGAAGAAGGCAGGGTCCTAAAGCTGATGCTGTCTGAAGGGCTGACATGGAGAGCCAAGTGAGACACATTCAGAAAATTAAGAAGCCAAGATAAGTCAGCAGCTGGCAGCCAAATAAAATCCTTAGGCTACTTTGGTGAGGAGACACAGGGCTTTTTGTTAAACTTCTCTTGTTCGATGACTGACAACTGTCCCTGGTGGAGTCAGTAAACTGTGTTCATCCCTTACTTAGCAGTCAGCTTCTACTGTGGAGGAACTAAGGCAGGAATTCTTATCTCTTCTGTGCCCAACGTCAACCCTTTTTATGTGGGCTTTCTTCATTTTATAACTGTAAGTATAATTCAAATAAAGAACCGCTCTGTATCTGCATTTCTTGTTATACCTCTCATGAAAAGTAGGTTTTATCTGAGCCAAAGTGGGAAAAGTCCAGCGAGGAAAAGAATGGATTTAAAATAAGACTTGTAGCACAAAATAAAGTGAATGGTTGGCTAGCTTTGCTTCCAGGCAAACAGCAGCCAGTGGAGGTGGAGCAGGGGGATGATTGATCTCAGTGGTCTTCAGAGGTGACTCATAGCAGTATATTAAGTGGACCACAAGGAGAATAAACTGCAAGGAAAGTTAGCATCTTCAACCTTTTTACTAGTCACTCAAACCAGCAATGAAACTGCTTTGCTCCATTTCAAAGTAAAGTCAATTATCTTTGGCAATGTTGTAAAGGAATCCTACTTTTGCCACACACACACACACACACACACACTTACACACATGCGTGCACGCACACACCTATGCACAGACATACATATGTGTGCGTGAACATATACAAAATCCATATCATAATTTAAGTACTGGTGGATGAAGGACAGGAGAGCCTGAGCAAGCTGCTGAGCTACAAGTCTGCAGTGGAAATGAGAAGAAGCCCCTGCCCTGTCAGGCGCTTTCCATTCTCTCCTTGTTAATCTCCACGTCAGCATACAGTCCAGCTCTTCTGACTTTGAGCCTTGTTCACTTTTCATTTTCTCTACCTCTCCATGCCTCTTCTTTCTTTCACAGCTTAGCTGTGACATTCTTGAACACTTGCTTTGCTTTGGATGAATGTCCCCCAAAGGCTATGAGCTAAAGGCATGGATGCATTCCTGCACTGTTGCAAAGTAGTAGTGCCTTTAAAGATGCAGCCTAGGGAGATGATGGGGTTAAGTCATTAGGTGTATGTAGATTTGAATGACATATTTGAATTTGCTGATTCTTCCTGTTTGTGTATTTTAGATGTTGTGAGATGAGTATCTTATCCTGTTACTGATATTTTGCCTTTTCTCAGGCCCCAAAGCATCAAGTTATGGACTTCAAAAATTGTGAGCTATAGAAAACCTTTCCTCTTTTTTTAGGTTGATTATGCCAGGTATTTTGATATAGTGATGGAAAGTTGATTAACATAGCATAACATTTTAATTTTTCTTTGATCTATCAGTTTCATCTTCTACTATAACAACTTGTATAGTCATGTTCTTAAGATCTATCTATCTATCTATCTATCTATCTATCTATCTATCTATCTATCTATCATCTATCTGTTTTACTTTTATAACAGTGTTTCACTCTGGCCTGGAACTTACTCTGTAGCCCACACTTTATTATTGATATTTTCTTCTGTTTTATTCATCTCTGCTTCCCCTGTTGATATTTACATATGCTATGCTCTCATTAAGTAAATACTGAATTGAATTAGAATGTTTCAAACCTAACGAGTGTATTTTTTTTCCTTTTGTAAAGCAAGCTAACTCTAATGGTACTTTTCATGAGGGATTGGGGGCAAACAGTTCATAGAGCTGGAAAATATGTTTACAGATGGATCATGATATCCAGGTACAAGGCATTCAAAGTCCACAAGGACAGAGATTGGATTGGGAGGGGAAATAGTGATTCGTAGGGGGAGACTGGAGGCAAAATGACAGATTGTTATGAATAATGATGAGGATAATGATCACAAAGGCAATGAGAATGCTGGCTTGTGTTTATACAGTGCTTTGCAGTTTATGTAGATGATTCCAGAGATGTTGATGTGGATTTGAGTTCTGAGAATCGCAATGCCCTTGTGTGTGTGTGTGTGTGTTTTCTGGACAAGCTTTGTTGCTATCAAAGTGTGTGTCCAGCATTAAAGATGATGGCAATATAGGATTCAGGCCAATCCATAGATTACAGAGTTGCCTTTCTGCCTTTCTCACCAGGGGAAAGTCAGAATATTCATCCCAGGAATGGCCTAAAAAAAATCCATTATGACAAATGTCTTGTAATGAATTCCAAATGCCAGGCTTTATTTTTAGCAAATATTTATTTAACTCCCATGGACTTTGTAGGAGCTCTTAACCCTCAGAAGGATACAGCTGGAGCTTTCCCCACCTCGAAGATGGGTTTCTGGCTTGTTTTGTGTTAAAGTAAGGTTGAAGTGAGCTTCCTGAGGGCAAAGGGCTCAGGAAGTTCTTAGCGGGTTGACATGGCTCACCTGTGCTTTTATTGTAGTAATGTAGAGATTCAAAAAAACCTAAATGCAGAAATGTAAGGGGTCGAAACTCTTGTTATTTCAGCCTTGTGTATCTTGAAGTCTGTTAATGAGTTCCCTTTCATTCTTTTAATCAATTTAATTGTGATACAGATAACTTTTTTTTTTTTAAACTGCTCTTGCTTAAGGGTTTCTTACCACCATTTAAGAAGTACCACATGGACACATATGTAAGTGAACTAATTCGCTTTGAACCATCTTTCTGATGCTATAACAAAATGCCTGAGATAATCAAGTTAAGGAGAGGAAAGAATTAATTTGGCTGAGTGTCTCAGAGCTTTGCTGATGACTGGAACACTTAACCCCATTGCTTTACGTCTATCATGGCACAGGATATCATGGCAGATGAGGCCTGGTTAGGTGGCCAGGAAGCAAAGAAAGTGCCAATAAGTCCTTCACAGGTGTACTCCTACTGGCCTAATTATCTTTTCTCTACCAGTACTTCTCTCTTTCAATTTCCCTCTAACAGCATCATCTGGCAATCAAATCTTTTATAAACTAGCCATGGGCTCTACCTCTGACCCACATTCTAAGCCCTTTTCTCAATTTGCATTTGTGGGGAGGGCTTGAAATGACAATCATGTTCAGATACAAACTGGTGCCATCAGCTTGGTCCTCCCACCCCCACACCTGATTTGTGGTTGACAGTGATAAGGATGTAAAAAAGAAAAAGATGGTGCAAAGATCACAAGTCCAGATCTAGTCAGTTCCTGGGAGAGAAGAAACCTCTCTGTTGGTTAGTGATTTTATTCCCCAATCCGACAAAAGCTAGAGTTGTTTAGGAAGAGAGAACTTTAGTTGAGCAAAGAAACAACCCCTCAATCCCAAGACTGGTCAAGCTTGTGGAATGTGCTTTTTGATTAATGATTGATGTGACTAGGCTCATCCCATGGAGGTTGATGCAATGCGTGGTCAGGTTGCCCTGAGTTATACAAGAGAGCAAGCTGAGCAAGCCATGGGGAGCAAGCCAGTAAATAGCACTCCTCCATGGCTTTTGCTGTGGTTCTTGCCTGTAGGTTCTTTCCCTGCTTGAGCTCCTGCTCTGACTTCCCTTCGTGATGGACTGTAAGTTGTAAGATAAAATAAACCCTTTCTTCCCCAAGTTTCGTAGAGCCTCCCACACCAGCATTCAGGTGAGAATGGAAGATGAAAATTATGTTCTGGCCGGAGAAGCCATGTCACTGTCATAGCAAGAGGAGCAGCAACACTCCCTCTGTGCAGATGTCCTTTTCTGCGGATTGGAGTCAGTGCCAGTTCAAGTGTTTTGACTTTTAAAAGAGACACTTTTCAAGTGATAACTTAGTGGGGGCGATTACAAAGGGTTTTATGATAGACTCAGCAGGGCAAGGCAATCATGGTTCTATTTGTGCAGGACTACCTTGGATTCTACAACATGTTGTCCATCAATGAATTTTATGGGAGGAATGCCATTGAATACAAGGGGATCTCAGTAGCAAAAAGTGGGCAAATAATTTCATTTGGATTTAAGGGATGGTAGACTGATTGTAATTGGGGAAAGAAAATAAGCTTTGTTAGTCTACAGTGAAATTAGTCTGATAATCTGAGATTATCCCTGCAGGTAATACTTTAGAGTATTTGTGTGGGAAATAGCCATTCTGTACTTCTTTTAATGGAATAGCATGAAAAGATTTGCTTAAAAGATGTCTTAGGCACAAAATATTCCATTACCAGAAAGAGAGGATACTATATTGTTTACCTAAAAAATGAGACTTTTAGGAATAAGGACACATGAGACAGAGAAGGATTTTTTTCCTTTTTTTTATTGGATATTTTATCTACATTTCAGATTCATCCCCTTTCCCCATTTCCCCTCCCTAGAAAACCCCTATCCCATGCCCCCTTTTCCTTTTTGCTTTTATACATTTTTTTAGGCTTGACATGATTGCTATTCGTAAAATCAGAGAGGAAGTAAAAGAGGTTCCCAGGGTTTTTGCTATGGGTGATAATCGTGGAAGCTTTAAAGTCTGTGCCCTTACAGCCCCTGAGTACAATGTTTTTTGGGTTTTTTTGTTTGTTTTGTTTTGTTTCCTGATCAATACAGTATGTGAGTCCAATCTCCTGCATCGACTTATGGCAATCTTGTTGTTTCTGATAACTGTGACCCAGGGGTTAGTACAAATTGAGTTTTATACTTGGAAAAATAAATAATGGAAAATATTGAGCAAAAGAATGGAAATAATACATTCTAGGGACGGCAGGATTACATCCTGCTGTAGAAAGGGAAGCAAAATCAAAGAACTTCCAAAAATAAAACATAACAAACTCTATTACTAAGATGCGACTGGACTTTATGCTGACTTTTCCAATGATAGCTGCAATGCAGTGGGAGGCACCTGGTCATCAGAAAAGGCCACAAATCAGTCTCAGGTAAAGTTACTCTTGTTTCTGTAAACAGTCTTATTAATTGTTTTCAATATGGAAATAATGATATTGGATGTTGTTGTTCACCTAAATGTTTATTATACACAAAATTAGGTGGGGACTTTTAGAGCAAATAACTTAGAAACTTTTTGGGAAGATTAAATCTGGGATTGATATTTGTTGCATGCTACTTTGTAGTAGCTTTATGTTGATTTTCTTGTGTATGCTATTTTGATTCAGTTTCAGTGAAAGTTTAAGATAAATGATTGTAAGCCATTCTGGGCATGAGGACACTGGAGAATAATCAAGTTGATAACCTGTTGAAATGAAAGGTTTTACTTTGTTCAACAACTTTTTAATGTAAGAAGGTGACAGTAAACTACAGAGAGAATGATGGAGTCTAAACCACCGCTACCTTATAGCCACAGTCATTAAAAGGTAATTTAGTCAATAATAATTTGTAGATTCTAGGGACAAAAAATTTTAATGAGGAGCATGTATTTATATAGTCCCTAAGCAGCTTCCTGTAAATTACTTACTCATAAAAAGAAAATATATAACCATGCTGTGAAGAAAACAAATTACAGTCACCAGAAAACTGATATCCTCACCAAGGGCTGATGGGAACTGGGAGTCTCTGATGAGATGGAGTGAGAAGAACAGATATCGACGTGCATTATTGGGTCAAGATGTCCAAGTCTGGTTGTGAAGAAAAATCAGAAGCACACATTCAACCATTCAAGGAGAGCACTCCTTCACATAATTGCCTCTATGCTTCAGAACTGCCAGTGTTATAAAGACACACACACACAAAAGAAACTGCCAAATTTGAAGGAGGTTTCTGTCATCTGGATGGTGGAATGCCTTCCCAAGAGGCTGAGAAACGAGGGTGTACAGTCGTCTGTGCTTTGTCTGCCCAGCTATGAGCTCTGACTCTTTACCCCAGCTGATGGGGTTTTAGATAAGTATGGCTGACACAAGAGCAGTTTGTTAAAACCAAGACCTCGGAAAAGACAAAAAGCAAGCCAAAGACCAACTCAAAAGTCCAATAGTATTTACCAATAAAATAATGTGACTGAGAGCTCAGTATTCATTAAAGGAGTGTATGCAATGAGCAAGAAACACAAGTCAAAAACACACAACTCAATTCATCTGCAAGTTAAAGAAAACCCAAATTAGTTTATTAATACCAAACAAACTTGATGAAATTTAATATTGAATCCTGATCTAAACAACTCAAAATGTTTTTAACAAGACAATGCAAGCCTTGTCTTCAGAACCAGGAATTCAGTTCTCCCATTTGATACTGGATATTATACTGCAGCCCTCGAAGGCTTCTGTGAGAAGACAAAAATACTTTCTCTTCATTATTTCTTTTTATTCTGGTTTGGTTTTTTTGTTTGTTTGCTTGTTTGTTGCACACACACACACACACACACACACACACAAAGAGAGAGACAGAGAGAGAGAAAGAGAAGAAGAGACACAGAGAGAGGGGGAGGCAAGCAGCTGAAGCAGCTGGATGATGGGGAGGTGGGGGGAACTGGGAGGAGTTGAAGAGGGAAAACATCAGAATATTGTATGAAAAAAGTATTCTCAATAAAAATTTCAAAAAACGTTGGAAATAGTTAATAGGCATATGTGAAATAAGATGAAAGCAGTTAAATACGTACCAGCCATTCTGTTGCATAATTACATGACTATTTTCATTAAACATTTGCATATATGCATGTGAATATACACACAGGGACGTCAATTACTACTAGTTTATTAGTGTAAAAGACAAGATCCTTAAGCTAGGGTAATCAACCATATTTCCATAATGTTCATCCTGTAGTAAAGACAGCATGTTTCATACTGTGTAAACTCTTCTGAGGAAAAGTACGTAATCACGTAAATGTGTATTGAATTATGGGAAATTTTATTATTGTTGTTTCTAAGATTATTGTTACATACACACAAATACAAAGTCAACACACCATAGAAAGACTAATGTATCTTATTATCCAGGTACATCATGTATAATATGTCATGTAATACCAAAGTGGAGACCTTTATTAGGATAGAAAAATAAGCCCTCCAACATTTATTCCTGATAGTAGTACTAGAATTCCTTAATAATATACATGCACATAGGGAATGAATAATTCATAACATCTCCTTGCCCTATAAAATGATAAATGCAAATCTTTCAAACTCTTAGGTGTTGAGTAAAATGTTAAAAAGTACCCTAGCAAACTGGGGAAAAAAAATCTAAAATGAAGGACTTTCAGGAAGAAGGAAGAACAGTTGTATCAAATGGATTTCCTCAATAAAACTTCCAAAGAAGCATATACTTATTAAATATAAAAGTTCTTTTGAAGATGACATTAAATCACTCCTCGGACCAGCTTCCCACTCTGGTAAAGGCTCTGCCTACCCACTCTTCAGATTACTCTTCTTCATAGGGTTTTTCTTATTGTACTTTTTTATAATTCTAGCTTATTCTTATGACTTTGCTTTTCTCGTGTCTTTTTGCTTCAGTAGATTCTGAATTTAAAAAGAATATGCTTAGCCTGTACATACATTTTCCCTTGAACTCAGCAGAGTGGTTAGCACAGAACTTGCTCTGTAAATGTTTACTAGTAAATGCACAAATCAATAAACAAATGAGTGGCCAGTGAATCAAACTGCCAATACACCCAATCAATTTATCTGATTTCTTCTTAGATGGTCTTCATTGTTGTTCTTCTTTGATTTGACAAATTAAAATTGGAAAGAAGTGATCTCTATTCACTAGGACTGAAAAGTTCTTAGTAACAAGGTATATTATTCTTTCTTATAATACCCTGGATTGACAAAATACCTCTGGCATGTTTGGCAGGGACTGATATCATGACTCCATCTGCCAGTTGGCTTCATTTAGATTACATAGCTGTTTTGTTCAAGCCTTAAACGATTGATTACAACTGAGAGATAATTAAGTAGCTAAATCTCTGTGGTGGAAAAACTGTGTTTTGTAGTTACAGTTCAATTTAACCTGGTTTTGGTACTTTTCCCCATCCCTTGCCACTGTCACCCCCGTTAGAATCATGGGCCTGTGCTCTAAGGCAAAAAGCCCTTCCTCAAATCTCAAAAGGACCTTTTGCTTCTTTAGTGAATTTACTTGGATACAAAGATACATTTCTGAGTTATCTATTGTGGATCTTACAATTGTATATAAATACCTTCCATTGCAAATGCTTTAACTTGCACATTTTAATTATTACTAAATATACAGTTACTACTATTTACCTCTAAATGTCACTAATTGAAATTCCAAAATATGTGTAGCAGTTGGTGATATTGTGGGAGACCTGTACAACTGGCTCTTTGTCTAGGAAAGACTTAACTTTGCTGTGATCTCTTGGCCTGCCTCTTTTCAGGTGTTCCCTGTTGCCACAGTAGAATCCCAAACCCCTTTCCTTTCTGTCGATGGTTAGTTAATCTGTCACTTTGACTGGGCCATGGCATGCTCGGGTTGAATGGTTGATTTGGGGTGAGCTGTGAAGATGTTTCTGAGTGAGGAGACCATTTGTATCTGGAGACTCTGTGAGAGCAGTCCTTTGCCCCTGTGCCTATGGGCTTCTGTCAGTCTGAGTGTCTGGACAGGAGCTCACCAAAACAAAAGGCAGAGTATCAAGGACCTTCCCTTTCTCCTCTGTTTCACTGCTTGAGTGGCAGCATCTTTATCTCCTCCTATAGGCAGCCTGGGATTTCGGCTCCCTTGCCTCTCAGCAGACTTGGACTGATTGACTGTTATAGAAAAGTGGACATCTTCTCTACTGCATACATTGGCTTATCATGATCTCTCTGTCTTTGTCTCTCAGGATGACTGAATGTTGCTCTACCATGAAGTGTACCTGGAATTTAGTTTCTATGCAGATACAGAGAGACAATAGATGAAGGGATGAATGACTGAAAAAATGATACTTTTGTCATTTATGGTTAGCAATAGCAGGGCCATATCAGGCCATGTGAGGTCATGTGTGGAAGCCAGAATTGACCAATAGGTAGAGAGAGGTGACAGGAAGCATGGCTCAGAGACTTACTATGATTTTCCTGAGTAGGAATCTGCGAGGGAGCTGAATAGACATAAGACTGGAAATCCTAAGTATGAAAAACATATTCAGGCTGTGAACTATAGGAATGATCTTAGTCTGTTGTGACCTAGGGAAGGGGACTATTACCTTGAGTAACATTGGCATGGCAAGGCTTGATGTGTTGCTTAACTTTTATCAACTGGA
Organism: Rhabdomys pumilio; assembly: GCA_030674055.1. Lineage (NCBI taxonomy): Eukaryota > Metazoa > Chordata > Mammalia > Rodentia > Muridae > Rhabdomys > Rhabdomys pumilio. Next base: position 46,364,417 of record JANHMN010000019.1, read on the forward strand.
CATAATATCTAGACACCTGAAAAGAGAGATAATCTTGACTGAGGGATTACCTCCATCAGATTGGTCTGTGGGCATGTCTATGGGGGAATTTTCTTGATTGATTACTGATGAAGGAAGGCTCAGTACATTGTATACAGAGCCACCCCTAGATAAGTCGCCATGGGTTGTATGAGCATGGTTTATGAAGCTGAGCCCTGAAGCAAGCTGGTGAGGAACGGTCCTCTGTACTGTGTGGTTTGGTTTTTGTTTTGAGCCCCCTGCTTTAGATTTTCTCAGTAATAAATTGTAAAATGTGAGCCAAATAAACATTCTCTTCCCCAAGTGACTCTTGGTCCGAATGTTCTTATTACAGCAAGAGAGAAGCAAGTCCATACCCTTGGGGATATGATCTTGCCTGTGAGTAATACTGAGCTGACTTAGGGAGAAGGAATGTTGGCTTGGGTCAACACTGGGTGACTTAAGGAAGGTGAGTGTTGGCTTAGGTAACAACTTGCAGAAGCAGAATGGTTGTTTGGTATTTGAGAGCTAAAGGATGTCATTGAAGATGATGAGCTCTGAATTGTTTGTCTTGCCAATGATAACATGTTTCTGTGTGAGCCATTTTCTATTTTTGAAATCTGATTGAGCTTGGAAAGGTAGTCTGTTTACTTTCAGTGAATCAAAAATGCCACAATATCAAGAATATTGAAAAGAAAAACAAATATTTAACACAGGATTTTAAAAATTATTTTACCAAAATAAGGAGTTGTTACCAGGATGCAGCTTTCCAGGATCCCAGTCCTATCTGCTGAGCATATCTCTACCTTGTAGACAAGCCTGGCTGGTTACTCGGCAGCACGTTCACTGTGCGTAGGTTCCAAATCAGTTTTGACAGATAAAATGTTTATGCAATAACTAGGTCATAATTTTATATAGGCTGATACAAAGTCAGTTAAAAAATAAACCTTAAAACCTGTTTTTAAGTAACCACTGTTGTGAGTATTTAGAATCTGTCAAAGCCACTTCAGGCTTTTAAGATTTCCCAAGAGCCTTGACCTTGTAAATATTTCCCCAAATTAAAATATGATCAATTTAGAACACTTAACACAAGGGCCAGACTACATACAATTTATAATATACACTATAGGCTGTACACCGTATGCCATATATACTATATGCTCAGACTTACCTCTTAATCTGACTTAATTTTAATATAAATATTTTTAACATGAAATTGAACTGAAGTCTGGCATTCAATAAGAGATTAATGCCCAGCACTCTACTAAAATAAAAAAAAATCAGAATTCCACAAATTGAAAAAAAAATCAACAATAAAAGACAGCTTACTTGAATATTTTATATATTGTTTTAAATATATCAAGAAGAGAGGGGTTTCTGCTACTTCAGGGAGTGAACATGTGTGTGGATCACAATTAGTACTCCAGTGGTGGTTTGGTTTGGCTTTGTGTGTACTTCTTACACATGGCAGCTCCGAGCTTTCTCTCACACTAATGACCAATTTAATGAGGAGACAGTAACCATATGCTGTGTCCAACCCCCCAACTGTTTTTGAGAAGCCACAGAATATTCTGACATTATTCGATTTTATCTCTTTTATATTTTAAAGTATTTAGACATGTTCAGGAAGGAAAGATACTAAATGTCTTTCATGCCTTTTAGTGGTAGGACCAAAACATGCTTACTTTTTGTGAGTCAAATGATATGTAACTGATGTGCTTAGTCATCTGTTTGCAGTGGCAAATTAGCTGGTGCAAAAGATCAACATTTGGCTACCTTTGAATAAGCTGCTGCTTCTTCTTCTTCCCCTTCCCCTTCCCCTTCCCCTTCCCCTTCCCCTTCCCCTTCCCCTTCC
>JANHMN010000019.1:46366368-46414667 GCA_030674055.1 Rhabdomys pumilio
CCCTTCCTCTCCCCTCCCCCTCCCCCTCCCCCTCCTCTTCCCCTCCCCCTCCTCCTTCTTCTTCTTCTAGCATTCTTTTTTTATATTTTTAATTTTTAATTTTTATGTATATGAGTACTCTATCTGCATGTATATGCCAGAAGAGGGCATCAGATCCCATTACAGATGGTTGTGAGCCACCATGTGGTTGCTAGGAATTGAACTCTGGACCTCTGGAAGAGCAGCCAGTGCTCTTAACTGCTGAGCCATGTCTCCAGCACCTGAATATGCCTCTTTAATCTTTAATTTTAACTGTAATGAAACAGCTAGTGCTAGAAACAGAGTTCTTTTTGAGCAGTGTTATAAGAATGTCAACCATAGGGCTGTAGAGATGGCTTGACAGTTAAGAACACACATGAGTTTCCAAAGAACCAGTGTTCAGTTTCCTGGCACCCAGGCTGAGCAGCTCAGAACTACCTTTAAGTCCAACTCCAGGATATTTGCTGTCTTCTGACTTCTCCAGACACATGCACAACCCTTTGATGTGTTCCTATATACGTAATAAAATTTTTAAAAATGCTATCTATCACTCCATGTCCTTAGGGGATTAATGGAATTTCTAAAGTCTATAAGACTGATTGTAAAATATGTCCAAGTGGCAGTTCTACAATAAGAATACATAACAGACACAGACAATTACCCAGTGAAGTTATGTGTCTATCAATTATCTATCTATCTATCTATCTATCTATCTATCTATCTATCTATAATCTATCATCTATTATTTATCTATTATGCATCTAGTTATTATTATGACATTGTTATGCTTTAGATATGAAGCATCCTTCAAAGGTTCATGCAATGAATAAAAGTTTAGTGGCTATTATATAGGCTTTGGCATTTCAGAAGTTATTGGTTCATGAGAGTCTGACTTTATTAGAGCATAGTCTATTGATGAATTATTGATTTAGTAGCACTAGTAAGAAGTGGTGAAAACTAGAGATAACCCCGATGGGAGGGGGGGGTCACTGGAGATGACCCTTTTAGGGTAGATACATCTTTTCGCTTTCCTGCCCCATCTCTGGCCTAGGTGTTAGACAATGAGCAGCTTTCCTCCATCAGACCCTCCACCTCCATCAGACCCTCCACCTCCGTCAGACACTCCACCACATCTTAATCACTATTCTACTGCTGTTATGAGACACACAAACAAGGCAGATTATAACAAAGCATTCGATTGAGGGCTTGCATACCATTTTAGGGGAAGGTCCATGATTTTAATGGTGGGGACATAGCAGCAGGCATGGCAGTAAAGCAGTAGTTTAGAACATCTATGAGATCCTCAGGTGGGAGGAAGCGAGGTGCCTGGGTCTGGTGCGGGCTTTTGAAAACTCAACACCATCTCACGAGTGACACAACTTCTCCAAGTAGGTGATACAGTCTAATCTTTCCTGAACAGTCCACCAATTAGGAACTGAACATCCAAATATATGCTCTCGTGGGATCATCATTTATTCAAACAGCCACGACTGTAATAAAAGTAACAGAACCAGCCAACTATGGATCCAACTCTCTGAAACTGTGAGCTAAAATTGATACTTTCTTTATATATTTTCCCTTATGTCACAGCAATGAGAAACTGACACAAACTTCACACACAGACACACACAGACACACACACACACACACAGACACACACAGACACACACACACACACACACACACAAAATTAAGACAGTATACCAAAATTTGTTATATCATAGTCATGGGCTATGAAAACACTTTCTTACAAATGAATAATAGTTTATATCTAAGAATTTTTGTAAAACTTTACAGTTGTATCCAGCTACAAAAATTTCTTTTGTGTAGACTTTTCCTTTAAGCATCATTATATGCTAGAACCTTGGAGATAATTTTTTAAGAAATATTTATCATCATTTTCTCATCATTATCATGTATGTATGTGTGTGATTGTGTTTGTGCGTGTGTTTGTGTGTGTGTGTTCATGGAAGCTTACAAGTCATGGTGTATATGTACTGATCAGAGGATGACTTGTGGGAGTTTGGAATCTCCTTCTACTATGTAGGTCTTAGGACTGAAGTCAGAGCATCAGGTTTAGTGGAAGTTGCTTTGCTCATTAACCCATCTTGCTGGTCTCTTTGGAGATAATTTTAAAGAGTAAATATAAAAACTTATTTTTAATGTTTTTATAGTTCTCTCTACCTCCCCTTTCCCTTCCCATCCCTTCCTCTCTCTATGTGTATGCATGTGTTTGCTTTTAGCATATGTGTGGAGGACACTTTGTGGGAGTCAATTCTGTCCTACAATGTAGAATCTCACATGGCATCTATATTTATACACATAATCAATTTCCCTGATGTACCAAAATACAATCTTTAAGAGCATTTTCCTCACCATGTGTCTCTTTGCTCCTCCTGCCAGTCTCACTATTGCTTGCTTTTGTCTCATACCTAATAGCAACATAAGTGAATAAAAAGGAGAATTGCAACTTGAGGTTTTTTTTAATTAAAATTATTACTTATCTTTATTTCATTGCAAATATTGCTTGGCAATCCATTTTTCAAACAAAGTGATAAATGGAGGTAAATTGCACAAAACTACTGATTCCAGAAAAGGAATTTGAGTGTCATAGCTCATTAAGTCCAGTTCTTCATTTGAGAGCGTAGAGGATAATTGGTCAAGAGATTCTGTTTATCTCATAACAACAGAGCTATAACTCCAAGCCCAGTGCTTTTACAGAGCTCAATTTTTTAAGTCACCATAACTTGACACTCTTCCAAAATTTATTTCATGCATATGGAAGAGCCTAAGCTTTGTGTTCTGTGATAGTGAGTGTAGCTATTTTAGGCACTACTGCCTAGGAAGGTAAAGAGGAGCTAACCAAGTTTTCACTTAGTATCTTAGTAGAGAGTGTTCATTTTTATCAAGTATAATCCTCACACTCTCAACAAATTGTACCATTTTAGAAGTTATATCTTGGGCACAGAATTCCACTTCTAATGCAATTTATATCAGAGTGGTCTTCCTGGACTTATCTCTAAAATAATCAATAACAAAAGTTTTCCTTGTCAAAGCTTCCTAAATATCTAAAGCATTTCTAGTTCAGTGATATGGAAGAATATCTTCAGCACACTAGATGAGATCACCTATGATAAATTCAATAAACTGTCTTATTTAGGACCTCCTGTCTACTCTTAAAATTATAAAATTTTTATTATTAATGTGTGTGTGTGTGTCCCCACACTATATAGTTGGTTATTTTTTGACAGTGAGATCCTGGGACTGAACTCAGCTTCTCAGGCTTGTGTGACAAACATGCCTATCCACTCAGCATGTTGACTGACTCAGCTGTCTTTCTATTCTTCTACCTTTGAGAGCAGAATTATCCTTCAAGAAAATTTTGTGGTGTATGGTGGCACCTGCCACAATTCAGAGGCAAGAAAATCAAGAATTTGTCATCAGCTAGGATTAAATAATGAGACTTTCTCAAACAAAACTACAGAAAAGAAATGCTTATTTTCAGAAAAAATTTAAATGTATGATTTACAAAATAGGCATTGTGAGACTGCATAGGTGGCTCAGTGGTTAGGAACACTGACTGCTCTTTCAGTGGACCCAGGTTTGACTTTCAACACTCACAATGCAGCTCATACCCGTCCTTAACTCTAGTTTCAGGAGTTCCAATTCCCTTTTCTGGCCTCCAGGGACACCAAGTATACACGTGGCACATACACCTACATGCAACCAAACTACTCATACACATAAAATAAAATAAAATAAAATAAAAATAAAAATAATGCATTGTAATCAGTGTTTGGTCATCCACAAAATACAAATAGTTAACCCTTCGACTGCTTGTAAATTAAAGGGTTTACAGATAAACAAAGGCAAGAGAAGCATTCCTAATACCATTAGGAAATACAATGTCTAGGAGAATCATAAATAGATCACCTTATTTACAATTGATAGGAGAAGACTGGATTCACAGTGAATAAAATATTTCTTCCTGCAAGATTAAACTGCCAAGACACATCGATTCTTTTTTGTAGTCTTACACGTTTAGTTATTTTTAGCTGTAATTTTTTCAGACTGAAAATGAAGAGTTCTCATCATAAATGTTAAATGTTAAGATGCCCTTGAAGTAGTTTTAATCCTCAGAAAATGTCTTAAGTGGACTGTTCTGTGGCAGAAGTGTTGGAAGTGGGTAAAGAACAAAGAGAGCCTGAGAGAGAGCAGGTTCAGGATGATTTTCCTACAAAAAAATGCAAATAACTTTTGATAGAAAACTCTGTAGCTACTATACAATCAAGCCAAGAAATTCAATACAAAACTTTTGTTACTCTCACAAAACTTCAGCTTCAATAGATCTTATACAGCTCATGCTAAATTCCACTAATTGCCAATGAATAGAATGCTCACACACAGAAAGCTGGGAAGGGGATGGGAAACCACACAGGCTCATGTTGCTCTGCAAATCCATTGCACCTTGCGTTGCTGTCTTGTTGTGTCTGCTCTGCAATCTTGTGAACTTTACTCAGCTTTACCACCTGCTGGTTATTTGATTCCAATCAATAGAAGCAAATATTCCTGGGCCTGACCTTCTACAAACTCTAAGAAAGCTAGCAAGGCAAGAGAATTCAGAGTGGAAATCGAATGGAGGCCATGTCTTATAAATCCCATGAATTCATTTTAATATTAACCTTTGTAAAATTTAACTGGAGAATAGAATGAATACATTACAATAAAGAAGCTGTCTTTTAGGTTTAAAACTTGTTATGGTTCTAGAAATTGTTTATAAAGTAACACTTTTATGACTACTACCCATGAAGGCTAGATATAAACGTGCTGTTATAACAATAAGTTAAAAAAATACAGAAGCAGCAACAACAAAAATATGTCCTAGTTTGCTTTTTACTGCTATGATAGACACTAGGACCAAAAGCGACTTAAGAAGGAAAAAGTTTATTTCTTCTTACAGCTTACAGTCCAGAATGAAGGGAAGGTAGGACAGGAAACTTGGAGGCAAAAATTGAAGCAGAGTCCATGAAGAAATGCTGCTTACTCACTTTTTTTCTATGGCGTGTTTGTCTTATTTTCTTATGTAATCTAGCACTACCAGTTCAGGGATTCTACTTCCTACAGTGAGATGGGCCCTCCCACCCAAGCCAGTCACCAGTCAAGACAATACCCAATAGACTTGATGTTATCTTAGTTAGGGTTTCATTACTGTGAAGAGACACCATGACCAAGGCAACTCATAAAGAAAAGCATTTAGTTGAGGCTGGCTTACAGTTTCGTAGGTTCAGTCTATTATCATCATGATGGGATGCATGACAACATCCAGACAGACACGAGAGTTTTACATCTTGATCTGCAGGCTCTAGAAGTAGATTATGTCACTGGGCATGGCTTGAACATATGTGAGACTTCAAAGCCTGCCTCCACAGTGATATACACAGTGGACTCCAACAAGACCACACCTACTCCAACCAGGCCATATCTCCTAATACGGTCACTCTGTATGGGCCTATGGGGACCATTTTCACTCAAATTATCACTCCTATCATCAAGCCTAATGGAGGTAATCCCTCAGTTGAAAATCCCTTTTCCCAGATGACTCTATTTGGAGTCAAGTTTAAAAAAGGGTAGGAAATGAGAGGAAGAAAAGAAGGAGAAAAATTAACAACTCCCAACACATAAAACACACACACACACACACATACACACACACACACACACACACACATTAGCTGAACATATTACATTTGGATATATACATACATTCATATATATGTGCAATAAAATTAGGTTTTAAAAAACTAAGAGTCCATGGGGAGGGCTTTAGCGAAGGATTTGGAGGGAAGAAAAAAAAGAGAGAAATGCTGTAATTAAATTATAATCTTAAAGTAAAATATAAACAAAAAAACCTATAGAATAACCCCAAATGCAAATGCCTAATGAATACAGTAGACAAGAAGGATGAAGAACTATTGATTTGATTTTCAGATCCCCTTCTAGACCACTTCTTTTATCTAGAAGTCTCTGGAACAAACCTGTATGAGGAAATGCCCAGCTTGGTGCTTTTTAACGTTCCTAAACTTGGAAATAACACATGCAGATGTTAACAGAACAATGAAAGGGACATTTTAGATCTATGAAAATGTACAACTCCTGTGTTGTTTTTAATGATCCAGCATATCAAGATTTAGAAGACATACATCCTTTTAAATTTTTTATGTACTATTATTATGTGTTTGTGTATGTGATGTATGTGGAGGATAAATGACAGCTCCGTGGAGGCTGTCTCCTCCTTCAACCTTCATATGGATTCCAGGGATTGAAGTCAGTCTATTAGATTTTCAGGCAAGTGTACTGCTTGGCATGCTGAGCTGTCTGTCTTATGGGTCTAAGGAACACCTTCTCTTAGCTTTTTGTGAGATTCTGCAGCAGAGATCATAAACGATATACAATTGAGATGGTTTAGATTATCAGACCCTGCATGGTTCTACCTTATTGAATCCTCAAGCAGAGAAACTTACATGCTGCGGAATGGTCTAGGAACGTGTGTGAAAGTTGCCACCATTGCCATTGTTTGGGTTCGAATTCCATGTCACTTGTCTTGAAAGAGTTACTTCATTAAGATTTATTTACTTTTATTTTTAACTGTATGCATGTTTTATCTACATGAATGAATGTTCACTGTGTGTGTACCTGGTACCTACAGAGGCTGGGAGAGGGAATTGGATCCCCTGAAAGTGGATTACAGGAGACTGGTCTGCCATGTAGGTACTGAGAATAGAACCCAGGCTCCCTGTAAAGTGCACAAAGAGCTCAGAACTGCTGAGCCATCTCTACAGCCCTAAGTGTTATGGTTTTTAAAAACAATGTAATATATTAAGAGGATAAATATTCCTTACTTCCCTCAGATATTTGTGACTGTATTATTCTTTTTGGTGCTTGGGTTCTAGTATGGTATATTCAGATTAGGGAGTTGCATACAGTGTTGATTTAGGTAGGTTTTGAGAGTGACATTATACAAAAGAACAAAAGGTATGGAAGGACAGGAAATGAGGCCTAAAAACATATGTATTTTATGTAACATGACATAATTCCATAGATATTTTATATGTAAGGTGACATAATTCCATAGATATTTTATACATAAGGTGACATAATTCCAAATGTGTTCAGCATCCATAAGATAAAAAGCAGAATGACAGAGAGCTTTGGAAATACGTTTTAGAAAAGTGGACCACTGTTCTTTATGATGGATTATAAAGGGAATTAACAGTATTTTGACTCCATGGTCACCAAGTGTCATGATTTATAGCCACTTATAGCTAGCAAGAATATGCTATTGGCTTAGGTTATATTTATTAACAAACAAACAGAATTTATGCATTCAAAGTGATAGGCACTTCCAATTCCTCTTAGCTTTCAGAATTATTACGCAGAATGCATTTTTAATATTTATTACTGTTAGCTGTGAGATAGTCTATACATCATTCATCAATAGCTAAACTTTGCAAACTTTGGCAGGATAGTCTCTTGAAAAGAAACCTGTCATTAACCTTGGTGATGAAAGCTGTGTCCATAAGTTTTTAAGATGACCAGACATATTTTTGCAATACAACAAAAGGTCAGAGACAAAAAGCTCATTTTAATATACCACTTCTTTAACCTTATTTTTCTCAAAAATTGATATTGAAATGCAGCATACCTTTTTTGTTCAGTTCTAGATATTAATTATTTTGACAAGCAGTGGGGGAAATGCCAAGAGTATGTGAGCTGAGGAAGACAAAAGTAGTAATGTTTCCAAGGATGCACCTGACAGCTCTTAAGGGGTCTGGAGGAATGAAAACGGAATTGTGAAGATTTCAAGTGTTTTAGTAATAAACTCAGGCGGTGTAAAGTTGCAAAGTTCGTTAAGCTTATAGTGAACTCAGACCTTTTCTGAATACTGAGTAACTCCCTCGTATACACGTATACCTTCAGTTTGTATTTAGTATTACTTATTGCTTTCAGCAAGCTCACATTAAAATTGCTTGACTTCATATTATGGCAAAGCATGTTAAGTATGTATTTGTGAAATTAAACTTAGAATTATGAGTTGTAGTAACTGGGCCCTGAGCTCCCGTCTGCAATACTCTTGCTAGAATGACTGAATGGTAGATTTAAAGGGTACATTAATGTTCCAGCAACATCTGTTTTTTTTTTTTCCATAAGACTTGCAGATGTGAGTGATGGAGCTTACACTTTATTTGATATTGTTTTCTAAGGTTCTATATATTATTTTAGGTAAAACAATAGTCATTGTGTCCATTAGAGTAAGCTTATTGTTCACTGTTCCATCTCTCCCTCCACCAACAAGGGTCAGCATCATGAACTAAACTTTCTTCTCACGTTAAGAGATGTTTTAAATAAATGTGGGTTTAATAAACTTTAGATAGTTAACTTTATTAACTATCTAAACTATTAATTTTATTGTTTAGTCAGATGATGTTTGACGAACACTTGGGAGCCTTAACTTTTTGTATGTGCCCCTGTATCATGGGCCAGAATAAAATCACTACTAATTAATTTTTGCAGAGAAGTGAATTCTAATTCAAAGTATGTTTAGCACAAATCTCAGTTTTCCTTTTTGTGAACTAGGAGAATATTTCTTCATTTAGAAAAGTATTTAACATTAACTAGCTGTGGGGCGGTGGGCTGTGAGAGGCAGCTGGGTAGCTGATCAAGCACAGGCCTCAAAACCCTGGACCCTAAGGGACAGTGGTAGGTGTCCAGTCTTCCTCCTGGGGCCCTGGTTTCTTTTACTCAGCTTCAACTCTCCACAGCCCCTCCCACAGAGAGATCTATGGCCATCAGTCATAAAGGAACAATGCCTCAGGCTCTCCCACATGTAGATGAGGTATCTCCAAGCTCTCAGACCAAGCCAATAGGGGTTATCTGCTGTCAGACCCTAAGCCACCCCAAAACTGTATATAAGAACCCTATTTGGGAGAAGTAAAGGTGTGTGAGAATCATCCCATTGTCTGAGAGTTTCTGTCACAAGAGCTGTAACAACTGGGAAGAGATCTGCTCTTTTGAAGTGCCTTTAGGACCCTTCCCTCCTTGCTAGTTAGCCAGCTTCTCACTGGCCCAGCCTGGACTGGCTCAGCACAGAGAGACAGGTGCAGCACCTGGGAGTAACTAGGTGGCAACAGCAGAGACACAGGCAGAGGCAGCAGCAGAGGTGAGTCCCCCTCCCTGCTGCACTCTATCTCCTTGGCCTTGACACCCCACCCCTCGCACCCAGCCGGGCTGGAGATCTTTGTGGGAAGCCCTCCGGAACAGGGAGCCACAACTAGCAATTTTCTTCTCTCCATACAAGTAATATCAATTATTAAGCAAGAACAAAGCTGAGCATGGAGTTTCATGACTGTAAACTCAACACTATGGAGATTAGCAGCAAAATCACCTGAAAGCCGAGGCTAGTCTGGGCTATAGAGTATTTTTGAAGATGCCCATCAAAGAAACCCCTTCTTAAAGTAACAAAGCTAAAACCTAAACAGCCTGGTTATAATTATTTGTCAAATAAACTAGTGCTTAGTGAAAGTTTTAGTTAATATTAATAAGATTAATATGACATTTATTAATAAGATACAATATGATTATCAGCAATAGAAAATCATTAGTAAACACTGTAAAAATACATCCTGAAAGAAAGGCTTGGATAAGAACAAGCATCTCATCAATGTAAAAGTGTGTAGATCTTACTACAGAAAGGAAAAGCCTAGAAAGTTGGGAATGGAGCAGCGAGTGGTTCAGGAAGTTTAAAGTTACTAGCACTTGTCCAGCTTGAGACCCATACCACAAGAGGGAACCCAACCCTGGCACTGGCCAGGAAGGACCCAGAGGTGGGATAGCCCAGAGAACTAGGATCCTGGGATAGAACCAAACACAATTGTATGGGTGGAGTGGATCAATGAAATGATTCCTGGTGATACGCTGCTACACTTCTGGCCCAATTGTCACAAGAGAGGCTTCACCCAGCAACTGATTAGAGCAGATGAAGAGACCCACAGTCAAGCATTAGGCAGGGTTCAGGGAATCCTTTGAAGAAGGATTTTAGGAGCCAGAGGTATCAAGGACACTGCAGGAAATCAACTGACCTGGGCTCATAAGGGCTCAGAGACTCAACCATCAAACAGGGAGCCTGCACAGGACTGAATAGGACCCTCTGCACATATGTTACAGTTGTGTAGCCTGGTCTTCTTGGGGGACTCCTAACACTGGGAGCAGGGGCCATGTCTGACTCTGTTGCCTGCCTTTGGGACCCTTTCCTCCTACTGGGTTGCCTTGGGTAGCTTTAATAGATGAGGAGGTGCCTAGTTTTACTTCAACTTGTTCTGCCATGGCTGGTTGCTGTCCAATGGAGGCATCCTTTATTCTGAAATGAAGTGAAGGAAGAGTGGATTGGGGAGGGAGAAGAAGGGAGGTGGGGGAGAAAAACTGAGCAGAAAGAAGGGAGGGGAAACTGCGGTCGAAAAAAAAGAATACTGAAAGATGACTTCTTTCTCCTTTGGACAAAAGTCAGAGCCTCTAGGCTGTTCATCTACCTTTTCTCTTGTTTGTAACGGTTAACAAGATATGAGGTTAAGCTCTATGGACATGGGTTAGTGGTGTGGTTCTTAGTCCTCTCGTGATATTTTATTGTTTTTATATTATTATGTTTTTACTTGTATTCATTAAGTCAGTCAAGAAATATTTGGCAAAGTTTGCACCGTGGCTGACAGTGTGAGGTCCTATGTTTTCAAAGACAGTTATGATAGAGATGGAAAGTATGTAAATATATAATCACAGTAAAGTGTCCTATGCTTTATAGATAGAAGAATATATACAGATATGGATGTAATAACAGTTCAAATAAGAGGAAAAGGCAGGTGTATGGAATGAATGTGTGGAGGGAGGGGAAATGAGGTAGTTATACTATAATTTCAAAAAATTAAAAGAATTAATAAAAATTGATAGTGTCATAGCATTTTCTGCTGAGAGCCAGTTCTGCTACAGAAATGTATCCGATGTGAATTCAGTGGTTAGGGTACCTGTGGGACATGTTTGGAAAGGCATTTCTGGCGGAGAGAAAGTGAAGGAGCAGAATTTATCATGTTATTGAGGGAAATAGATATTGTGATAGTGTATTACAGCTAGAAGGTAAGGAGGGGCGGCTGCAGAGACAAACCGACAGTGCTGCACAGATACAGTATTGACCTAGAGCAGAAGCAAGCCATTGGTGGCTTTTAAACACGAAGCACCTTCGAGTTTCAAAATGTCCCTCATCTGGCATCATGAAAAATGAATCACAGGAAAAGAGGAATGGAAGAAAGAGCAGTTGTAAGTCAAATATTGTAACACAGTAAAGAGATAATGAGATCCTAAATTAGGCCAGAGACAGTGAGTAAGGCATAAGGAAAAAGTTAACTGCAGAAGGCTTTAAGACCAATTATATTTGACAAATGAAGAAAGTTAGATTGAATCACTAGCTTGTTTGGGAGACTTTAAATTCTCCACCACTAGCTAGTTACACAACAGAGTACAGATAGCTGGCTTGGCTATTGGAGTCTGAAATGGAATTTGTCTCTTGCGCAGATTATTATGTGAGTTGGAGAACAGTCCAGAAATTAACGCAACTTGGTAGTTTTCTGGATGTAGACATCAGCAAAAGTTGTGTTGATAGTTTTCAAGGAGATTTAGGGAGTGAAAAAAAGAATGGTTTGAGGAGAGATACTGTGCTTGGATTTCTTATCACCACACCTCTACGATGTGGTTAGCACCAGATCCAAGGCGAACTTTCCATTGTGCTTGAAAAGTTCAAGAGTTCCAGGAGTAAGCAATTGAGTAGAAGTCGGTGAAGGGAGTCGGGGAAGTACTAAGAAAGAACAGAGTACAGGCAGAGTCAGGGAAATCCAGAGTGCAGAGCTACAGGGAGTCAAATGTGTGCAACACCCAGTGCTGTAAGGGGTCAAATACCACCGACACTGTAGGACCAGAACATGAGCTTCTCTTTGCATACGGCACAAACACATGGGTATCATTTTTATTTACATTTAATACAATTTTGATAGGTGAACAAATATCGGGCTGTTTTCAGTAGATAGATTTCCTTTGACGCAACCTCAAATTTTCTTTCTCTGTAGTACATATTTATCAGAACCAATGAATATTTGTGCATTAAAGAAAATGTCAGGAAGCAAAATGATGTTTCGTTGAATGTGGTTTAAATTCTATAATAAATTATGAAATATGCCAAGGCAAATACAAATCTAGAGGCCCAAGTGTGAAAGCAAGAGTTTGATTTTATTTTGCTAACATCTTACAGTATTATAAATTCATGTGGTTATCAACCAGGCAGCTAGCATGGTTAAGAAGTGGAACAAAACTATGAGAAGTTACTTGCCAAATGTTCACTCCTGATTAATTCACTTGACATTTTATCAAGTGGCAAGAGCAATCTAGTTTTCCCAGACAGGGTTCTTTCATTCACCTCTTCTCCCAGGTACTTGCCGAGCAGATACAATGTGTCTCTGCAGGATGGGAACAGAGCAGTGAATGAAGTAGACACAGCCCGTGCTCTCAATGGATCTTTCAGTTATAGGAAATGAGTGTAATTAAGTAAAAGTTAATTTATTGAAACTGAAGTATATTCTCTGCCAGTTAAAAAGTGGATTGGTAAAAGGGTGCTATGTAATGAAATAAAAATTTATTTCTTGAGTTCATAACACTCAAGTGTATTTAAATAGACTGACAATTCATTGGCTTGACAAAGTAGAAAGGGACAAGATAGCTGTTTTTACAGCACCTTTTTTTTTTTCAACAGGTTCTTTGGAGATCCATAGGACAGCAGATACTCTTGAGGGCAGGAATGAGCCATCTCTTGGCAGACGTTTAAAGGAAAAAGGTTCAACACTACATAAAGTAACTAAGGGATGTGGATAGTGAGAGAAACCATCTAGTCTAGGGAAGAGCATGCCAATTGGTTATCCAATCTGAGTGGTCGGCACTGACAACATATTCATACATGTAACATTTTACAGACTGGGCAGTTTAAATTTAGGAAGAATCATATACATATATGTTCACATGAAAAATAAAAATAATGTACACACACACACACACACACACACACACACACACACACACACACGATTTATAAAGAGCCAGGAATCTGAAAGAGCAAGGAGGGGGTATATAGAAAGGTTTGAAGGAGGGAAAAGGAAGGGAGAAATTATATCATTATATCATAATCTCAAAAAATAAAAGATGAAAGAGAGCAAAGGAATAAGAAACATGTGGCCCATCAGAAAAGTGAGAGAGAGAGAGAGAGAGAGAGAGAGAGAGAGAGAGAGAGACAGAGAGAGACAGAGAGAGACAGAGACACAGAGAGACAGAGACAGAGACACACACACACACACACACACACAGAGAGAGAGAGAGAGAGAGAGAGAGAGAGAGACAGAGAGAGAAAGCTGCTGTAAGGTTGCTAAGTTTAGTCTTTTTATGAAAACTAATAAATAGTTGTAAACAGTCTGGTGATGTGAACAGTTGTAGGTTATTATAGCATTTCTCTTTGTTAGTCTTTAAGAGTGAATCAAAAACTAAGAACTAAAACACCATGCAAAGAAAAAAAAAACCCTATTGTATTGATTGCATTTGCATTGTGTTGTATTGCATTGAATTTATATTGGATTGTATCTTACGATCCTTTGAAGTTTGTTACCATGAAAAACTGAAAGAGTGCTAGCCCACTTTATTTTCAGGAGGACTAAATAAGTAAAGTGTTTACCATGGCATTCAGTACATTGCAGACATTATGGATATTTTTCTTCCTAGTCCAAGGTAAGTGGAATTGGCAGTGCAGTTTCCTATAACTTTTCTGTGCCAGGGGAAAACGGGCTTTTCAAGAGTATGACTTCACATTCTAAGAACACCCTTGTGCCAGTCATTAAGGAGGGAATTATAAAATATCATCAAATATTCTCGATGGGCAACAGCTCTTAAGGGTGGCCAGAGTATCCAGGCTAGAACCCTGACCGAACAGGGATGAGTCTGGCGGCCCCTGTTCTAGTCTTTCTGTTGCTGTAATAAACATCACAGTCAAACACAACTTGGGGCATATCCAGCCCATTACAGTGCTGACTAAAGAGGTTTGCATTGAGTTTGCAGTCAATCATGACTACCTGGAAATGCCGCAGATAGTTAAAGAATATGTAAACCCACCCTGCACTCTGCTTACTCAATTTTACCAGGGCGAACTACTTGAATCCAAACTTGGAGTCATGGTGGAAATTTCCAGCATTTTATGTCTTGTCATCTCTGGTTGCTTGAAAATTGAATTAATAAAGCAATTTTGGTGATTTGTAATTTGGACACTTTGGATGGTTAAAAACCAATGCAGTTCAAATGCTCATCACACACTGAAATGTGAGGTTTCTTTGCTGATTGAAAATGCAGTGAAAAGGGGCTATTATTTACTGTCTCAGTAGTAATGGAGTTTGGGAGTTTGGGAGGGAATGAAAGCTGTCTCATGTCTTGCGGGCTTTAGCTGACACTATGGGAGGGATGGCATAGACTACCTTCCTAAGGTGTTTCCTGTGTAAATAAAGCAACAACAAGCTGTAGCCATCAGTATTCATTGTGTGTGTGTGTGTGTGTTTTCAGAATATAGAATGCTATTTTTGAGCAGGTTCTTGTAGGAAACGCTCATGCCTGGGTAGGCATCGCTGTTGGAAATTAATCAAAACATGGCCATTAGTGTTCACGTTTAGATCATAAACATCTCAGGAAAGGGCCCTTTCCTGTGGTTTGCCAGACTGTGAGCTGTTGATGTTTTTGCTTTATGTATTACCTTGTTCTAACAGATGTGCCTTGCAGCCCTCGGGCCTGACCCTGATATTTGAGTTAATTGCAATGGAACCCAACGGAAATTGCAAAGTTTTCATATACTAGTGGGTTTTTTTTTTTGATTTTTTTATTTTTGATTTTTACTTTGTAAAGATCTGAAAAGTGATTTAGAAAAACAGAAAGAACTGTTGGGAAAAAAAGTGTCACGCTCCAAAGGTACGACAGAGAAACCTCCTCACGTGAAGGAACACACACATTTTTTTTTTTTTTTTTGCAAGATAGTTAAAACAGTTTAGATCAAAACCATTTTCAGTTTAGCTCTTCAAATTGTGGTCCATCAGAGGAGGAGGAGAGAGTTGATTGTGTGAACTTTTACAGTCAGTTGCGTTCACACATTTTAGCTGTGGCATAATGGAGCAGAAAAGCAAGGTAGGAGACAGCAAGTGAAAAAACCATCAATTTCTGTCTCACTGGACTGACTAGAAACACGAGAATCCAGACATCATTTGCCAGCAAATAACTGGTCCTCAATGGTTTAGATGCTGAGAGACAAATGGAAAAAATTTGCTGTTTTTCCCGAGGATTTCTAATGTATGCATGTGTACTGCATGCATCCGTACACACAGGAAAATCTGGGATAGTGTTATGTCGACATGGAGTGGGGAGAAGGGAACCAAATCCCGTTTCCTTAGATGTGTATAGCCTGACTATTAAAAACTAACTCAATTAGTTAAAGATTAGTGTAAAAAAATCTCAATTTAAAAAACAAAAATCAGACAAAATTGTCTAAGTTTGGGATGACAAGATATCTTGACAGGCAGTCATGAGCTCAATCATGAGGTCTTCCGTAGTCTCAAAGAGGAGTTGGACAGGACATGGGGTAATCAAGATGACCCCAGCTATACCTCTTCATAGTCAGAGTGCCCCCTTGTGGCTTTTTGAGGCATTGACAGTTGTTGGCCTTAGATGGAAAACTAACAAAAGACATTATGGCTTAGACTACTCCTTTCTGGGTTCTTCTCATGTGTATATGTGTGGTGTTCCTGTGTGGATGTGTGTTCTCATGTGTGTGGATTCATCTGTGTATGCTGACATGCATGCTTGTGTGCACATGCATGTGGAGGTTGATCTTACAAGTTTTCCTTCATTACTGTCTGCCTTGTTAATTGTATACGAAAATATACATCCAGGTATTTATTTCTTTTGAACTGAGTCATTTTGCTATCATTGAGTTCTTTTATATCAGCTTTACTTCCTAGTCAATTGCTGTGCATACTTTTAATGATTTGGGTAGGTTAAAGCACCTTGGTACTCCAGACACATACTCTACTCTATTCTGATAAATCAATGTGTTATTTGATTTCAGTTTTGAGTATTTTATTATGTTGAAGATTTTTTGCATTATGTTAAACACAGTTATAAACTTGCAATTTCATTTTATTACAGTGTAAATTTCCCTTCTTGGCTTTCCGCATTATATCTTATAAAATGCACCTGTTGAATCCTTCTCTTACTTTTCTCTTACTTAAAAAATCAAAACAAAGTAATGCAAAACAAAAAACAACAACAAAAAAATCCCAAACTTCTTTGCCATTCATTACCTTACTTTGTAATTATACAGATCTTAACCTGAATCTACTGCAATATCTTTCCAGATCATAGTGGACCAAAAAGGCTTGCTGTCACTGTGGCAAGCCTTTAAATTTGTGGTTCTCCATGTCCTTTCTTATAGCTGTTTCTGATCTGTCATCATCTTTCCTGCTTTGGTAGCATGTTTGCTCTTCCTTCTTGGTGAAATGTCCTTTCCCTCCATCATGTGGTGATCTTTTGGACTCAGATCAATAGTGGGCCATTGAAGAGAATGTCCTTATATGCTTCTGGATAGCAGTAGACTTTCTCCTGCCCACCATTTTATTCTGTGTTGTATGGGTCACTTTCCTCATTGCTGCTACAAAACATCTGACAGCAGCAACATCTGGGAGAAGAGCATCTTTGGTTCCCAATGGGTCACTTAGTTATGGAGAGAAGGCTTGGTGGAAACAGAGTACAGCAGCCAGGAGCATTCCATCTTCGGTCCAGAGACAGAGAGATAAGTACAAATGGTTAGTGTGTTTTCTCCTTTTTAAGTAGTTAAAATGGTTGTGACCTATGCAGATGGTTAGTGAGTTTCCTCCTTTTTATGCAGTCTCTGACCTAAGTTTATAGAATGATTCTACTGCCCACATTTTAAATGTATCTTACCATCTTATTTGACGTAAAACATCCTTCACAGATATTTCCCAAGGAGTGCCATCTAGGTTATCCTAAATCCTGCCAAATTGACAGTATGAACCATCACGTGTATTTCCATAGAACTTAACACTGAAGCTAACTGTTGCCCTGCTACTTAATTTACTTTCTTTGAGTATTAA
The DNA here is from genome assembly GCA_030674055.1 of Rhabdomys pumilio. NCBI lineage: Eukaryota > Metazoa > Chordata > Mammalia > Rodentia > Muridae > Rhabdomys > Rhabdomys pumilio. The sequence goes on from JANHMN010000019.1 coordinate 46,383,663, forward strand.
ATATTCTTCTGAGGGAGAATCAAGTTTACATTTTTGTAGATTTTGTTAGCATAATACCTATCATTCCTGCCACCTATTTGGGAGTAGATAAGTGCTTTAAGACTACTTATCTCAGAATAGAAACAGCAACACACTATTAATATTCAAAGTGGTTAATGTTGACTTAAAATTTACAACCCAACATAGAATTATTCCTTAGTAAGCGATTTAGTTTTCAGAAATACTATCTTAAAATGTCATTGGGATTTGAGCAGAAAATATGGTCTCCCTTTCATGGAGAAGGTGCTGTTAATGGGAAGAAATGCTGTACAAGATTCCTGAGACACGGATCCAAGGGTGTGATAGATAAAAGGAGAGCTGTATTGGGCTTGTTGAGAGAATTGTATCATACCATCTTCTGGAGCTTCGGGGAAGTGGTGATGTAAGTCTAATTCATGCCCACTGACTTTGTATGTTAATATTAGAGAGAGAAGATAAGGTGGATGCCTAGGTATCCAGGGGAGAGAACATATTTTTGTTCATTTAATTCAAATTCTCAATCATTTCTGATACTTACCACTTACATTATGAGGGTAGTATTTATTCAGTCTATTGATTTGAATGTGAATCTTATCTAGAAATAGCCTTACAGATACACCTAGATATAATATGTTACCAGCTTCCTTCGCCTAGTCTATTGACAAATAAAATTAAATACCATCTAGCTGTTAGGTGCTTTATTCTGATTAAATTAGAATATTGGTATAAAACAAACACAATTTAAGAACTTAACCTAGTCCCTTATGTTGCTTAGTTGGCAAAATAGGAAAATTCCAGAAATAACAGGAATTAGGAATTTTTAGTTTACACCATAGAAAATATATTCTGTAATCCAGGATCTTCAGTGTTTGTGGATGACTATTAAAGATCATAAAATATCAATAATATACAGAATATTGGAGTAGAGATCTCTCAGGAAGGTTACCTTCAAATGAGGGTAACTAAATTATTGATCGTGGTATAACACAAAAGACCTTATTGTTAAATGAAATATCACAGATTTTTACCTTTTAGTTTTATTAATAGCTGCAAAGATACAAGTATGCATGACAAATTAGTGGAATGTTAGGGGGTCTGACATGGTCAGTGCCACTCCTTGGGGTGCTTTTTGCTGAATACTCTCGTCAAGATTTGTCATGTCTTCTAAGTGATACCCATTGACTGAGTCACATTTAAAAGCAAGAGTGTTCACTCATAGGCATAAATTTATTTGCAGCCCATTTTAATAAATGCTCAACCTCTTTTCTTGCTGACCATCCAGCAGATGTATTGGAAGAGATAAGTTATTAGGATATGAGGGAAGTAGACCTGTTCATAAATAGCTCTTTGGGGACAAGCTCCATCTTCTCTGTCAGCAGTTCAGACCTGTAGCAAACACCAGCAGCTTCAGACCAATCCTCTAGGCAGGCAGACACCAGACACGAACCAGCAGCTGTAGTTTAATCCTGAAGAAACTGCAAGGCTCACCAACTGGCCTGAGACTGTGGAAGTGGCAAGCTGCCACAGGAACCTCATGAGCAGTTCTTGGGTGAGTTTCTCTCAATGGCAACATTTTCACCTGGTGGAGCTCAATAATGTTGTGTAAGGCAAACCAATATATGTGTGTTCAATACATGTATGTTGTTAGTGAAGAATAGCGAGGTGGAACCAATGAAACCAATGCTGCCCTCCCACTGTCTGTGTGGGTCACATTTGTACTCCATCATGCGTCCTTTCATGTGACTGCTATGGCAAAACATCCTTTCACTCGTGTTTGCTTCAGGAAAACATTCTTTCACATGTCTACTTCAGCAAGACATCGCTTCACCTGTGCGCCCCAGCAATACATCATTTGACATAACTGAGTTTCCAAACAAGCCAAAAGTTTCCACTTCATTCACTCACAACACATTTTTGTTTTGTACATGATTCTGTTGTATATGTTATTTATTTCCATCAGAGATTCCAAAGATTATTTTAAATTTTATTTTATTTGTAAGCAAGCCTAGACAGAACAGATATATGTGGATGGAAGCAACTATTGGTAAATTTTTCCTTTGGAAACACTACCAGCAAAATTGCCCAGGAGCCTGTAATTAGCATGCCTAAAAGAAACAGGACTAGGTAACTCCCTTCTTCCTTTCTGGGGATGTATCTCCCATGCTCATATAAGGAGAGAATACAAGCTTTCTTCTAAATGCTTTCTTCACAGCTCTCATTTTACCTTTGTCTTCCCAGTACTCTCTAAGAGTATGTGTGTTTGTGTTGTGCTTTCTGACTGGAGGGAATCGTTTCTACTGGGACAGAATATGACTCCTTACTACAAACAGAGATTATGCAGATCTTTGTAAAACAACAACAACAACAACAGAGTCTTATTTCTTTGTAATCAGCTGAGTGTAAATACTAAGAAATCTTTAAGATTTCTTCGGGTTTTGACCTTAATTTATGTCATCAACAAACACGGGCCAATTTTATTGAAATACAGGAGGGATAAACTATACTGTAGATGCAGCCTGCTTTTAAGCATCAGTTTGCCTTGGAACTGTAGACAGCATTTTTCAACAGTATTTACATAACGCCAAGCAATGTAAACAGAGGAAAGTGTACACTAAATGAGAACTTCAAAGCAATGCAAAATCAAGGTGATAGCTAGTTTCAGTGCATCTTTAATGGTTTTTCTTGGTTAGGATTTTGAGATAGGTCTGACTCTCTGAGATGGGTAGCCCAGGCTGGACATGAACCTGTGATCCTCCTGCCTCAGCTTCAGTTCTAGGTTTTTAGGAGTGCTATCGTGCCTGACATGTTTTTTATTGTTTAGGAAGCTACCTTGGAGTTAGTTAAAGTAGAAATGTTTTTTCTATCAATTGGGAGAACATGTATAAAATTGTGAATAGATCCTGTTTAAAATTCAAAATGAAAAATAATTGATAAACTTTCCTGCTATTTCTGAGAACGAATGCTGTCTGTTGTCTTTGTGTATTAGTAAGGTGTGCCCTTCCCCCAGGCCTGAGCAGGCCTGCAAGTCATTGACCACAGCAAGACCAAACAACAATAGGACCTAGAAGGAGGCATTGCCTTGGCAGTCTTGGTGCCCTGAGGTCTGCTACAGAGCTAAGAAGAATGGACTGCCTGCTGAGCTAGCCTTGACACCTTCCTGACTACTATCTCCTCACCTAGCCCCTGGGCGGTACCGAGAAGAGACTCTGGGGGGTGGGGCTTCCCCTTTATATGTGAAAGCAAATTATTAAACTTCAGGCCTTGATCAGAATACTTTGTCTTGGCCCCACATTTCTCTCGCCCTCCTTCCCATTAATCCCTAGGCTTCGTCTCAGGAGAACCTGGTGATCTTGGCTGCAGGCAGCTACAGTAAGGAATAACAAAGAATTTACATATGAAACCAGAGTGTATTTCAAAGGCCAATATGATCATTTTGATTTTGATTTGTTTATAGTAGCTTTTTACTTTATATTAAATACATTTATCAATATTTTTTAAATTATTTAAAATTATTGTCAAAGCATTTTGTCTGTAAAATATTATCTATCAACAGAAATTCTGTGAAGATGGAAATGTAAATAAATGGCTTTATTCCTGAAAGGCAGATATCAGCAGGATAGTTAATGGACACAGACACGAGAATAAACCATAATAAGAACTGGCCCTGTTTCTACTCAGCTTTCTTAAATCCACTTGCAAATCCATCATCTGGCAACTGTGAAAGGCAATAACGTGCAGTGAAGCTTCTGTATTAGCCTTACCCAGAGGGCCCAAAGCTGTTCTCAGTTCTTCTTGGCCCAGCCTACTCAATAAAGCAGAGCAGCTGCGTGACATAGCCCCAGCTATCCTCACCATCCTTCCACATCACAGACGCCTAATACAAATCAGATGAGAAGTCAGACACTGACACAAAACTCCAGGTGACAATACCTTTCAAATCCACATAGTCTTCCTTTAATGCAATTCACCCTTGCTCTCCTAATTATAATGACATCTTGAAAGAAAAAAAATTCTTCCTGAAAATAAGATTTCTGGTTAGGTTTGACATTCAATAGCCTGAAGGTTTTCTGAATGCTTACCGGTTCCTTTATGAGACTTCAGGAAAGATTTCACAAGTCTTAAGCCAGCCTTAGTAAGATTTCTTATACATTGTAGTCATTGGTTTCTGCTTTTCTCTTTTTAACATAATGCTAACAGTCGCTTGAAACAAATACCGGATTTAATGTGGTGCCAATTACTAACAATGACTTCTTGAGAGGAAAGGTATCTTGAAAATTCATTGTCATCCAATTATCAATAGGGCCCTTCAATATTAAGACTTTTAGAAAATTCTAATGTATGAGTTCACTTTATTTTATTGTAACCATTCGTAGGCAGTTACATCAAGCCTAATGTAGCCCTCTTGTGCAGCCTAAGAAACCAACCAGCATGTGACCTTGCTGAATTTGGTTTTCACTGCGATATTGTTATAAGAATCCCTCAGAACTATTCTTTTGGAAAAACACAGAACATCCGAAGGAACAACATGTAATTTCATGATATCTTCACCCCACAAAGAAAAGCAGCACCATAATATAAGGATAGATTTTTAAAAATTGGATTTGTTTCCAACGTAGGTGAGTGTTTTGTCTCCATGTGTGTTTATGCACCACGTGTACCTGTGCAAGTCAGAAGGGTGATGTATTTCCTGGAACTGGTGTTAGTATTATTATATACCTCCATGTTGGATGCTCAGAGTTAAAGCTGGGTCCTCTAAGTATGAGCAGCTAGTTGTTACCATGGAATCATCTCTCTATCACCTAAAGAGCCAGTTATTAAAATAGGACGTATAACTCCAATGAAGAAGGATCTCCCAGCCAAGAGTAGATGGATGTTTATAGAGTGTGCATTTTAACTACCTTCTTTTAAGAAACAAGCTACTTAAAGTAGGATAGTAAACGCAGCAACAACCGATTTTCCTCCATTAGGGAGGAACACGATAATGCTGTAGGGAATCCAAGTCTTGAGAATTGTCGACATAACTTTAGACGTAGAGCCTGAGAACTGACCCGGGTCAGGGACCATATCACTGAGAAAATTGCAATGCAGTGGGAGTAGGTCCTGGACACTGGCAGCTGCAGAGAGCCAGGCAGGCAATTTATAGGAAGAGCAAACCAGAGGGCAGACCAGGAGCTACCTCTTATAACCAGGCTCCCCTCTAAGCTACTGGGCAGCGTGAAATGGATGCTAACTGTTAGTTTCCGAGAGCATGAATGATGTTATTAATTAAATTTTAGTTTAAAAACATATAAAACATTTGAAAATACTGAGCCAATGCATAGGAGGATTCTGTACTCCCTCTACCAATGATCACTAGTGTATTATTATACCCCCCCTTCAGAAACTGTCTATCATTGCAGTTACATCTCTAATGGGTGAGTGTCCATACATATATTTTAATCTTTAAAAGTAATTGTTTTATATAACCTTATTTCCATATTAAAATCACACAAGAGTCTTAACTCTGGGTTTCCCCTGACAACAGAAAGGTGATCTGAATAGATCTTAATGTTGTTTGAGCATTTGTAGCTTGTGCTCAATCCTGGGAAGATAAGTACACCTAAAAGAAAAATATGCACAGATCAACAATATCATAAGGGGCCGGCAGCATGTGGGTGGACATTTTAAGTTCTTGGGTTTGTGTGTGTATGTGTGTGTTTCTCTAAACATATGATTTACCTAATTTCTTCATGCACTGTAGCTGTCAGAACAACTTAACTACATATTTCCACGGCATCATCATAAAGACAAAACAGTTCCTATGCTACGCCAAACCTGACACTCTAATAGAACAACTGGCTTGACTTTCTCCACACAGCATGTAAACTATCTGTGCTCTTTGAATGAAAGCTGTATAGATTTGTTGGTAAAAGCTTTATGGTATTGTTGGTAAAAATATATGATCAAGCAGATTAAATGATTTTTTTCCTCATAATGAATTAGAATATAGTTTTCGGATTTCTATCCCAGAGATCGAAGTTGTCCTGTCCCCTTTCATCTGGAAACTCTCCAGTGACAGTTAAAAAGTAGAATTCCTAATTTGAGTGTTTGAGGAGAGGTTTCTAAGCACAGGGTAGTGCCCATGATTCTGATTTATGAGCAAGGTCAGGCATGGCACTCCACGTATGCCACTGCAATTAGAAGGGTATTGGATTTGTCAGCTAAGTGTAAAATACCCCTGTGCTGCAGAGTGAAGCCTTCATTTTCTAAGTAAATTAACTGTAATAACTATCAAACTACAGCTGGTAAGCAAGCCAGCCATCTGTGAAAAGGGAATCCATTGACAGCAAAAGCCTTGTTAGACATTTACAGATAGGGAAAATTCAAACAGACAGAGCTGTTTTTGAGCCTATGAAAAGCAAAAGACAATATAAAAGAATATCACCCCATAACTTTACTTCTACAGCAAAAACCACCTTGGAGATGAGAAAATAAATGGCGTGGATAAGCTGTTTGTCTAGAGCTTGGTGTAAGTAGAATGAAGCAGGAGGCGAGAGGTTAGACCATTTAAAGCTAGTGGTAGTTTGGTTGCCATGACTGACATAAGCATCTCTGAAGCAGTCCTGTTTGTGTGCATTCTGAGAATGCTCTGGGCTCTGTGGCTTCGTTACTATCAGCATAGTTTAGTTGTAGGCCACAGAACTTTGTGAAAGGAGTTCCCCTCCCCTCCCCAAATTTAAGCACAGAAATTTAATACAAAGTCTTTTCTTTTTCTTCATCTTGAAACTCCTTACAATGATATTCATATTTAAAGATCTTGAACCTGGATGGATATGAAACAGATTCTTTGTAGAAACCTATGTTGGAGATAAGAGGACACGCCACATGTTTAGTAAGATGTCTAAAGAGATTTCTTATCTGTCCTTAGTAGACGGGACAATCTACTAAGAGGAAGAAAGATTTGTTTCAGCTCATGGTTTCTGAGGATTTAACCCAAAGCACAAATGCCTCCTGTGAAGAGAATTTTATCACCTTCCATAAGCGGCACAGGTTGGCATTCATGAAGCCTGTAGCATATGAACTTTTAGGGGACGCAAACTGTTAGCATTCCTCTAACTAACATATCTTATCTAAGGTCTTTCAGAGAAGAGAATTGACTCGGAATTAGAAAAAAAAATCACTTGAGTCATGCTCTGATTAGGTTAAACATTTAAACTCATTGATTGTTAGTTCTACCATTTTTTTTATTCATAAAGAAACAGAGTATGTCTCTTAAAAGACCTTATAGGAGAGGCTGCATACTCCTGAAATCATACTCCTGCTGCATGGGGTGCTGATCAATGGTGTGTTGTTTCTCCTCCTTGTGAAAAAACATAGCAGCTGAAATTTCCCCACTCTTAAGTGGCGTCACTAAAACCCTCCTCTAGTATTTTCCCAAGAAAACCATGATAGCATGAGAAAAAACCCTTATGACTATTCAGGTGTCACTGTCAGAAAGACACTGTCAGAAAGACACTCATTGGTAAGGCATTAGGAATGAAAAGACTCAAGAAAAGAACATAAAACTCAATCCGGAGAGCTATCACAAAAGGAAACACCGACACAGGCTACCAACTGGGGAACTATGTGTCCTAGAAGAATTTTTCAGATTTGATTTTATTAAGCGTAATGTATTTCCACACACAGTAAGCGCCATCATAACTTTGTTCTTCATTTCTGACGATATTACCAGCTGTGCTGCAAATCAATGAACGAAAAAAAATTCCTTGAGGGGCAATAACACTAAATAAATACATAATTATTATTTGAGGCTGTTTATTTCACTTGAGCAAAAAAAAAAAAATGTTGACAGCTTCATTATGTCAGGCCTGTGAAAGCTGGTAACTTATTCTGTGGTCTTTGAAATTATGATGGTTTTTATTTTTTTGATTGTACTTTGCATGAGTTAATGACTGATGGGTGGAAACATGGCTAAATGCAGCACATAGTGGGCATAGCACTTTCTCCATTAAACTTCGTGGGCAGGGAGGCCTGGTTTGGGACTGAAATGTATGAAAAACACCCAGGGCTTCAGAACATCACAAGGACAAGCTGGCGACATACTTGTCAAAGAAAGGTAGCTCTCGGGCTGCATTGTGAGGAAATGGAGCATTCCAATCCTGTAAAATGCTTGCTGTGAAGGAACCTATACCTTGAATGCTGCGTACATTCCAAATCATACTCTCAGGGACTGACAGGTAGGGCTGCATTTCCCTTGAAAAGGAACTCAAGCACCTGTGAGTGCAAAAAATCAGGAAAAATACTCATTTATTCAGAGGTATATGATCCTGGAGAACAGAAACCATGTCAGCCACATTGTTGGAGATAGCAACTGTTTGACAAAAGAGACATGAGTAAAATCAATTATTGATTTTAGGAAATAGGAATGTCTGTCACCCTGCATTTAGGAAGTAGAGGAAGTAAAAGAAAATCTAATGGGTCCCACGAGAAACTAATAAGAAATAGGGCCCTGTAGATTCCTTCTCCCTAACCTGAGTAGCTGAAGCCTCCGCCTACAAGTTTTGCCAACCAGAGGCCCAGTTAATCAGTTAACAAAGAATTCGGAATTACAGGACAAAGAGCTGCTGAGTCATCTCAGGGATGGACTGGATAAGAGAGACAAACATCCACCTGCAGGAACTGCACCCCACCCCCATGGACCTGTTCAACCTACTGATGTTTAACAATTGGAAAGCAATCAATCGTGTTCACCCACGTGAAAGTTTCTCCTTTTCCCCACCCTGAGCTTATATTTACCCTAAATCTCGGAGCCACGAGGCCGATGCCTCTGTCTCCTACACTGAGACATGTGTCGGTCTGGAACGTTCCTCCATTAAACTACCTCGTGTTCTTGCAGCAAGTTGGTCTCTCGTGTGTCCTTTGGGTGCGTGCTATCCTGAGACCCTAGTGGGGTCCCCTTTGGGGAACACTAGACCTTTCAGAAGGAGGTTTCGATTTTGTAGGCTAGCCTGGGCTACTTAGACACTCCCTACTCCTACTCACAAAATTTGGGTGGAGAAAGATTTGAAAGAAAACTCAGAAGGTAGATGTTATTGTGACCTTTCTGATGACTAGTTTTCTAACACTAGATGTATGAATTAGAACATTCTAGCAATAGTTGTCTTCTGGATGAGTGGGAGAAATGCATCAGATTTTCAGTTTTAAATTTAAGGTGCATTTTTAGTACATTATATTCATGTCATGATGAAATTGTTTCTGTAATTGGTTTGTGTCAAAATATTTTATCACATTTTAATTTACCTATCTTGTGTGTATGTATATGTAACTGATCTTATGTGTGCATTTGTATACCATAGCACATACATGGGGATCACAGATAAATATTCAGGTTCCACTATGTGGGTTGTGGGATGCAAATCTAGTTGTTAACATTGGTGGCAAACATATTTGCCCACTGAGCGATTCTCACTGGCCTTAAAATTATTTTTAAATTGATTTATAGAATATAGATAGGATACATATAATAATACATATATTAACTTACATATAATATTTGGAACTAGTAGTGTTTCAGATTTTAGATCTTTTCAGGTTTATAAATTTGTATATGCTAAGGTAGCTTGGAAATGAAACCTGAGTCTAAATATAAGTAGATTTATTAATATCTTTCTTATGCACATATGCTGAAGCTAGTTTGGTGCAATACTCTGAGAGGGCCCTTGATTTGACTGTGGTCAAGCTTGGGTCATGTATATAATTTTTACTTGTGATGCTATGTTTACAATGTGAAATTGCAGATTTTGATTTTCAGATGTGGATTGGTTAACTGTAAATATATTTTTATATTCTACAATTACCTTGTTTTTAACTTTAAAATTCTAAGTTATTATTCAGATGAGCATAAATTTGCATAAGTTGCAACCAGATTTAATTCTCTGTCAGAACTGTCATGGAATAGAAAAGTAAGGACCATTTACAACTAACTATTGTAGAAACAAACAAATGAATAAGTGCACTTTTATTTGTGCTTTCATTGATTGTTTAAAAGGAGTGAACACATAAAGGAATGTCTATCTTCATTCTTTCTCCAAATGCAGAGGTTCAGCTCCAGGTATAAATAAATAAATAAATAAATAAATAAATAAATAAATAAAATAAGAAAGATATACTAAAAAAAATGAAACAGATGAATGTTCAGCCCCAACTCTTCCCCTAACCAAAACAAGCAAGCAATCAAATAAGCCAAAACCAAACCATCAAACCAAAGGCAGTGGACTTTCGAAGAAACATAACAAATGGCTGGCTCTGAGGTATGTGTCTGTATTTTCAGCACTCCAAATGCAGAAGAAGGATTGCTGAGTTTTTCCATGCCAAAGTGGACAACAGTGTGAGTACCAAGTTATCTAGGGGTATATAGCCAGACTTTGTCATAATAGACAGACAGATAGACAGATAGATAGATAGATAGATAGATAGATAGATAGATAGATAGATACAAGGATAGATAGATACATACATGGATAATACATAACTAGCTAGCTAGATGATGAATAGACACATAGATAGATAGATAGATAGATAGATAGATAGATAGATAGATAGATAGAGTTTTCAACATAGAAGTTCCAGAGTTGTAAACCTTCAGTAGTTCTGTTATACACTTAAGAGATTTCTACATCCCAAATATTAGTGACAGTGGTTCATTTAGTACTAAGTACACATGGTGACATTTTTAATTTAAATTAAATACATCATGTTAGTAGAACTGAAATCTGAAATAAAGATATTTTCTTCTGAGGCCAGGACAAGGTTGAAAGTACCGAAGGAAGAGAACCTCATTTCTCTCCAAGCATTTTTTAAATTTTCCTTTTGTTTCATATACAATTATTTAAAGCGAATTCAGATCCTATAGCAAGTCAGCAGGGAGAACTTTGAAATCTTGTGGTTGAAGAATTGCTATCTGAGGACATTCAAATATTCTTATTAATCCAGAAGTCTAATGTTACCAGTTTCTTCAATATTTTGTCACACCCTTGTATCAGTTGGATTTTTATTGTAGAAAACAATCACCAGTTCAGGACGAATTGCTTAGGAAAGTCAGGGATTGATTGATGGTTGTTTAGTGTTAAAAATCAGATTAAAAGAACTATCAAGATGGAACGTAAAGCTTGTGATATAATTAATTACATGCCACAGGAATAGCTGGGTGCAATCATGGTCACCATTGAACCTTGGCTGTACTCAGCACTGTGGATCCAGAAACAGGATATTTCAGGTGTGACTGAGAGAATGCTTACTCACCTTACTCGCCATGAGGCTCACTCCAGAATCAGAATTCTGGGCAGAAATACTTGGATGTTATTTGGTGAGATTTGTACATTGGGACTCCCACAAGCACGGTTCATGAGCCCGGCTGCCTAGCATAATTAAAAGAAAATTAGCAACATATAAAAATCATTTCAAGCTACGTACTGTACCTTCCACTCTTCTCAGCCAATGTCCTTTTACTTTACATCAGTAAATCTGAGTCCCATACTTTCTTTCAGCCTACAGCACAGCTTTTATCCCCATCAATCTTTGCTTGCATATCAAATGTCACCGCATTGATAATCACAGTACTCTACGGTCTCAGTGTTTTCTTCTTGGTTATCTTCTTTTAACAAATTTACACTCTTGGCTTCCATGTTGTTGTTGCCATTCTGTGAGTGCCTTTAACTCTTTCCATCCTAGTATCCTCCTTTGATTTCAAAGTTTAAGCTCTAAGGGACTCTTCTCAGCTTTCCTTTCCCAAATCATTTTGTCTGCTGAGTCACTTATTGACCCAATTGCAATGAAATTCTTATGCACATTCAGAGAAGTAAACCCATTCAATCTCACTCTTGAGTTCCACTCCCAGGTTAACACTTAGTGAGTGTGTTCACACACGGTTTGACCTTTTATCTCATAGTAGTCATATCTACAATCTTGTTTTCTCATGAACCTTTTCTTGTGTAAGATTGTGCTAGGTTATTGGCTTCGTTTCATTTTTACAGTGAACTCGACATGAACATTTTAAACTAATCGTTAAGATTTTCTTCCTTTCCTTTTTTTCCCCTCTCCAGAAACCAAGTTTGGGAAATTACCAAGAAAAGTCAAAATCCCTATAGGTTTGTTTGTTTGTTTGTTTGTTTGTTTGTTTTGCATTTATGTCCTCCTTCCTGTTCCTATTACTATTGACTTGGCACAGACTTTGACTACAATAGCTCAGACAACTGTAAGAGCTTCCTAACTGTTCTTCCCACCTCTGGCCTCTAGCCTTCCCAATCAATATGCCTCACTGCTGTAACTGTTTCTAAAATCAAATGCCTTATCACATCATTTTCCGATTCCATAAACTCCTGTAACTTCCTCTTGTGTTCTTTATTGTCAGAGCTCCATACCATTGGTCTTACGTGTCCATATCTGTTGTACTATTGGTCTTCAGTTGTCATAGAAGCCAGGCTTACTGCTGCCAGCCACAGAACCCTCCCTCTTCCAGAAACCCTTTTGCTCACAGATCCTGTCTTTTACCTTTTATTTATTTATTTTTCTTGTAAAATTTTGTCTACTCACTGGGAGCAGCTTTGCATTTTGTGAAATTTGATAGCGTTGTATCTTATTTTTTTAGTTTCTAAATGTAAGCTCCAAGTTTACATTGTGTTGAAGTCATCTTCTTTTTTTTTAATACTTGGTCCTTAAAATTCCACAAAAGCAGACTTTGAGTTCTTTTCCCAGTCATTTACAGGATCTAGCTCAATGTATTCAAAATATAAGGTATTAAAGGCTGTATTGGACTGAACCTCAAAATGCACACTGAAGATCCTTGCTTATCCAGAGGCAAAATCAATAGAGCAGAATCCACTTTAAAGGTTTTATGTATACTACCCTGTTGATTCTTTGTACTGTTATGGTTTTAAAAGTATTCTTCTTGCAACATGTTCATCATTTCGTCACAATCAAGCAGGCAGCAACCTTCTCAAGTATACCGAAACATATGGGATTTAACATTAAAAGATATTACAATATTTATTATATTATTATGTTGCTTATTATTTATTAGTATGCTATTTTTATTTGCTTTGTTAGACATTTTGGTAAACAGTGTCCACAGTGTTCATACAGTTGCTAAAACTGGTTTATGGATGAAAAATTACACAAAACAGTATTAGTTAGCAATGCTAGGAAATGTAAATCTGACTGACGATTTAGCCTCTCTCCTCATCTGTTCTTTTCCTGTTTCAGGTGTTCAGTCTCTGGTGTCTAACAGGCAGTCTATCTGCTTTATCTGAGTCGAAATCAGGGTTCATGTCCCACAGTGCCTGACAACAGCCAATAATGACACTATGCAGTCAGACACAGCAGCAAGTGATACTGTCTGATATTTGCAGCACTCCATGCCTGCTTTGATCATCAAGACTCATAACCAAAAGTTACAGTATTCCTGCAGGCTACTTGGATTTCTGGCCTTTGGTAGTGGTCGGTATGTCAGTGCTCAGCCTGGAGTCTGAATCCTTGGCTACTAAGACTTGGTGGCTCTCTGGAACTCTTTCTGCAACAGGAGCCTGCAGGTTTTCTGTTTTTTTTCCCCCAGTCTTTCACCCTCCTGCCTCTCTATGCTTCCATTTCTGCTTCCCTTTCCTCCTCCACCCAAAGGAAATGACATGTGAATGTTTGTTCTGTTGGGTGAGCCTGAGCAGATTACTTACACAGTGCCAGAAGAAATGTTTGGCTGAATGTAGCCTTGCTTCTCGAGCTAATCAGCCACTATAGTTTGTGCTTGTACTAGTAATGGCTTTTCTGCCATCCACGGTACTTCCTCCAACATTCGAGGAATGTTCATGAGGCTCAGGATTACAAATTGTTCAGAGCTCTGGGGAAGGCTGTGCCGTCAGAAGCCAGGCAACCAACTGCAATCTTTGCATAATGATCTCAAGGCTCCGTGGAATGTTCAGGCTAGGTAGCACAGGTAATAGGGTGGTCTGTCTGTCTTTATTGATTGACAGCCCGTATGCTCAAAGATGTTCAAGCATCATGGGAGACTCCCATAGCTAGCTGCTAATTAAAAAGTCAAATTGGCTCATCCACAGAGCCTCCTTATTTACAGGGCATTGAACATCAGAAAGAACACTTACAACATAACCCTTGAAATTTATGAACTATCAACAGTGATGCTAACAGAGTTTAACAATGCTTTACATACTTGCCCATAGAGAGGGTGTTCCTTCCATTTGTTTCATATGCATATATGAATAATATAACATCTTTCATGTGACTCTGCACGTAGATAGAACTTTAGTTGTGGATGTTATGTTTCTAGGGATGTGTGCAAGCACCTGGCTACAGAACAGAGCATGGTCTAGATCCTATTAAAAGCAGGAAAGGCTATTTGTTTTTGTTTTGTTTCTTTGTTTTATCAGTGAAAGAATATTATTTTTAATTTTTGTTTTCTTTTATATTTATTCTTCTCATACGTTACATCTGGACCTCAGTTTCCCCTCTTCCCTCCCCTCCAGTTCCTCCCCTGCGCCTCACCAGATATTTGTGATGCTTTGCTTCTGCGCGGAGACAGCTTCCAGAGCCAGCATCCACAGGAAGCATGTTAAGTTCTAAGCAGAGCCCCAAGTCTCACAAGTGGTTTAACTTTGGAGCAGCCATTTCCTCTACAACTCTTGTTCCCGTTCCCCCATTTATAAAATGAGGTAATAATAGCTCCTGCCACATAGCTATGGATAAAAATTAGTCGAGAAAATTTAACAAAATCGTTTGAAGATTTATTATTGAAGATATATTTTCTGCTGCAAATATGCATTGTTTGTCTAAATACTAAACACCTTTGCTGCTTTTATTAGCTCAGTGACATTTATTTCAGCCTTTGTTCTGAATTTGTTTTCCTGCACTGAAGCTTTATAAGGAGCCCAGGAATCAATAGGGATTACCTCAACCAAATTTAGAGTTGGCTAAGAGTACTTCAAGGGTTAGGAGACCAAAGAAAACAAGAAAAGAGGATTTAAAAGAAGAAATTAGATTACAAAGTTTAAGAGATTAGGTGAGTGGATAAAGGCACTCAGCATGTACTTTAGATAAAAGCTGGGAAAACAGAGGTACTACTCTCTGCAGTCAATGGCTCCTGACCCCATTAGCAGTAAACACTTTATCTTATTATCGTTGAGATCTGAACTGAATTATTTTAAGCCAATGCATAAAACATAAAATTATACGTATTTACGAATACCACGTGATGTTCGATATGTACTTCTTGCTTGATTACATCAGACTAAGCATGCACATTTCCTCACATTTTATCAATTTTCGCCAAAATGCTTGCAAAGCCCTGTCTTCTAAGTCTTTGAAGAATACAGGATATCATCAGAATCTCCATTCATTCAACACTTTACACAGAACATCTTGCTTTTTGTTTAACTGTGACTTGGCAACTTAATTTCTCACCCTGCTCCACCTCAGCGTTTGGTTGCCACCATTCCTACCAGCTTACAGGAGAACATCTCAAATTCCACCAGGCTACCCATGTATCATTTGTCTTTCTGTGTCTAGCTCATTACCCTTAATGATCCTGTTGTTCTAGATGCGGGGATTTTAGGCTTTAAAATATTTGAATAGTATTCCATTTTCATTATCCATTCATCAGGGGATGAATACTTAGATTGTTCTCATTTCTTGGCTGTTTTGCCTTAATGAAAGTGAGAGTGTAATGTCTCTCTGATATACTGATTTCTTTTCCAGTTTGTATATCCAGAAATAGGTTTGCTAAATATTGTAGTTGTCCTATTTGAAGAGACTCTGCTCTGTTTCTTTTCTTGTGTGCAATGGATCTATTAATTTGCCCTAGCTAATGCAAAATGGACAGATATTTTAAATAAATACATGTTAAGTATACATATGTGATTTCTTTTTAGGAGTAAAAATAACAACGTAAAAGGGGGAAGAGTTGATAAGATAGGAGAAATAATGTGGCAAATCCTCCTTTTGGATATCAAATATAAATACTATTTATGATGGCAATTACTGTTGATAACATATAAAAGGGGTTAAATTTCACTGAGTGCTAGTTAATTCCAAAATACAAATGTAAAAACATTTATGGAAGATGATGGAAAAAAACTGAAGAATGGTATCAGACACAAGTAAAGAATACTTTCATTTATTTTAGGAACTATTTTTACAAGACTGAAAATTTCAGAAATAATGCTCTCTTTCTTGTGAAAGAATTGAAACCTAGCAGTCAGTTTCTAACTTGACTTTAACAACTATAAGACTGTGTTATTCGTAGTCTCTGGTTATGTATATTTTGTCTACATATTCATCTCTATATGTTGTCCACCATAAAGATCACCTTTATGGGTAAACTAAGCCTACTTTATCTTTTCTTTCAATTTTTTTCTTAACTCTAATTTCTTCATGATTTTTATTTTTTATACCACAGGTGTGGTTACTAGCATTCTTTCTCATATTCAAACAGGACAGAGTAGTAAACCCATACATTACAAGAGGTAAACATGTCTATAAAATTCTCTACCGCTTTGGATTTGATCAGTCACTTTGAGTCTGACAGATATTTTTAGTGATCACTATAGAAGAGTGACAGATACTTTAATATTTGTCACTTGGGGGTAATTTATTCCATAGTTTACCTTTTCATCACCACATGAGTTTTTTTTTTTTTATTTTCTGGAATCCTATTTCATTATTATGTTGTATTCAGAAGGTATATCTTTCTTATGTTCATTTTTAGCGAATAGTTTGATATGTTTTCATTCATATTTATTCCAAAGTTCACTAAATTATTTTTGAGTCACTCTTAAGAACTGTAGAAGCTCATTAAATAATAACTAATGATCAAAGATATTTCTCTTTATTTATCCAAAGAAAAAAATTTAATTTATTCTTAAATTCAGTATCTTGAGATTTCATTAACTTCCAAATGTTAATATGCTCCAATTAGGTCCTTGGATTTTATTTTTAATGGCATGTCATAGACAGAAGTGATGTATGCCAACATCATCATTATCTTGGCAAGGTTGCTAAATCAATAATTTTATTTTTTTGTTATATAGAATACTCTTTGTTTTACAACCAAAAGTCACAGAAGCTTTTAGGTTCTTTAACTCTGTAACTCTTTTTCTAGAATGCTCTATGCTTCATAATTCTGTATGGCCAGGGTAATACTTACTTCATATTCAATTCATTATTTTGATGGAAAAATTTTGGTTTTAATATTTTATTGCACTTTAGTCAAATGTTTTTAAAAACCTAAATCAGAATTAAGGCAGCAGTTACAGAAGATTGTATTGTATTACCATTGTGTGAGCTCAGATTAATAAGGCTCTCATTGTCAGAGCTGTGTTATGTCACTGCCTTGTTATGTCACAGCTGTGGTGTGACATCTTAAGGCTGTTGAATTTGACATCACCAATTTATGTCAAAAAATTTCCATGCTTCGGAAGGTACGGTCTGCTTTTGCAACAAAATTCACACATTTATGCTCACTTGTGGGTCTAAAAGATATATGAATCAGAGTTATAGCATTATTTTGAATGAGACTCTCTTCCAGAGAAAAGGAGGCTCTAAGAAGGAAGAGACTTAAGCCAAGAGTTCATGAGCAGCAGAGGAAACAGATGTTACCCTGTGCGCAGGCTCAGCAAGATAGCTATCTGTGATGTATTGTGCTCATTTGAGACCTTGTCTTTTCACTTTCTCGCTTATCAGGAACTGTAAATAAAAGGGCAAGATAAGCCACGTATGTGCCAGAATCTCATTTTTCTCAATCAAGTTATACTTGAGAGTGAATTGAGAACACTAACTATTTCCCAGTCAGAACTACACACCACAATCTTAGTTCTCTCTCAGTCCCACAGCCCCCTTTAATCTTGCAAGACTTCAAAAGATGGTGGCTGGAAAATGATCTTAAGTCAGAAAACATATTTAATAGGAAAATGTCAGTGGAACGTACAGGCTCATGGAGAATCTGAAGATTTTTTTTTTCTGTATGTAGGCAATTGGAGTTTAAAAAATTCAGCTGCGTATCTAGTTAGTAAATCAAGAATAGCACCCTTGAATCTGACTCTCTAAAGGGCTCTTACTTTGATGTTGATGTAATTCTCTATGACACTCCAAAGCTTCCCTTCATTTTCTCCTGGATTTCCATGTTTAGAAGTGACACAATAGGGAGTCATATGGGAAAGATTAAAAATTGTATCTGTGGCTAAATAATGCAAAGATCAAATATATATCCCAACACCATGTGGTTCTAGAACTGCATCATTTGGAAAGATGTTGACATTAAGTTAATCTGAATCCTGCATAGTGCAATAGTGCATGGAGAAATCCTGATACCAAACAATACGTTAAAAAAAAGATGTGATTTTTTTTTTTTTGCAAGTGTGGGAGGTACTGAGATTTTTGTCTGGAAAACAGTAAATGAGTATGGCTGTGTGAGTGTGACTTCCAGAGGGATATCAGCTGGAGAGTTGATGATGGAAGCTATCCAGCTCTACCCCACATTTGCTATCAAAGATGTAGGAATGGCAACTGGCCAGCATCAGTTTAGCCAGCTGTTTAGATAGATGGCTGGATGGACAATGAAAGGTGTAAGCTCTATTTTCGATCACTCATCTGCTTAGCAATTTTGTCTTTAAAACTTTTAATGAAATCTTAATATTTTCATTTTCTGACTTGTGGTGAGTTTGTTTTAAAGGAACAAATGATGGCTTTATAAAAAATGCATCAGTAGCATTTTCAAAAAAATATTTATTAGTACTTCTAAAATTCTCAATTTGATACTATTTTTATTTAAATTTGTTTAAAATGATGTATGAATGTAAGATATTTTAGAAAATAGCAGATATAATACCATGCCTTTAAGATTTATATTCATGTTAAGATAAGCATACTAATTAGATGATGGGATTCAAAACTTAAAGGAATAATCAACATTGGGCTAGACATATGCCTCAGCACTGTAGAGCTCTCTCTTTTCTCTGTCTTTTTACAGACAATTGGAGAGTGTTTACTTCTCTGAACGCATAGCAGGTGGCTCACAAACATGTATAAATTTAGCTGCAGGGGATTAGACATCTTTAGGAACTCCATGGAAACCGTCATGTGTGTGCACATACATGCACACACATAGACAAATAAATAAACAATTAAACAAACTTTAAGATCCCAAATAAATAGAATACATAGTTTATGATCATTTCTAGCTCGTTTTTTCTATAAATCTTAATAAAGTACCGCTCTTAAATGTATTGTCTTAGCTAATGTTTTTATTGCTGGAATAAAATATCATGGCAAAAAGTAACTTGGGAAGGAAAGTGTTCACTCCACTTCCACTTTCATGTGACAGTCTACCATCAAAGAAAGTCAGGGCAGGGACTTAAAGTCAGACCTGGAAGCAGGACATGAATCAGAGGCCACAAAGGAGTTCTGCTTATTAGTTTGCTGTCTATGGATTACTGAACCTGCTTTCTTATAGCACCCAAGACCACCAACCCAAAGGTGGCACCATTTATAGTGAGCTGGGCCTTTCCATATCCAACATCATTCATCAATTATCAATCAAGAAATTCTACCTCAAATTTCTTATAGCACAATCTGACGTCAGCATTTTCACAATCGATGTTTCCTCTTCAAAGATGACTCTAGCTTGCGCCAGTTGATATAAAACTAGTTCTCCCATGCATTTCGTCATATTCACTAGCTATTATTTATAGAATAAATGATCCAAACAGAAAATGTTCCAAACAGCAAAAATATTTAAAAGATGCCCTAGAAATATAATTGACCATACTAATGTGTGGAATCTTCAGTAACCTATTTATCTTGCTTCCAAAAGCAACTAGCCTCTGAAATATCATGCAATATGTATATATGAATATGTATAGATGAAATGAGTGTGTGCGTATCACATAGAGGGTTAGTCCATCATCATTGAAGAACTATACTGAAACTCATGATGTTGGAACAGTAGCTAAAAGTTACATCCTGATCTCTAGAAAGGATGGGGAGAGAGAGAGAGAGAGAGAGAGAGAGAGAGAGAGAAACACTTGAGTTGGCTGTGCTCTTTTGAAACTTCCAAGTCTACCTCCAGTTAAAAACTTCCTGTAAGGCCACAGCTACTCCAACAAGGCTATGTCTCCTAATCCTTCTCAAATAGCGCCACTTTCTGACGATTAAGCACTCAAAGCCTATGGGGAGGCATTCTTATACAAACCACGCCATTCCACTCCCTGGGCCTCATAGGCTTGTAACTATATCATAATACAAAATCTCATTCAGTCCAATGTCAAAAATCCCCATAATCTATGACTGTCTCAATATTCTTTACAAGTCTAAAGTTGAAAGTTTCTTCTGAGACTCATGGCATACTCTTAAATGTAACTCCCAGTAAAATCAAAATCAAAGAGAAGAGCACATCCTTCTAACTTACATTGCCACAGAATAGGCATTATCATTCTAAAAGGGAGGAAAAAGAGAATAGTGAGAATAAGCTGGACCAAATAAGAATGACACACACCAGGGCAAATTCTGAATTCTGCATCTCCATGTCTGATATCAATGTGCTCTGAAGATCTCCAACTCCATTCAGCTTTGTTGATTGCAATATATTTCCTTTTCTTGGGCTGGTTCCCTTCTCAGTCTCTTGTTGTTAGATTCCTTCTCAGATTTCTGACAGGGTTGAGGACTAGTTACAGTCTTATAATCAAATTCAAGTTGTTTAACACTGAGAGAAATGATATAGATTTGAAAGAATGAATTTCAGAGGGTAATGCAAGCTACAATCGGAACATAATTTTGGTATAGAATTATAAGCTCTTTAAGTCAGGATAGATGATGGTAGGATACTTTATCTAATTGACAAATATTATAGATTGCATGTTAATTGTATATCATACTTTGTAATTTACATAATTGTTATAGTTATGCTCAATTTATGTCTGATGGAAAAGCCCTTTTTTAAAAAAAATGGACAGAAAAGGTCAGGTGTTGGGGACTTACTTGGCTTAATGAATTCCCAAATTAAATAGGAATTCCCATGTTTGCTTGTAGATCCCTGTCCCCAGTTGATTTTGATTGAAAAATAAAGATTCCAACAGCTAATGGCTGAGCAGGTAGACTGAGTTGGGACCTTTAGATTTGCTCACGCTAGAAACTTGGAGAGAGAAAGGAGACGGAGATTGCTGTGATAGGGGAAAAATCAGACCTAAAGGTCCGCTGACATGTGAGAATCCCGGAAAATGGCCAGACAGGCCACTCCCCGAATTATGTTTGGGATAGAAGAGATAAAATATAGATTTTAAAAAATGTTAACTCAGTAGAACTGGAGGGGAGTGTTTGCTAGTAGCAGGAGAGATTAGAAACACCCAGCCATTCTAGTCAAGGCATATTAAAATTAACGTGTGTGTGTGTGTGTGTGTGTGAGTGAGTGTGTGTGTGTGTGTGTGTGTGTATGTGTGCGTGTGTGTGTTTTATGGGAGCGTGCAAAGTGGTGAGCTAATTCACTGCTGCAGTTAGGTATTCCATAGCCGTGGAATCTCCAACATTTTTGAGTCTCCAGCTCAATCCAGTCTTCGTGTTTACAGTTTTACTCAGTAGCCTCTCTGAGCCTCCATACAGAGACACCCCTGACACATGTCTGGCCAGAGAGGCTTTCCTTAACTGAGGAAGCAGATTCCACAACCCTGTTCTTGTTCCATGACTCTCTAAAATCAGAAGCATATGGCCAAAGCTGTTAAATTTTGATGTTTGATTGGGATGGAACTTAGTCCCCGTATTCAATTACATTTGCATACATTTTCTGTTGTTCAAAGTTTCCTTCAATGCTTTAGCTTTTCTTTAATTTCTTTTTACAAGTTGCAATCTTAGCTGGGTGTGGTCCTGCCCTGAGATCATCACCCCCTTATCCCATTTAGCATCAGGCTTTTCATTACCATTTTTATCTCCTTGAGCACTGGACTTAGCTCTCTGGTGCTAAGTACCCTGTGCTTAGTACCTAAGTACCTAAGTGATTAGTACCTTGGTGTTTCTTCTCTCCTAAAACTGTGCATTTTGTATTTTTCTTTGTTCACCTTGGTCTGTATTATTATATATGTGCATATGTATGTCTGACTGTGTGACTGTGTGATTTACTATACAACACCATCTTGAAATCTCATCTGCTGAAGACATTAATCCAAAACTCTTTAACTTTTGTCTCAGGTATATTTTTAGAACAAGAGCTAAAAAGTAGCCACATTCTTTGCCAAAATATCACACCAATGGTCTTCGCCTCTGAAACTTCTTGAAGTAGGCTCATCACAGGTGACACTGCTTTTAGCACCGCTTTCTTCCGTGCTTCTACTAATATGGCCTACGATGTGGGAGGCAGAAGATGGGGTTCCCTGACTCCTAGGCATCCAGTCACTACTGGAAAACCGCACAGAGGAGTGAGGAATGGAGGTTCAGATGTCCCCAGGCCTGCCTGTGATTAAGAGTCTGGGGCCAGTGTCTCCTGAACTCCTGGACATCCAGGCACAACTAGATAAAGGGAAATTGGGAGCAAAGTTGGGGACCCGTGGGATGGGGGATGGGGAGCTCTGGCTTATCAAGTTTGTAATTGTCCTTAGCTTAGCAGTTGTTTCGGAGGCCAGAGGGGGTTTCTACAGGAAACTTAGGCTGCAGCTCTATAGTCAAAGGCCTCCATGGTTCCCATGGCAGTTCTTGGTGGAAGAGACAGTCCTAGATTCCAAACTGTTTATTGATTGTTTATCCTGGAAAATGTGTGCATACCACCTTCTCAGGGTAGACCAGAGATTAAATACCACGTACAAGAAGAACTGTCCATAAATAGAAGCTTATTGGCTAAACCCTAGGACCTCATTAGCATGGAGAGCTCTATTCTGGGCTACTTAACCGCAGTTTACATTTTTTTTTTAACATCGGAAGTGAGGGGCATGTTAAATCTAGTAGGGAATAGGGAACCACCTATGCCCTCAAGTGGGTGCCTACATGCTGGGGACTCTGAACCCACTCAACCTTCTTACCGAGTTTCCTGACACAGTCCATTGTCCCACAAGAGACATTGAGCTGGGTGTGGGCTTCTGAAACCTTCAAGTCCACCTCCAGTGGCAAACTTCCTTCAACAAGGCCACACCTCCTAATTCTTCTCAAATAGTGCCAATTCATAGCGTCTCAACATTCAAAGATATGAGCTTATGGCAGCATTCATATCCAAACCATCAAAGCTTATTTGAAAAGGTATCTGAAGGAGGAGGTGGAATAAGATATGCAGACATCTAGAAAAGGAGTCTTGATGGAGAAAACATGGTGGACGAATGCACTTAGCAGGAACATGCCTGTCTTGTTGAAGAGTCACCAAGGAAACTAATGTGATCAGAGCAAAGTGAATGAGGGAGGAAGGACAGATAGCAGAGGAACCACAGAGAACACTCCCTGCATCTAGTCCTGGGATGATTATGTTGTGATTCTGGCACATGTGACATACTGGCAAGTGTAAAGATTTAGTGTGGAATTCAAATGCAGAATTCCTTGACTGGCTGATTTGGGGCATGAAAGAAAAACAAAAGGCACAAAGCAGAAATTCTAGGTTTCTGTTCAGATCAGCTAAGTCTTGTCCTTGTTGAGATATTGTAGACTATTACCAGAAGTACCTGTAGGGGAAACTTCTGAAGGCTTATTCTGGAATGCTTGTTAAGTTTGAGATACTTGTCAGGTAGGGTAGCAAATATGTCAAGTAAATGTTACAGCTATAGGTCTAGGGTTCAAGGTAGAGACATTTAATAGTACTATAAATTGGGAAATAATTTATAGATGGTGTATAAGATTCAAGATCACCTAGGAAGTGAGAAATGAACAGAAATGTAAAAGGCCTGAGAGCATGAGTCCTGCACACTTAGACTTTAAGGATGAGAGGGGCCCTGAAAATAGATGCTGACCCAGTGTTCTGGCTGGTTCTGTGTCAACTTGACACACACAGGAGTTATCACAGAGAAAGGAGCCTCCCTTGAGGAAATGCCTCCATGAGATCCAGCTCTATCAATTAGCGATCAAGGGTGGAACATTGTGGGTGATGCTATCCCTGGGCTGGTAGTCTTGGGTTCTATAAGAAAGTAAGCTGAGCAAGCCAGTAAGTAACATCCCTCCATGGCCTCTGCATCAGCTCCTGCTTCCTGACCTGCTTGAGTTCCAGTCCTGACTTTCTTTGGTGATGAACAGCAATATGGAAATGTAAGCTGAATAAACCCCTTTCTCTCCAACTTGCTTCTTGGCCATGATGTTTGTGCAGGAATAGAAACCCTGACTAAACCACCAAAGTAAGGTAAGTATCACTGGTGAGTGTTAGAACAGTTGTGAAATGGCCACTGGGTTTAGGACAAAAATGTCTTTGATGACATCATGTAGAGTTCAGTTGGAACATTCAGCCTCATTGGGACAAGTTTGAGTGACAGTGAGGGACGGGTAGGACTTCTCAGTGTTTTAAGAAATTCCACTCCAAAAAATGAGCAGATAGTATAGGTGCGCTAAATGAGATATAGGAACCTTTTAGTTCCCTTGTTCAGTTTTCTAAAAGATGATAAAAGTAATGTGTTCATGGGTGGGAAAATGTAATATGATGAGATTCATTACATTGATGAAGAAAATATGTTCATGGGTGGGAAAATGTAATATGAAGGGATTCATTACACTGATGGAGAAAACCTGTGAAATTGTCAGAGTGAAGTCTTTCTCTGTTGAAAGGGACATGGTCAGTACAAGGGCAGAGACATTGGCTTTAGACACAGGTACAAATGGTTTATATATTGGGAATGAAATAAGACACAGATGAGGACAGGCACAGTAATGAGCAATGCTAAGAAGTCTCTGCTTATCCTTCAGTGGCTATGGAAGTAAGTGATGACCCAGCATGGGGATAAAGGCAGTGGGAGAAATTAGAGACGATGGGAAAGAGTATCAGATTCATTACTGCATTCAAGTCCCCCTGAAGTTTACTGTGTCTATAAACTTAGAAGGTCACCAGCCAGCCGGCATCCTGTGCAGTTTTCTCTAGTCACTTCAGTTTTGTGCATAGGAGAGTCAGTGAA
Organism: Rhabdomys pumilio; assembly: GCA_030674055.1. Taxonomy (NCBI): domain Eukaryota; kingdom Metazoa; phylum Chordata; class Mammalia; order Rodentia; family Muridae; genus Rhabdomys; species Rhabdomys pumilio. Next base: position 46,408,775 of record JANHMN010000019.1, read on the forward strand.
CTGATTTAACCAAACTTGAGAGTGAACTTGTCTCAATGAAAGCCCTTAGCATATATCCAATTGAATTTTCAAAAGAAATATAAGGATCAAGCCTGGATAATGGGTGAAACAGGAAAATTAGGTTGATGAATACTTATATAATACATTTATAATACATCACAGGTGAGATTTTTACGCATATGGTGTCATAATACTGAAGGGCCTTAGTAACAAGCCACAACCAGGAGGGGCTTGGGTATGGGGCCAAAGAAGGTATATGAATATTCATAATGCCTCCATAGCAGCAGGAAAGAAGGTTGACTGACTGACTTGGTTGTGTTTGTTTATTTTCTTGATGTGTATCTGTATTGCACATCATAATACTGTGTTCCAAACAGATTTTACCTTTAAAAGTTTTTTTTTTCCACTAGAAAATAAATACTGAACTCAAATAACACACAACGGATTACACCGTTTGCTTCTGTCCTGGGGCTACTTGGAACATTAATTAAAAAAAAAAACACCTAATTTCCAAATCATCTTATATTTCTATTGTTTGGACCCTGAAACTAAATGAAATAATAGAATGTTTACATGGTAAGATATAAATCTCTGACTTCTATTTCCCAGAGTTAAATAACAGTAAATCTAAATGAAATTATTAAGCTGGTTTCTGGAACTGTGTCTAAGCCCGGAGCCTTTCTTTTTTGATGGAGTGCATGTTCATTTGAGAAAGTACATCAAGTTGTGACCTTTGAATGTTTTGTCATTCATTATTCTGTCTTAATAGGAGTGATGGCAATAATAACAAAAGTTTAGCTTCATGTACTTGTGATTAAGTTTTACTGTTGGGAAAAAATAAGTTTCAGTTTCATTGAATAGCTAGTTATTCACGTAAGTTGAAAAATATCTTTTCCTTTTCAGCTTCACAAATGAAATAATGATGCTGAGATAGTTGCTTTTGAGGCAAAGCTAGACACAGTGACATAAGTTCTCATGAGCCTTGGCTTAGCAATGTCAGAATCTAACATGTGCACTCACTAATTGGCTGAAAACAGTATTTTTTTTTTTAATATATCCAGGATACAGAACATTTAGAATAGCCCAGAAATTAATTTTCATGTCTGTATTTCCTTCAACCCAGTGAAATAATGATATATCTTAGAATAAAGTCTCAGTAATAATTCCCACACGATAATTACGCAGACAAATATGGAGATAGCAATTGGATCATATAATTTTACTAAGTCAAAGGTATCCAATATGAAAATAGATGGCTACCAGCTCCTTTATCTTGGTCAAGAAAAGTTTGTGTGACTCATTGTATTCTGTGGAGCACAGAACCATCCTCAGATTTGGTTTCAAGGCAGAATTCTAGAGTTCCAGTAATATACAAGCAGTCATTGGCAAGCTTATTCTTATTTAGGATCTGCAAATCAGGTATGTGATTACATTCTCCATGCTTCCCTTATGGTTAGGGACAATGTGAGTACAAAATCCCCTCAGTGGGATATATGTAAATGTATGTCAAAATTTGGGAATGTTGACATTTATTAAACATTATCTATGCTGGATACACAGGCAATGTAATATTAATAAAATTGAAATAGCATCTTCCTTTTTGGTGTCATGCTTTACCATGTCAAAGATTATGGTAAAGTTTTGAGGAAACACGAAGGAATTATATCTATTAACATTGTAAATAATGTTAGTATATATACTAACATTATGAATAATGAATAATGAAGTATATATATGTATATAATCGTATTATGAGAGCAATTTAATTCACACAGGTAGAACCATGAGCATCGTATTAAAGTGGAGAAGTCCAAGGTGAAGTGTTAGCTGTGTCAACATGACTGAGTGCAACTGTGTGAGAAGGTGAGGCTCAGGGGTGTGGATGAAGTGGGTGTTTTTTTTTCCAGACCATCAAAGAAGAGCATACTTGGCATATTGTGGGAACAGAAGGAAGGCTCATGTGAAGACTCAGAGTAGAATAGAGGCCCATGTAAAAGAATATCAGTGACCTTCATTCAAAGCCAAAACCACAGGGCACAAAACTTGGTATATCATAACAAAAGCTGTCCAACTTGGTCTTCATGATGCTTACGTAACATAGTAGAAGGTAAGTTGTAGACATTTGATGGTGAGAGGTGAGTAAGTGCAGAAGGCTTAAGAGGTCCACATTTTAAAAATCTTGTCTGTGCTGGTGATTCAGTTAAAAACTGAAATATAAGAATCATATTGAATTTTGTTTAGCTTAGTTCAAAAAGAAAGGTCTATGGATGGTTTTTATGTGTCCCAAAGGCCAGGACTTGCATAAGAAACAGGTTGGAACCAGTGATTGGAGCCCTCTGTGGATCCCATAATGACTCTTGAATCTCTGTGTTTCCTTCTTAATTGACGTCTGCTGTGTTTTCTTTGAAACTTAATGAGCTTTGAGAACTCGACTCAGAAAATTTGCTGCGGTACTTTAAGGACATAAATCACATATTTTAAAATGGTTTAATTACACAAGTGCCACAATCATATGTGAAATGTCTGTATGGAAGCAAAGTAGTGAAATTCCTCAAGACAGCCTTATAAAATTCAGAAAACAATAGCTTAATAATAAGCATTGGACTGATTTAGAAGTATATTCAAACATAAGATTATAAGTTAAATCTGATTCAGAATTTTATGTATTTAATTGTATCTCCCCTTCCTTTCTTAGAGTCATGTACTTAAACCTTCAAAGTGTTTAGAGGAAAGGACCTTTTGGGAAGCAATTGAATAAGATCCCACACATGTGTGGCCCAGTCCAAATTGCTGAATTTACAAGAAAGGGGAAAGGTAACATTGAACATCTCATGAGCACATAGGAAGAGCCACTGTGTAAGGTGTCTGTCCAGAAGCCAGGAAGGGAGCTCTAACTAAAAAATAACCTTGATAATGCTTTCCTAGTCTCTAAATCTGTGAGAAAATAAATGTCTCTGGTTTAGCTATTCAACCTGTGACATTCTGTAATGCCAGTCCCAATATATTCATACAAAGTTATTTCTTGAAATAAATAAATAATAGATAAAAAGTTTTCACAGTAAAATTACATTTTGGTTAATTTCAATTATCTTTTAAAAAATCAAACATGCATGGTTGGTTCTCTATAGATGTAGATGATATAGATATGGATATGGATGTACATTAGAGATACCTATGTATAGATATGTATATAGATGGATTAAGTACAGGTAGAGATGTACATAACTAGAAGGAGAAGGTTGCCGTCAGATACACACAGCTCAATGACTCCAATGTGCATATTTAATAAGCTCTTGTTTTCACAATGACTGTTCCAAATTCATTGTCTCTCTTGAAAATTCTGAATTATGCTTTCCTGATCTCATCAAAAGAAAACTCTTTAGATTAGCATGCTCCCTACATATCGTTCAAGCTCTATACCCCAAAATGAATCATGTAATGAAATGGAGAAATTAACTATAGGGAGATGCTACAAAATGCTAACATTTAAAAATATGATTGTAAAATCCAGAAAGTTTTAACTGTTTTGGTTTAAAACTATAAGAATTAATAAAACACAGAAGACAAGCAGTACAGGAGAGAAAGGAGTATTTATTACAATGTGGTTGTGGAGAAGACCGGAGAGAACAGGATCCTTTGGCCTATGTGTGAAGATTACTCTTAACTAAATTAATTTATCTCTTTTGTGTGAAGGAAAAAAGTAATAGGTTTCTATACTATACCCACACTTTGTGTTTGAGAAATAGAAATAACATTTGTTAACCTCTTTCATTAAACATTCTTTCCTCCATGTTAATACAAATCACTGCTATTTTAAATGAATACATTTACTCTTTTGAAGGCATTCATAACATGATAAAATATCACATTCATACAAAAAATGGCCTAAAATTAGACAAAAATTTGAGTACTAGGCACAAATGTATTAATTGTGCCTAACATTGTGTTGTTTGTGTTTTTTTTGTGCTTTGTCCACCATAAATGCTTTAAAGTGGAAGTAAGGTTACTGCTAGCTAATTAACTTGACATAGTAGCCAGTGGTTATCTTTTAATTCTATTTTGTTGAACTATTATAATTATTAATGGCACGAAAGTTAAACTAAGATGAAATGCTATCAATAACATATACAGAACACCAAGAAAACTTAGTAAATTATCATTAGAGGTTTGTTTAAACCATATCTTCAACATCTTAATGAATATTTTAAAAAACTGATTAATAGATTACAGCAGCTTTAAAGCAACAAGGGTGCACTTTTGTGATCAAAGATATCCTTGTGTTTGTCGTAAATAATTATGTTATTTTCAGAGACAGAGCATCACAATTTATTTTTGCAGTTACTGTTTTCTGTGTGGTCAGTAGAGGTTTTAGTTAACATTCTGTTACAGGATGTACAATACAAGTTTATGTACCTGGTATCTTTTCAGCTCGTGGCTTCCATCTGGTTAATTAATAAAGGGTCATTCTGAACATAGGTTAAGGTACATATGATGTAATTTTAGCTTCTCTCTAGACTTAGTTCTTTTAGTGGCTCCATATTTTATTCTTAGCAGAGTGCTGCCTCCGAATTCTTGCCTATCATTTCTGCCCATTCCCTGATTGATCCACACTGAGAAGCCATGTTATGGAGATTTCCTACAAATATGATCTGTTTTTCTTTCTCCTTATGTATTTTCTTAAAAGGATAACAAATGTCAGTTTTGAATATGGGCTCTAAAAAGTGTTCAGCTTACTAACAACTGGGAGAAAATTTGTTTTAGTCAGTGCATCGAGCCATAATTTTCTGTTGAAGAGAGCTTTAAAAATGGAAGCCATAGAGCCAGGCTTAAAGATTTATATGAGCAGTTCAAAATAATAATTTGAAATATAGACTCAGTGTAATGACTGAAGTTAAAATTCTTAGGTAATCCTAAAAGTTATAATAGTATAATCAAAATTTGATGAATTGATTTGTTTCCTCATCCTCTGATACCACTGGAGTTCCCTATTTGCAGCCTCTAAATATATAATTATAGCAGTTTCTCTTGAAATCTAATTTTAGATGAAATGTTTTTATTTGGGGTACTTCCATTTTTACACATGCAAAACAAACACAACATTAACTTCTGTGAAATTATTTTGTGAACATCATTTTGTGAAAAACCTTGGTTCGTGTTTCTTATATTTCAATGAATAAACAGATTTTGAAGTGTGAGCTAAAGGCCATGCTTGTTTTACACATTACCTCGAAGCTGTTACTTCTTTTACTCTATGTAAATATTGAGTCACATGGTTTATGAATTATGTTATCAGTGAATGAATCTGTTATTTGTGATGACATGGCTTCATCTTCTTTTTTTAATCTTTAATCTTCTTTTACAGTCTAGTCTTTATCCCTCCTCCTGGTGTGCCCTTTGACAGGTCCTCATCCCATTTCTCCTCCCCCATTTCTAAGAGGATGTCCCCATGGCCCCCACCCTACCAAGCCTCCCCACTCCCTGGGGCCATAAGTCTCTCGAGGGTTAGGTGCATTTTTTCTTACTGAGGCCAGACCAGGCAATCCTCTGCTGTATATGAGGGCCTGGTACCAGCTCCAGTATGCTGCTTGGTTGGTGGCTCAGTGTCTGAGAGATCTCAGGGTCCCAGGTTAATTGAGATCGCTGATCTTCCTATAAACTGTACTTCCAATCCTGGATGCATGACAAATGTCTACATATGAATATTAATGTTTGATAACTGTTTTAACCAGAGTAGATCCCACTTCTCTTTCTAAGAACATGTATTGGATTCTCCATGTGCATACCTTTTGTGTGCTCCTCCTCCTCTTCTTCTCCTCCTCCTCCTCCTCCTCCTCCTCCTCCTCCTCCTTCTTCTTCTTCTTCTTCTTCTTCTTCTTCTTCTTCTTCTTCTTCT
>JANHMN010000019.1:46414677-46435669 GCA_030674055.1 Rhabdomys pumilio
CTTCTTCTTCTTCTTCTTCTTCTTCTTCTTCTTCTTCTTCTTCTTCTTCTTTTTTGTATCGACATTGACCTTTTCTGTGTGTTCTGGAGAATGAACCACCATAGCCACACTCTCAGTTTGAAGTATGTTTACTACGTAGGTAGCAAGCCACAATACAATATCAAATAGCAAGCAATAGATAGTCAGGTAGCTAGAAAATATCATTAAATTGGGTGCTCAAATGTTCTAAAAAAATTAACCGAGGAGGTGCCTTTACAGAAGCCTGTGGGAGTTGCTAATAGAAAACCTCCAGTGATGAGTGTTGGGTAAGGCTACCCATAAAAAAGAACAAATAACAACAGAAAGATGAAACCATTGATAGATGGTTTACAAACAGCCAGCAGAAAGCAAATGAGCAACGTTTGGGCAACCAGTTGAAGTTCTGTGCAGAGAGAGTCCCAGGTAAAATAAAGTACACATGCCTATGTAACTAATCCCATAAGCTAGCAGGACATAGAGGTAATAGCATGTCAATATCAGTGAGCTGTATGGACACATGTTATTCAGAAAATAATTAGCATTGTAAGGAATAGAGCATTCATGGAGAGATACTTTATTTTAGGACTTGATTCATGCAAGATAATCTCTCTATATATTTAGTTTCTGAGTATAATACAGTGATCAAAATGATCATTTTAGTATTATGTCACAAAGACAGCAACTTTTAAATCTTGTTAGATAATTCAATTAACAAATAAGTAAAATTAGATTAAAATGTAAACTATAAATGTTTATAGATTCAGGTGAAGTTTCTATAAAAACAAACAAAAGCAACAACATACACTACACACACGCACACACACACACACACACACACACACACCACACCACACACACACACACATACACCACACACACACACCACACACACACACACACACACACACACACACAAACACCACACACACACACACACACACACACACACACACACACACACACACTAAAAAACTAAAGAAGAGAAAACAGAGGTAGAATCAACATCATAAAACCTTGTCCTCACAGCATCCTGTAGAAACCAACTGGAGAAGATAACACAGTCTGCTGGATTTCTCAATTGAGATTCCCATGACCGACTTTGTCATAGATAGATGAACTTTGCTAGTCTTCCTTTCCCACTGTAAGTACTAATACCAGGAAATAATCAACAGTGACATATGTTGGAAATAATTTACCTTTTAGTGTTTATGCCTTCTGATGTTTGTCTTTTTCATTTCCCTTCTGATCTCAGAGTTAGGTTCACCAGGCTATCTTCAGAGAATGGTTCTTGAACAGTTTGAGACCAGTGTGATTGGGTCTCAAATGAGGAAGCTCACTGTTCTTCCAGAGCTAGATTCTCCATGAGCTCAAAGAGCACCTGACAATTTACCAACATATTGTACACTGCACAGCCCTGAAGTCTCAGGGACAGAGAACATAAGGCATGCATTTCAGTGCTAAAACCTTGTGTTAACTTGAGATTTTCCTTTTTTTGATTCTTCTGGGCATAATCTTTGTCTATTTTTTTTGTACTTCTGTATTTTATCTGTACCACTTTCCTTCTGTAAAAATGAAGTAAAAAGCTATTCTTTAGTTGACATTTCTCAAAGATCTATCAACTAGTTTCTGCTGTGACCTTAAAATCACAACCATGAACATAACTTTTAAAAAAGTCATCTGAGTCATTTTTTCCGTTGAGTCACCGATAACTCTGTGTATCTTCACATCATAATGTACTTACCTCTGTTGCATTATTTCAGTTTTCCCTCTGAACAAAGAACAACTACACAGATAATTTTTCAGTAGTTGAATTATTGACCCTGTTTTGCAAGTCACTTGGCGTTTTCTTCTTCATGGGCTATGGCACAATATAACAAATACAACAAATATGCCACATGAAATTCAAAACTACTATTTATTTTAAATGTGCAGTTTAAAAGTAAAAAAAAAAGATATTCCTCTCCATTATTGCTTTTATTTTATTTAATGTCTAGGGGGGCTTGGGAATTTCCATAAAGACACATGAAACGTGAGAGTTATAACTGATTGCGCCTGGATCTTCAATATTATTTACCATGGGTCATGAAAGCTGAGACCTAGGGATTTGTGCCACAGACAAAGAACATTGCCTTAAATTGTGGGCTTTCACACTGCTTCTACATATTCAGTAATGTTAGCTCTAAAATGCTGGTACCCAGGGACCTACATTAGAATGAAACAAATGCCAATGTAGATGGTCACTGGTACTCCAGGATTATTGGAGGTTAACAAGGCTACAGATACTTACCAATAACTACTCATGCAACTGAACTTATCAAAGTAGCCTGAGCCCCCCCAAGAGTAACGAAACAACTTATTGTTGACTGAATTTTTATGAAGATGCTGCAGAATGTGCTTTGAAGCTAACATTAGTCATCATAAGCCATTGAGTCTGAGGTTATCCTCTGAAACCTCTGTGCTATATTTGTGCTTTTATCTTTGAAGACTTAGATATTAAAACATGTGCATAGTCACATATAGCTCATTAAGCAGTAATGTTGAAAATCATGCTAATTTAGATCTTTATATATTTACTGATAAACCATGGCTTTCAAAATAAGACTGAATTGCAAGTAATTTATCACGGAAATAAATATAGTTTTGGATATCCTTTGGAAACATTCTTTTGCTAACAATCTAACATTGGGTGCAAGCAGCACAATTCATCAGTTTGAGGGATGTTTATTAAAAAGGAAAGTTTGTACAGTTTTGGGAAATTGTCATTGTTTCAGTTTCCAATGAAGCATACAAAAAAGTATAGCAGACTTTATTTAACAAAATAAAATCATATAGCTATATTTGCTGCTCCTGATTTATCACCATTATTTGTGACTTGGACTATCCCGCCCTCAACAAGGGTGTTTTATGCCTTGTGATTCAGAATGTCCTTTTATAGTGTGGTGAGGTACTTCAGGAAGGAGAAGGCTTGGATTTCTAACACACCCATAAATCACAGAGTTTGTAGCTGAGTTAACGATTGCAAGGTTACCCAACCTTCTAGTCTTTGAGACTTTTTTTTCTTTTATTGTGGAAGATGGATGCTTTTACAGCCCTGTTCTAGAGGTATAATGGTGCCTTATAGGTCATTTTCTTAAATGAAAGGGAAAAAACTATGCCGCTCGCTTGGTCCATCATTGCTTTAGTCTCAGTTATGATCATTTCTGTCATCTAGCCTGTTAGCTCAATTTCTCATATAGACATAACTTTCCATGTCAGAAATCCTTCCCTCGTCTTACACTTTTAGAGTCCTACCCAGAGTGCCTTTCTCTAAAACAGCTTTAATCAGTTGGCCCTGCATGTTGCCTGATGATCATAGCTTAGCATGTATGATCTTTCACACATATCAATCCTTAGTAGAGGCACAAACACAAAACGAAGGGTGACATTTTCAGACCTCTGACAGGTAACAAGAGAGCGTTTTTGAGTCTGAACTTCTTATTGTTTCTATTACATATTGAATTAGGGATTGTGTAAATCTTTCAATGTGCTCATTGTAGTCTATTTCTGAAGGAAAGAATGTTCTAATTTTACAGATGTTTACAGATGTTTTTGTTGCTCTTCTTAATGTGCAACACGACATACATTCCCTCTGTACCTACATGCCTTCACTTTTATCTGTACCTTGAAGAGTTTATTAACACTTATGTCTACAAATGGATTTTCCCATTTACAGTACAAGGTATAATTTCTCCCTGTCTTCAGTTAAGAACTTGAAGCTGCTATAGAGATGTTTGAGCACTTAAGGACAGTGACTAAATCTAAAGATGGTGTCATAGTTTGTTTTCTGTGGCTGAGATGAAACTCTTTGACCAGGATAACTTACAGAAGGAAGGTTTTATTTGGGCTTATTGTTCCAATGGGCAAAAAGTCCATTGTCATTGTAGCAGGAAGACATGACGGCAGTCAGGCATGGTACCTGAACTCACGTCTTAAACTACAAGCTAAAAACGATCCGTTCTCTAGCAGACTGGAGATGGCACATGGCTTTTATACATCAAAGTTGACCTGCAGTGATAAAACTTTGCTGCAGTTCCATATATCTTGACATTTTCCAACAGTGATATCAACTGGACAACAAGTATTCAAGTACCGGTGACTGTGAAGGTGGGCATTTTAAATCAAACCACTGCAGTTGGTTCGTGTCACCAAAACACAAATAATTCGAAAATTTCACAAATCTTGGCCAGCTTTAGAAGAAGACTAATGAAAAATATTTATATTCATAAATAACACTCAAGGCTATCAATCAGTGGTAAAACTTTAAAGATAGAATACCAATTAATTATTCCGTATATTTAAAAACCCAATGAAATGAAAATAGAATACCTAAGGAAAATGGAAAGGTTATTCCAGCTCAAGCTTTTCTGGACCCTGTTTCTTACTTGCATGCTGTCTTCAGCAATATGAACTTAACCTTCCACCTCTAGAGGGTAACCAAAGGAAATAGCAATAGGATACATGTTCTGGAAGTCTCTTGGAGTCCTGGGTAACAAATAGACACAGGGATTCTCATGTCTGGCATTGAGGTTTTGTGTGGTGGTCTTTAGGGAGCACTGTTAACAGAAATGAGAAATGTTCATAAAAACTATGTTTGTGTATTTATACATGAATGTATAAGTATCACAAAGGTTTTTGTTTAAAAGTTAATGGTATGATTCCCTGTGGCTTTCCCATACATTCTTATTGTTATTTTATTCATCTTCCGTCTTCTGTATTTACTTCCTTCCCCACTCCCTAAAGAGCCCTTTATTTCCCCAGTTCCCCCATCAGATCACTTGCATCCTGCTATTCTTTACTCTCCTCTCACCTCCTATATTTATCTCTCTCACCCCCTAAAGAGTTTCTTCTTCTCGTTTCCCTGATCAGATCACATGTACCATGCTATTTCCCTCTATTGCTTTCTAACCCCCGTCTCCTATTTTCCTCTCCTGGTGTCTGTAGTGACTATAGACAATGTACTCACATGTGCAGATTTGGAGCTAGGAGTTTCCAATGATAGAGCACATGTGATGTTTGTCTTTCTGGATCTTGGTTACCTGACTCCATATGGTTTTTTCTTAGTTCTATTAATTTACCTGCAAAGTTCATAATTTTATTTGTTTTCTTTAATTTCTGAATAGTCTTCCACGGCATATATACACTGTATTTTCATTAGCCCCCACATTGGTTTTGGGCCTTGTTTTAACAAATGCTAAATTGTTTGTCTTTCCTAACCATTGTGATCAGAGGAGCAATGAACATGTTTGAGTAAGTATCTGTGGGGTAGAATGTCAAGTTGTTTGGGTATATGCCAATGCATGGTATAACTAAGTCATATGGTAGATATATCTTAGTTTTTTGAGATTCTCCACATTGATTTGCATAGTGGCTGTACCAGTTTGCAATCCTACAACAGTGAATGAGGGTTCCCTTTTCCTTATATCCATTCAAGAATTTCTTGAAACAGTTGTTCAATTGATCTTTGCCATTTTGTCTGGTGTATGATGAAATTTCATAGCTCTTTTGCATTTTCCTAACTGCTAGGAAGGATGAACAGTTTTTGAGATGTTTCTTAGCCACTGTTTTCCTTTTGAGAACTCTTTATTCAGATCCCAGGCCTATTTTTCAAAGGGAAATGTTTGTACTCTTTTGTTTTTGTACTCTTTGTCTTTTGAGTTCTCCCTGAAGGCTGACTTCCATGCCACCAGAAGGTACTTTGCAAGCTTCCAAAAGAGGGCAGCAACCAACAGTCATAGGTAGCAATGATGTTTGTTAACCACATCAATGGCTAGCATGGCCCATCAACTCTACTGCTGATGATTGAACACCTTGGCAGGAACCGACAGCTCTTTAAGTAGACTGAAGACTCAATTTCCCATTCAAGAAGAGAAAAAAACATGCCTGTTACTAGAAACCTAGCTAATCACCCAGTGCTCATGAAGCTATAAATACTGGAGGATATTCTATAACTACTAGCTTATTAAACCAGCATAATCCCTAATAGCAATCTATAAACATTTAGTTTTATACCCACAGATAAATGTAGTCTATACCCCTCATCAAATAAACTTCTCTTTGCAACAGATAGAAACCCCAACCAATCAGAATGCAAATTGTGGAGTTCTCTCTTAGTGTATCATCTAGAAAACACTCTTGTATATAAGGCTCAGATAATGGTATGTAAGAGGGGGCAGAAAGATTGTAAGAGTCACAGGATCAGTGTTTTCTGTGAGATTGTGTCTCCTAGTAAGGTTAGAAGCTACACTCATAGTCTTACCAACATGACTGTCTAAATGTGAGCCAAGCAAAGATAACACTAATAGACATGTTAAGAAGACAAAGAAAAGCCCAGGTTACAAACCTACTCAACAAACTATATACATACATACATACATACACACACACACACACACACACACACACACACACACACACATATATATGTATGTATATCTGAGGAAAGATTGGAATAGGAGACGTGATCTTTACCAATTGGTTGTATAGTGCCACATGTGTAACATTATATGGAGTGAGCAAGTTATATAGATTAACACACACACACACACACACACACACACACACACACACACACATGCCTATACCTTTATCACAAATGATGTGAAGGAAAGTGGTGAGGGTTTGGAGCAAGAAAAGGGAAAAGAGAAATTTTGTAATTATAATCACACAAATAAAAAAGAATATGGAAAGAAGTCCTATCTGTTATAATCACTTTTATGCCAGGCCTTATGTTAAAGTATATGAATGGATGTAGTAAAATTCCAACAGTGACCTGTGAGAAGCTATGATCATTCCCTTCTACAGATGAGGACACTGAAGATAAAGATGTTTAGTGATTACCAGCAAGGTTACTTACCTGGGAGAGGAAAGACCTAGGATGTAAGCCCTGAGCTTCTTGGCTTGCATTATCTAATTATTCAGGTACAAAGCTATTGTTCTGAAAGAATACTCTTTACAAAGCATCTAAGTTCAAGACCAGAGGCAACCTGGACTTTAGTCACTAAGGGTTTTCTTCACAAGGAGATACTAAAAGCCAGAATAAAATCCACTCCTTCCTTTCAACGGAATTCAGAGTGCAGCTCATAGCAAATCAGTTAACCCCAAGCACACCCAGCGAAAATTCCAGCAAGCTTGCCCATGCTTCCAGTACCTTGCTTGCTAATCTCAGTGGACCTGTTTTTCAATATCTCAAGAAGCTTTACTCCTTCATTAGTAGACAAACCTCAATTTAGCATCATTTAAGATTTCAGAGCAAGATTATTGTAACGCATTATATACATCCTAACAATGAGCCATGATGCTTATTTTTTTTCCACCTGCAGACTGCTTCTTTGTCCCTGTCTGGATTGTGATTTGAGCTGGAACACCTGAGAAAAGGTTGCGCTAACACACAACTAAGGCATCATGTCAGTGACTTGCCAAGGACAGGTTTCCCATTTACAGAACCTGAGAGCATTTAGCTTTGAACCAGCACAAGAAGGGGTGCCAGATGTTAATGAGTGACCCAGCAAAGATCATGGCAGGAGAGTAGAAAAGATTAGTAAGCAAAGCAGTGTGAATGAAACCAGGAGGAGATTCACCAGCAGAAACAGAGTGAGTGGACAGAGCTGAGAAGTTTAAAGTCACAGTGATTCTTATGTCTGTTGACCCAGGTTTTCCTTTTTGAATTTAGATGAAATTAATTTAGAATGGTAAATTGTAATAGTTACCCAGGAAAGTGAAGAAGGTTAGCAAGTCGTAAAGACTAACTACCAAAACATGACACATGAGGCAATCTCAGTTTTGTAAAGATGTGTTCATGTGCCTACAATTTTTTAACATTTATATAGAAGAATGAGGAAATTAAGAACAAACGTAGAAAGAAGTAATAGAGTGGTTTTATGGCTTTACATGTGTGTGCTTACTTCAACCTTTTAATAAAATGGACCACTATATTTCTTATCTATTTAAGAAAGAAGGTAACTGAATTCATAAAAACGTCAAGGTTAGGAATATTTTTCTATATTTATTGAGGTCAACTTCCATGAGTCTCCTGGTAAAGATCAGGAAGACAATGAAAGTATCTCATCAAGGACAGTTACAGTACAGCTTGCTTTTAAATTGGGTTTAATAAGTCACCAATCTTCTTTCCTCCTCTCCTTTCCCTGTCTCTCCCCTCTTTCTGCTTTCAGACATCCATCTCTCTAATAAATTATAGATAAAACAAACAAACTACAAAAACAACAAAGAAAGCATCAGGGCCAGCTCTCTGAATATCACCTTCAGAAGGATGGCTCATGTTCTACCCACAATCTTATTGAAGGAAAACAGCTCATCCCTTTCCGATTCCCACCATTCATTATTCTTTTTAATAAAAACTCAGAGTTGTGCCTAAACCAGTTTTTAGTCAGGCTTAGCATGCTTTTACTGTGCGGTACAATGTTATTCTTAGTTGGCTTTCACAGCATGTACACTTTTATTGAATAGAGGGCATGTGTTTCTCATGAAGATGTGCATTTATGTAGTAGAAATATTTACAGTTACATGCAGAGTGGTATGGTTTTGTGGTATTTTATCAATTAGTATTCATTCCAACAGCCTTGAATGGTGGCTATTAAATTATTACTTTGCGGAAACCAAGCAAGCATTACGTTCTTTTAGCCTAATGCCACAGTGGAAATGTCAGCACTTTCTCTATATCTCATTTTCCTCTAGTATAAAATCTGGGTTCTAGTCTGCAGGGAAAAAAGATGTTTTATTACTTCCTCAAGCACCCAACGCATATCCTTTAAAATAAGATTAGCCCCTGAAAATGTCATTATGGTTTTGGTGCCTGCTATAATATGTTAAATGGCTTACTCTTGCTTTAAAAATAAATTAATAAGTCTGATTGTGATTGAGGCAAACATAAGAGAACAATAAAGACAATTGGGATAGCTCTAGTTTGCTTCATTATTCTACAGGGAGAACAAGTCAGATCAAGTGTGATATATTTTCTATATCAGAGAGAAAATAGGCTGTGCATTCTGGAGTACCTGTTGACACAAGGGGATGTCAAGGAGCTGTCTGCTCCTCTTAGAAAAGCAATGACAGTGATGCAGCCCCATGGAAAGGCCTAGAAACTTCAGGAAAGATAAACAGAGCCACACACTTTTTCAGAACGTGAGTAGGAAAAGAAATATGGCAAGGCTCTGCATCCCTTTCTGACTTAAAAACATCCCATTGGGCAATGCTATTGAAGAGCTTGTCACCAGCCATTACAGCTACTCAAGTTGATTTGAGGTTGCCATGGCTCTCTTCTGCTCACTGATGTTGGGATGCCTGAGGACATGCTCATTGCCACCCTAAACATGATCAGAGATAGTTGAAAGTAGTACATTTTAAAAGTGCAGTTTTTATAAAGTGAAAAGGTGTGAAATGGACTCCAAGTGAAATAAACTATGTTCATGTTCTATATGGAATGGTACACGCAAGGATACGTGATAGAAGGGAAAGATTTGACAGTTAATTTTCCTTTTCTTTTTTTTTTCTACTTTCAGATTAGCATATATTAATTGTTCAAACTATGTGCTTCATTGTGATGTCACTCGTGTATTAGTGTCACTTAATCATACTCATCTACCTCATTACTGTCCCCTTCCAACTCTCTAATAGTCCCTGTCTCCTTTCACATGTTCTCTAATTCAAGTTCATATGGGCAAAACAACATGGAATATTGCCTTTCTTTTTTTCTTTTCTTAAAAATTGTTTTATTTATTTACATTCTAAATGTTGCTCACCTTCCAGGTCCCCCTCCAAGAGTTCTTTACCCCATCCCCCTCCTCTTTGTTTCTGAGAGGATGCTCTCTCACCCACCATTCCACCCCCTTCACCCACCCACCACCATCTCTGCATTCCCTTCCCTGGGGTAACAAGTCTCTATAAGATTAGTTACGTCCTCTCCCATTGAGGCCAGGCAAAGCTATGCTGCAAATGTGTTGGGGAACCATGGACCAGCCCATGTATGGTCTTTGATTGGTGGCTTAGTCTCTGGGAGCTTCCAGGAGTCCAGGTTAGTTGACACTGTTGGTTTTCCTATGGGGTGTAATATTGCCTTTCTGAGTCTTTCTTATTTCATTTAACATGATGATATTTAGTCTAATCATTCTCCTGCAAATAGTGTAATCCTCTTTATGACTGAAAGACCCCCGAGGGGACCCTACCTCAAGTTTGGACCGGCGCTCACCCACGAACACACGAGAGACCTCCTTGATGCATTTGCATAAGGTAGTTTAATAGCAAAGGCCCTTGGGTTGAAACCCGTCCCATGCAGGAGACAAGGGATTTCGACCCCGAACTCCAGAGGCTTCGTCTATTTATGGGTAGGGGTAGGGAAAGGCGGGAAAGTTTGGCGCGGTTACACATGATTGGTTATTTCAAATATCAGCAACTGGCAGAGGCAGCAGGATGGCTAGTAATCCCGGACCTCCCAGAAAGGGAGGGAGAGAGAAGTAAACAATGGATGGCCCATTATCCACTTGGGCTAGTTTGGACTTGTCTGGGGCATGCCCTTTTATTTTTCTTTTGGTCACCTTGCCCTTGGAGGGGTCATGTCTGTTTTAAACTGTTTTCAAATTTTATTTTCACAATGACTATGTAAAAATTCATTGTATACAACTGTTAAGAGTTTCTTTATCTATTTTCATACTAATAGGATTCAGGTCTCTCCTTTCTGCTTATGAGTTCTGGAGATCAAATTAAGGTCATAATGTTTGACAAAAATTGCCTTCACCTGCAGAGTTACCTCACTGCCCTCTTTAGATTTTTAGTGGTTACTTTAAATGTAGAATATGGCCATGTGAGGAGATGCCTCTTTTAAGATCATAAATAAATGGGTGTAGGGTTTTTCTCACTTTTCTGACTTTTCTCTTGTTCATACTGATGAAGGCCAGCTACCAGCTTGTGAGTTGTCCTAGGGAGGCCCTAGGGATAGAAATTCAAGAGACATCTCCCCTTAGCCACTGAGGAACCAAAGTACTTAGTCTGATGGTCTGTGGAGAAAGGAATCCTTGTAAAGCCATGCACCATGAGTGTTGTTATCCTGTGATGCCAAATGGTTTGACTGAGGGACAGGATTCTGAAACAGAAGACTCCTTCTTAGATTCTGGACCCATCAAAACTGTGAAGCACTAAGTATTGTTTTACATCACTAAGCTGTGGGATTGTTTATACCACATACACAGTGTACATACTATATTTTAGATAAAGTTGGATGGAGAATCAGCTCATCAGTCCAATCAATGGGTCAGTTTTACACTTGAGCTCAGTCAAATTATGAGAGAATAACGTATCATGTGGGTTGTTGTCCATATTTGAAACTAAGGTGGTTTTTGAAATTAAAGTTGGCATGATTAATAACTATGTCAGGACAATAAGCATGAATGATACACTTCTAGACCAAGAGGGATAACTGGTAAATTCAACAGAAAAATCACTTTGTGGAGATATGTCAAAGTCTAGATAAGCCACAAGTCAAAATTGAGTCTGAAAGGGGAGTTAGTCCACCTATTTTGATTTATGGACCTTCCCCCCTCCCATTACAGGACTGAAAAGGTGAGGCTCAAATGGATAGACTTTAAGTAGTAAAAACCACATTTTAACTCCTGGATCTAGGATCCATGTTGATCCATTGTTTAGAGTCATGCAGGATTTCCCCTCAAGTAATTTCATCTCTTCTGGGATGACACACTTTTATAGGGAACCAGCAGTGGACTTTAGTCTAGATTATTTTGGAACCACTCACAGTGGCTCTCAATTTTGGTGTGCCTCAAAGCTAGCTAGAGAGCTGTGGAAATGGCAATGTCTAAATCTCTCGGAGCTACTGGGTCAGAATGTTTTGCAATTGGGTGAGAAAACAGTGTTTTCAAGTCCCATGTCATTATGCTGTTGTATATACAACTCTGAGAAGAAAGAATGTGGATGTGAGCTGGTTAATGGAAAATTGACCACAAAGATACATGGATAGGAAAGGACAGTAAGGATTTTTAAATTTTATTTAATTTTGTTTTATTTTATTGACTAAGTTATTTATTCATTGTACATCCAGACTGAAACTTTCCCTCTGTCCTCCCCTCTCAGCTCCTCATACATCCACCACTCCTTCCCCCCCTCAAGCCCCCAGAAATGGGGAGGCCTCCTATGGACATTAACCAGCCCCTGCACATGAAGCCACAGCAAGACTAGGAGCATCCTCTTCCACTGAGGCTAGACAAGGCAGGCCAGTTAGGGGAAAGGGATCCAAAGGCAGGCAATGTAATCAGAGATAGCCCCTGTTCCAGCTTTAGGAGTCACACATGAAGACACAGCTGCACAACTGCTACACATATGTACAGAGGACCTACAGCTCTGGTTGTCAGTCCAGTTTCCCATAAGTCTCATGGGCACAGGTGAATTGACTGTAGGGTTGTTTTTTTGTTTTTTCTTTTTTTCTTTTTTTTTTTTTTGTGGTGTCCTTGACCCCATTGGCTTCCTCAATCTTTCCTCTCCTCTTCCACAGGATTCCTCAAGCTCCACTCAGTGTTTGTCCATGGGTCTCTGCATTAGCTTCCAACAGTTGCTGGGTGAAGCCCTCCAAGATAACAATTGTGCTAGGCTCTTGTCTGCAAGTATAGCAGAGTATCCTCAGTAATGTCAGGGTGGGCTCCCTCTATGGCAGGGATCTCAAGCTGGGACAGTCATTGGTTGGCCCTTAAATTCTGTTCTATCCTCGACCCCTGCACATCTTGTAGGCAGGACAAATTGTGGGTCTAAGATTTGGAGTCTGGGTTGGTATCCCAATTCCGCCAGTGGAAGTCTTGCCTTGTCATAGGAGATGGATGGCTCAGGCTCCACATCCCCCACTGCTGGAACTCTCAGCTAGGGTCAACCTCATAGATTCCTGGGAGTTTCCTTTGTTGTAGGTTTCTACTTCACTCCAGAGATTCCTACCTCTCCCAGTCCAGTATAGTCTCTCCCAGTATTCTCTCCTTACATCCTTCCTGTTCACATCCCCACCCCTCCCAGACCCAGGAGTGTAAACCATCAATTTTCTTGTTTCTCAGAAAGTTACAAATAGAAACTTCCTCAAGGCCCAGCTATATCACTCCTAGGCCTGTATCCAAAAGAAACTCCATCATTCAACAGGATACTTTCTCAACTATGTTCATAGCAGGTTTATTCATTTTAGCCTAAACTGGAAACAACCTAGATATCCTTTAACAGAATAATGCATAAAAAATGTGTGGTGTATTTACACAATGGAATACTACTCAGCCAGTAAAAAGGAGGACACCATGAAACTTGAAAGAACATGGAAGGAACTAGAATGTATCATCCTGAGTGAGGTAGCACTGACCCAGAAATACAGTATGTACTCACTTATAAGTGAATATTAGTCATAAAGTATTAGATAACTATGTTGGAAACTATAGATCCTAAGAAACTAAAATACAAAGAGGGCCCAAGGGGGCATGCTTGAATCTCACTGAGAAGAGGGGAGATTTTATTATGCCATACTCCTTACATAGATATAATGCTTTTATTATCTGTATTTTTAGCAAATGCTTTAAATAACTATCAAGCATGTTTAGAAACTACTGGCCTAACCCATCTTCAACAATGGCTGGTCATATCTAGCTACTATATTGTGTCTTTAAAGACATTAAAAGTACCATTACAATTACATTGTCTTGATACTTATTTGTTGGCAGACCCATGGTCTATTTCAGAGTTCTGACAACAGTGAATAAAAGCATCTTTGGACATTTCTGAAAAGCAGTAGGTGTGGCTGGTCAGCAACAGACACTGATAATAAAAGACAGAAATGATATGTCTCCAGGTGTTGCACCTAGTATCCGTTGTTAACAAGTCCTCTGCCTTGCTCACTTTTGTGTACAAGGAAATCTCAAGAAATCAACTGTTTTACTCAGTCTGTCCAATTACCTGTTTTCCCCTCAGAGACTAGGGGGTTCTTACCATATGCTTTCTCAGTTTATTTTCTTCCAGAACGAGAATATAATGCCTTTTAAAGAAGTACACTAAATTTTCTATGAAAATGATCACCTGCAGACACTTTTGAATTTTATGTCAGTGTAGACAAATATTGGCAATTGCAGAAAAGAAAAATAAGCATATAATTTAAGGCAGGGCATTTTTTTTAAGTGTTCAATTAAAAATACAATGTGAAATTTGGGGAGGAAGTAATTACTTGGGCTGGAGCTTGTCTAGAACAACAGTTCCTGCTTCTAGCCACACAAAGTAGGGCAATGGGAAATGAGTAATTCTCCAGTCTATGCCCACTCATGCCCTGTGTTGGAATGCATTGCATTTATGTTCTTGTTCCCATGTACAGCTCATATGGGAAAAGAATTTATTACCAGATTTATAGAAAAAGACATGAGGGTAGTTGGTAACTCATAATTCAGAATCCATAGAAGCAGGCAGAAATATCCCCAAACAGAAATTTGTATCCTGTCCCAGAGTGTTTAAGTGTTGTACAATATATGACACAATAGCTATCCATCAGGCATCATGTGTTGGGTTATTCACTGGGCACAGAAAATATTACATTCAGTATTCATAGGAAGCAGAGTACATGTTCTTATTTGATGGCCAGAGAAGGAGAGTTGGCAAATATTTAAGCTTATAGCTCATACTTTAATCCACTGGCTATTTTCTTCTTTCACATCTAATATCTGGATCTTGTCTTTTATTCAGCTCTTCTTGTTCTTCAATAGATTTTAATGTAAGGAAAATTCACTCTTTTGAATTTTAAGGTACATGGAGGTTTGTGTAATCACCACTGCCATCAGGATAGAGATGAATCTTATGACTATCCATCTTCCTCCTGTATCTCTTTTTTTAAGTGTATTTTTGTTCTAGAGGATGGATTCTAGAAGCTGAATGTAGAGGCAACTATTCAAACTCTGAGCTAAATTTGAGTGCATCTAATGTGTTTTTTTCATACTAACTTCCTGCAAACAACTGAACTATTTCCGACTGTAGTTTCTCTATTTTAGAATATCATAGAATGGGGTAATTTTGTGTACAACCTTCTGAAACTGGCTTAACTCATTGGCGCAAGGATCTGGGATCTATACTTGTTTGTACTGATGACGAGCTGTGGAAATGAACCACACTTTGACCTTTGAATCATTCAAGAACCTGTGAGCTATTTCAGAGTTTTTGACAAAAATGTGTCTTTACACATTTCTGTATCCAGAAATGAATGATGTGTATGTGTGAATTTGTGTGTGTGTGTGTGTGTGTGTGTATGTGTGTGTGTGTGTGTGTTCTATGGGTATGTGGTATCTGTAGAGGCCAGAAAAGATGTTGTATTACCTGGAGCTGGAATTAGAGGTGCTTATGAACTACTTGACCTGATGCTGGTCCTGAGATCCAAACTCAGGTCCTCTAGAAGGGCAGCAAGTACTCTTAACCACTGAGCCGTGCCTGCAGCCTCCATTGCCCGTGCTTTGTATGCTACTATTCCTGATAGCATGTGGTGCTGTCTTAAAACTTTAATGTTTGCTTCCATAAGAACTAATGACAAGAATATCTTTTCATATCTTCCTATACTCTCTCTGGCGAAGAATCTACTCCTGTCTTTTAATTATTCTTATGTGGTTCATGATTTTACGTCTGAATTTGAGACCTTTAAAAAATATATCTTACTTCTGATTGTGTGTTTTTGAGGTTTTTTTTTTTTTTTTGAGTTTATAGATTGTCTTCTATCTTAATGACTTTTAAATTTAATACAAAGCGATTTATCTTTTTTATTTTCTTTTTAGTGTGTCTAAAATATCATCTAACCCCAGTTCATGAGCATTTTCTTCAATGTTTTCTTTTAAAATTTTTATACACTAAGTTTATGTGTAGTTTCTCTATTTTGTGCTAACGTGGGGGCAAACGATGAAATCTAAGCTCGTATTCTATTCCTTGTCCACACATGATTGTTCAGTGATTCTGAGTGTCTTTGTTGGTAAGAGCAACACCTTCTTCACTGAAGAACATTTTAACATTGATAGAAATTTTATTTATAACAGAATCATGAGTTGTATTCCTGTCATGAGGTCTATTCCTGAATATTCTGAAATGTTCTATCAGACTGTATTTATACACTTTGCTGGTCCCACACTGCCTTGATTACAGTAATCCTGAAGTAAACTATATCTGTATTGCAAGCTTTCTTCATTTTCAGGTTTATTTCTCAAAACTGCTCTGTCTGCTTCACTTCTGTGTATTTCTGTTTTATTTATGATCAGATTGTCCATATTGACAGAATCTGTGTGAGAGAATTCATTTGCAATTAAATTACATTTATAGATTCATGGGGTGAGAGAGTTTAATACCTTTGCTATATTCAGATTTCTAGTTCATGAAGCTGTGGCAACTCTGTCTACATCTTCTTAATGTCTGCTTAGTTTTATAGCTTTCATCATGCATTTGCTCATGCTTCATACTTCATGTATATGTAAGAATTTTTATTTTTGGAATAATTGTAAATTTAATCATTTTCTAAACTGTAGTTCTCGGTTATACTTTGCTTTTACATGGAAATGGCATTGATTTTGTGTGTTGACTTATATTTTGCAAACTCATTAAATTGTCTTAGTCCTAGAAGTTTTTCTACACATAAGTTTAGATTTTTACATATAACATCTTATATGAAAGTAGAGAAAGTATTTAAATCCTATCTGTATTGTTTTAAATTTAATTACATTTTTGACAATAAAATACCTTGTGTACAATTCACTATAGTTCCATTTGCCTCGACTACCCTCTCTCTTTTCTCCCTCCCTCCTTCCTTCCCTATGCCCCCATGTGTTTCTGCTTTCAGTCTTCATGCAAGCTGTCACAATTGCTCTATGTTCATGATAGCAGTAGCCCTGTCATTGTATCCAGAAGGCATCACCCCACCACATTCGTTCCCACCCTTTGGCTCACAATTCCTTTTTCCACAATGTTATTCGGCCTTGGCTGACATAAATGTACTATTTAAAGCCAAGCATTCAACAGTGACTTTCAGTACTTGGAGGTTTAACTATCACCGGCTGCTGAAAGGGACCTATCTGCTGCTGAAAGGGACCTATCTGGCGAAGACTGAAAGCTGTACTACCCCATGGGTAGGCACTCTGATTGCTTGGCCTCTTGGCAAACATCAGAAGCTAATTTATCCACAGGGCTTGTTATTATGGCCTAGCCACAGGCTTTGGCCAGTTTTATAGAGCCAAGCCTGTATCCCATCCCCTGATGCAGGTCTCTGTTCCAATCAGCGAAAAGTTGACTCCCCCCTCAGATATTCACACCACTATTGCACCCGTGGGAATATCTCCCAGGTAGTTCATTTTTGTAGCACACAGGGTCTACAGTTGCATGTGATCACTGATGGCTTTCCCTTCCCAACAGTCTCCATGATACCATTTGGCTAGCCAGAAGGGAGAAAGCATCTGTATTATTTCCAGTTTGATTTCTCTATGTCATGTATCGAGTGTGTGTGTGTGTGTATGGTGTCTTTAGCAGTCAGGCATTTCTGTCCACTGCTGGTGGGCATTCAAGAACAGAGCCATAGCCTGTGTTATGGGAGCCTATGAGGCCTTCCTGGTCAATAGTGCATAAATAGAGCTCTTGTATCCAACACTTGGAAAACCATTAACAACGTAGATAGCACACTTCTGTTCATGCTTCTTTAAAATAATCATACTTTTTAGCTAGCTTATTAAGTCATAGGTTTCCACTGACTTTTTCAAACATCCTTTGTTTTGGTTGACCACACTAACTTTCAAGTATTCCCCTTCTCCATTTCCTTTTAAATCATAGGTTTTCTAGTATTTTCCTCTTCCTCTTCAATATTCTTTTTATTTACTATAGGTTCTTCTTCAGACCTTCTTCATCTACCATCATGACTCCTTTCTTGTTACCTGTCTTCTACATTCTTTCCATTCTAAAAACCCCAATTGCCTGAAAATGTGAGCCTAAAGGTCACAAAGAGAAAACTCGGTTTTTATCATTTAAAGTAGTAATAAGTTATATCTATGCATGCATTTCTATATAATATCCATGTCCATTTGGACTATGCCTTTCTTTTAATTTGTATTTACATACATTTCAATTTAATACCCAGTGAATCTATATTAGTCAGCATTCTCTAAAGGAACAGAACAGAACTGATGGATAAATATTCTATCAATGTTTACACACACACACACACACACACACACACACACACACACCACACAATTTAGTAGACTGTATTTTAATTTGTGGTATGCTGTGGATAGCCCTAGCCTCTTGCTGTCATGGTAATTCCACTCCTGGGAGGGGCTGCGGAGGAGGAGTGAATCTTGTGAACCTTCTGTCCAATTGAATTTGGAAAATAAAGGCTAGAGCCAGTGATTGGGCAGTAGAAGAGGAGTGGGAGGAGCCAGAGGAGCCGTTGGACCAGTTGGGCAGTGGGTGGAAGGACAGAAGGAGGAGAAGAACATGGCTGAGGAAACTGCAATTTGTAAGGGATCTCATAGCTGGGGATTAGAGTAGTGCAATGGTAAATCTGCCCAATCTAGGCTTGCAGTTTATAATCATAAATATTGAGTTGTATTTTCCTTGACCGGACTTGTTTAGGTCGGAGATTTACCACAACAGTGGTCCTGATAGTCCAACAGTGGCTGTCTGAAAAAAAAAAAGGCCCAGAATTCCATAGTCTCTTGATCCACAAGGCTGTCTTGTCTCAGCAGTCCTAATCTGCTGCTGGAATCCTGCAAGAGTGCTAGAGAAATGTTGATCTTCGTTCGGTCTATATTGAAGTACCAAGGATATTGGTTCTAATAACAGCTAAGGACTGCATCAGCAACAGATAACCTGTGGGTCACAATGCCTCTTGTCGGGGTGGGGGGGAGTGGAGCATGAATGACACTTTTATAGGGGTCACATATCTGATATCCTACACATCAGACGTTTGCATTACAATTTATAGCAGAAACAAGATTAATGTGATGAAATAGCAATGAAGATGATTTTACGGTTGAGAGTCACTACACATGAGGAACGATAGTAAAGAGTTGCAGCATTAGGAAGGTTGAGAACCATTAATATAGATGAACTTGCTAGTGAGAGTGAAAGCAAGCAGGCAAAACAAATTTCTTCCTTTCATATCCTTTTCCCTCTGTTGCCAACAGAAGGACTGATCCAGATTTAGAGTGGGTCTTTTTGCTTCCAAATTCCCTCAATAGAATGAGCAGCAACGTGCATTTTTTAGTTGATTACAGTTGTTGTTGGCTTGACAACAAAGATTAGCCATCACAGCATTTTAGCATGCGCTGTGCTCTACAGCTGTACGTCTCCCCCATTTGATGCAGACAGTGGTGTTGAAGTTTGTAACTGTTTTCATTGTTTGATTTAGCTTTTTGTCATCCTTCATGAACATCTTTTCTTTCTGGTTTTAGTCTTTTATTTTGACTATGAATTCTTGCTTATTTTTAGTGACTGCTGTAGAAATTACAATATGAATATTTAACATCTGAAAGTCTACTTACAATCAATAACTTACCACTTCAAATAAAATGTAGATTTTTACATTGGATAGATAGGTCTCTTCAAATGTCATTTATTTATCTCATATGTATATTTTAGTCTCCCCGTACCATGTACAGTACAGATATTGAAGTTCTTGTCAAACAATGTTGTATTTCTTTGTATTTAATTGACAAATTGGTACTTAAAAATTAACTAAGAAGAATAGATTAATTTTTACTGTTTTGTTTATTTACTGTTATAAATACGTACCATAGACAAAAATACTATTATTGCTCATTGCTTACTTTTATTCCCCACTTATTAGTTTTATTCTTTTCTTTTTAGATAGTAATCTATGATTATAAATCCTTTAACAGCAAACATGCTTGTTAGAATTTTTCCCAGTTTACCTGCACTCATTCCCATAAATGAGAAAGAGAACACCTGACTAAAAGAGTTGCCATCTCACCTCTATGAATACTATGACACATGTGTGTGTGTACACGCATATATACAATAATAATATAGTTCTACGGATTCACATAAATATCTTTTCATCTCACACTGAAAAAATACAGAATGGGTCACAGTTATTTTCTTAAAGCTTTTGCAGTGTTCTACTTCTTTCCTATTTGCACTATTTCAGGACAAATCTACAGTCATGTATACTGTTCTTTCCCTGTAAGTGACATGCCATCTCCTTTGGTAGCAATAAAGATTGCTTTTAGTTTTCATCCATTTAATTATGATCTTTGTATATGAACTTGAGTTTACCTTCTTTTTGATAATTCATGGGCTTGTGTCTTTCACTGGTTTTGCAATATTTTCAATCATTATTCAATATTTTAAAAATATCATATTCTTTTTCCTTATCTATCTCTATTGACTTAGCTTAAACAATCTACCATTGTCCCACAGGTCCTTGAAGGTGTGTTCATTTTTGTTTTGAGTGTATGTGCTCAAAGATTTTCATTAAAGTAGAAGTGATTTTTATTACATTAAAATTTTAGTGTGTATGTATGAGCTCACCATGTGTGTGGGTGGAGGTCACAGAACCACTTAGAGGAGTTTCTTCTTCTTTTATTTCATATGAGTTCTGGGAACCAAACTCAAGGTCTTTAGGCTGGGTGTCAAGGACTCTATTCCATCAAATGTCTGCCCATTCCAGTACCAGTGATTTTAAAAAGATAAATGAAATTATGTTTGCATATGCAATTTATGATTTTAATATTACACTTGTAGGATAGAGTCATTTATGTTAATTATAATATATGAACATTAATAGTTATCAAATTGAGTTATGATTTTCATGAAGCTTTCACATATATTTAAACAGCAATAATAACAATACTGTAGCTATTTAGAGATTTTGGTAAAAATTCATTGTAGCGGAATTCTAATGCAGCAACTGGCTGTTTTGGGAAAAGATTCT
>JANHMN010000019.1:46452406-46485033 GCA_030674055.1 Rhabdomys pumilio
GTAAAAAGAATAAGACGAGAGTTTCTTAAAACACAAGGCTAAAGTCCGATGCACAGTCATCTCTTGAGTATTGTGCTGTAAGCTGTCATATAGTTTCTCACAGCTTATCATCACATGGATATTGCCGTGCCTATTCCATTTACATCTGCTAATTAGATTTCAATGTCATGAAAGCCAGTTCCATTTTATTGTTACTCACTACTGTGTTTCCAAATTTTAACTTATTGTATCATATCATGCAAGCATGGCCAATAGTCTTTATACACACAAGTGAAATAAGTTTTGTATTTTCTTATTTACATAGAACAGAAACCACGTTTGTGTGATACTTAATTCAAAGTATCCAGCCTTGGACTGCATAGGGACATTTACTTCTTTGATGAGAAACACTTTGTTAGATTCTCCAACTAGAATATCCTTTCCAAAAATTTCTATACAGCACTGATTACCTTTCTACAACAAACAGGTTTTTTTTTTTTTAACAACAATTTAAGAAAAATATAACTACAGCCATTCTTAGCATGGAAGACAGTGGAAATGTGAATTGCAAGAAAGAATCTACAACATTATGCATACTCCCTTAGACTATGATTTGACTTTTACAAGCACTTTCAACTAAACTGTGTTATTTGAGGACACATAATTAGGTATTACAGCTGGAGCAAAACAATGGGAGAATCTCACCAATGTACTACTAATAATAGTTTATATTTATTGTGATTTATGAGATTGATAGGCAGATGAATGTCAAAATCTGTTGAGAAAAATTCAAAGGGGCAAAGCATTGGTGTGGCACTTCTGTATTTGAGACAAGGACTCATTATGTAGCCCTGACTTGGAACTCACAGAGATCTTCCTGAATCTGCCTCCAGAGTGCTGGGGTTGAAGGGATGAGCCACTATGTGAAGCTATGTCAACTTCTTTTTTTTTCCTTCTTTTATTGCAAATATTTTCCAACATACATGATACATCCTGATGAAGGTCCTCCTCCCATGCATTCCAGTTTCTCCCCAATTTCCCTCTCATTTATATCTACTCTGAACGATCCACTGACTTCCAGACTGATAGTACAAGTTTGCACTCCCACCAGTGTAAAGTTCTCATCACATTTGTTCTTTGATCTTGGCCATCCTGACTGATGTAAAGACTGAATCTCCAAGTAGTTTTAATTTGCATTTCCCTGATGATTTGGGATGTGTTATATTTATTTGTTTCTCAGACACTTAAGTTTTCTGTAAAGCGAATTCTCTGTTTATATCTGTAGCTCAGTTTTTAATTTAGTCGTTTTCTTAATGTAGTTCTGTGAGTTCCTTATAAATTTTTGATATTAGCCTTCTGTCCAATGTGTAAGCAGTAAATATATTCTTCTCTCATGCATAGGCTGCTCTTTATCTGAATGATGGTTTCCTTTGCCATAGAAAACCTTTCAGTTCCAGTGAAGACCCACATATTAACTATTGATCAATTATAAATGATGCATGTATTAATTTTATATCAAAGGGACATGTGTAAGCAACTTTATGCAAAGAATATAAAATGTAGAAAACATAGACGCATTCCTCTAAAAATTATTAGAACAGAAAAAAGAAATAAAACACCCCCTAAATCTTTAAGCAAGAGAATACAAATGGACAAAAGATTTGAATATGTACATCACCATTAGAAAAACCCATTATAAACACAAATGAAAATCACAATGAGGTATTATTTTAACACATAAAAAGGGGCAAAAATAAAAGTCCAGAAAATATAGTGTGAGAGAAACTGTGTGCAACATACCCTTATGCAGCTAATTTGGAAAGACATCAGGATTTTGGTAAAATTGAGGATGCTTATTCCTATAAGCTTGGTTTCTTGGTTTCTAGAAATGCACTGAGCCCTGTCAAGATGTTACTTTATATAAAATTGTTAAGAAAACATTCAAAATATTAGTTGGTATATTTATCAATACTTTGACTTGTTTGGCCTTCTTGAAACAGAGCTCCCCCAGTGTTTAGTGCATGCAAGTCTTGAACTTATGGTAAACATCCTGCCATAACATCTCAGAAGCCAAAATTACAGAGAGTGTAATGCATATCTTATAAATAGCTTAAATAATGAATGCATCATGTCATGTTCACAGATTATAATTGTGCAGTGAAGATGAAAATCTTAGCTATACCTATCAACAAGGGTGCATATATAAAGAAATAGTGGTTCGCACGCAAAAGCAGTGAGCAGAAACCATTGTACAGGTCAAGGGACTTGAACTTAAAATGTGCAAAGCTAAACAGCAGAATGTCATGAAAAACTCAAAACAGAAAAGCAGTTTCAAGAGTGAATGAAACACGAGAGTCACTGTCTCTTACCTGTTATGAAAAAAGTTCACAACATGTTAAAAGCAGACACAAGAGGTCTGAAGATATGAATGAAAATGTAGGAAAGTGCTTCTGTGCATTGAAAGTGGCAGGACTTTTTCTTTCTTTGTTTCTTTGTTTCTTTCTTTGTTTCTTTGTTTCTTTCTTTCTTTCTTTCTTCCTTTCTCTCTCTCTTTCTTTCTTCTATTCTTCCTCTTCCTCTTCTCCTTCTCCTTCTTCTTCTCTCTCGTATTCCCTCCATTCTTCCTTCTCTTTCTTCTGTCTGTCTGTCTGTCTGTCTGTCTAGAAAAATACTCCTAAAGCACAGGAAGGCGGTTGTGATAAAATGAAACATAAAAGCTATTTTGCAATAAGCAGCACAGCAATGGAATATGGGGCCTCCCTATAGCATGAGGATTTACAAAATACAAATGATAGGAGGTCAATGTGCACAACATGAGAGGCTCAGCCAGAGCCTTACCGATACAGATGCAGATGCTCACAGCCAACCATCGAACTGACAGTGGAGATCCAATGGAGGAGGTAGAGAAAGGACTGAAGGAGCTGAAGGAGTTTGCAACCTCATAGGAAGAACAACAATATCAACCAACCAGACCCCCTCAGAGGTCCCAGGGACTAAACTACCAACCAAAGAGTACACATGGAAGGACTCATGGTTCCATCTGCGTATATAGCAGAGGGAGTCCCTTGGTCCTGTGAAGGCTTGATGACCCAGTATAGAGGAATGCTAGGCAGGATTGGGTGGGTGGGTAGAAGGGGGAGTACCTTCATAGAAGCAGGGGAAAAAGGATGGGATAGGGGATTTGCAGAGGGGAAACCAGGAAGGGAGATAACATTTGAAATATAAATAAATAAAATAACCAATAAAAAAAGAGGAAACTACATTTTTTTCAAAGAAAACCACACAAATGGCCAAAAGGTACATGGGAAAATATTGACTATAACTGATCATCAGTGAGAGGCAAATTAAATGCTAATGTGTCACCACCTCACCCTCATAGTATGGCAGTCATCAAGAATTAATGATGGCACGTTTTTGGCAAATATATGGAGAAAAAGGAATGCTTGCTAACTGTTCACGGTACTAAGGCATTGTGGAATAGAGCAAGGAAGCTCCTAAAGAAAGATAAAGTGCCACATATACTAGGAATTTTTTTATGGAAACCTTGTCTTCCAAGGAAATCTATTGGTTCTTTTGTGTTCATTGTGACACTATTCAGAATAAATAAGGAGCTGAAGAAATCTCTGTTTATCAAGACATGAAATGATAATTAAAATTTTATTTATGGACTACTATTTACATATGAGACCATAAAATCATATTATTTGCAGTCACAGCCATGAAAGTGGAAGTCATTATGTTAACTGAAATAAAGACAACATAGAATAACAAGTCTACCATGACCTTATTCCTATGTGAACTCTGAAAGATTTGACCTCATACCAGCTGAGGGCATAAAAGTGTTTATCAGAGACTGGGAAAGTAGGGAGTTCTTCAGGTTGATCTGAGGAATGATAGGAACTAAACTCCACTAAGATGGGGCATGGAGTTATGACCTGTGCATGTGCTCGCATAACATGGTGTACATTTCTATAAGCTAGAGAATATACTTTTGAAATTTTTTATGCATTACACAATGTATACATATTCTGAAATGACAAATTACTGTCTATAATTTTTATGTTAACAGTTATAAAAAACTATGTTGTTTTTAATTTAATTTAATTTTAATTTTTTTAGTAATGAAGGTGCAATTTGTGCCTTATATATGCTAGGAAGGGGATCCACCACTGATTCCATTCCTGTATGTATGTGTGTATGTATGTATATATGTATGTATATATGTATATATGTATATATGTATGTATATATGTATGTATATATGTATGTATATTTGTATGTATATTTGTATGTATATTTGTATGTATGTATATGCATATATGTGTATATATACACTCCCATATATATGGGGATACATATATATGTACATATGTGTTTTTTATTAAAAAGAATGAGAATGGATATCATTGACTCCTTTAAATGAATATTTTAAAAATCTTAACCTAGTTGCATGTACATAGATGTTTCAAGTATTATTTTATTCACTGATATAAATAATTTAAAGTTTTATGTCTTTCAAACAATCAATAGACACTTTTTAGACATGTACTAGAAGTAACAATGTCTACCTAATAGAAAAAGTGACCAAGTGGGAGAGAAGTCTAAATATCCATAGTATTTTGAAGTCTGTGTTTATGGTTTTAGTATAAAAGGATATTAATGAGAAACACATCTGTGTTTCTTATTTATATTTACAGCTATATGATTATTCAGCAGTTTTTAGACACTGATATTTAAGCATTTTACTTCTACATTTTATAGTATAAGGAGATGGAAACTAAGGCAAAGATGATTTTGTGAGGTCTCATCACAGTCGTTACCTCTCCTGATATATGATAACTAGAGAGTGCCAGGACTGGGACACAACAAAGTTGAAGAAAAGATTCCCAAGACAGGACTAAAAAGTCATCATCCACTGGCTTCTGGCTCTGCTGTTGCCACACTCTTTGTGTCTGAACAGTAAGCAGGAATATGCAATTGATCCAGAATGGAGAGGTTTAGGCAGTCTGGAAAGCTAGGCTGCAGGAAGTCCACATAAGTCTCTGGAGAACAGTCTCAGTTGAACTGAAAAATTATCTTAAATGGTTTTTCTCCAGTAGACAAAGTGTTTCAGAGCAAGAAATAGCCCTTGTTATGTGATTTTGCTTTGTAAAGATATTCAGAGCAAGGCATATAATAATTCCATTGGTAGAATACTTGTTTGCACAAACAATATCCTTGGTTTGATCTCCAAAAATAAATAAACAAGGAATAAACTAACTAGATATTCCTATAATTCTTGAGCTTGGCATATAAGAACAGGAGGATCCGATGCTCAAGCTTATCCTCCATTCTGCAGAGATTTCATTTAAAAGAAAAATCAACAGAGACTTTCAGAAGAGTTCCAATGCTAAGATGGAGGAGTGCTGTTTTCTGAGGTCTGCATTTATTTTCAGCATACAAACTAAATGACAGTTTAAATGTACAGAAAACAAAATCTTGCATTGAAGCCACAGTTTGGATATGTAGCAGTGCCAAGGAGAAGTTACTCTCCTAACTTCAGAGAAAATTAACAGCAATACTAGGAATATATCCATGACCAACAAATAGTATGATCTCCAAAGGTTACCAATTGCTGGACAAATACACAATAACAAAGTAGAGGGGAATGGAATACAGCAATGCCAGACAGATAAAATACACAGTCAGAAAAATATATTGTTGAAGAAAGGGAAAACTTTTGAAGTATGTTTTGAGCTATAAAGAACTTAATAAAAATCCAAAATCAATAAAACATCAGGTCAAAGACACGGCACTAAACGCGAATAAAATGAAAGGGGAAATTTCAGAGCTAGTAAAACAAATCAAGTTCAAAGCATCAACATTTATAGCTCTAATAAATAAATTAGAAACAAGACGAGGCCAGAAAGAGAGAAGAAAATATTGAATTTCAGCCCTGGGGGAGAAGTTAGGATGATAAATTCAATAAAGAAATATAAACATAGAAGCTTAAAAATTATAGAAGGTGAGCAATTCCCAGACCAGAGATGATCTAATATAAAGACAATTACTATCCTTGAAATAGAGAATCTATTTAATCGAAGAGGAAAACTATTTAGAAACATAAAATGAAGAAATATCTACCAAATTTAGACAGATGAAAACATATATCCTAGGCAAATTGTAGGTACAAATCCCAGAATTCTTTAGCCATATAAACATGGAAAACTTCTTGTCTTCTGTGGGGGGAGGGGTCGAGGAAACCAGCAAACTCTTCTTAACAGCTTTCAGTGCCATCTGGAAAGTACTTAAAATTCCAAGAGGAAACAAAAATGACCAAAGAATGTTTATTTAGCCAAGCTATAATTTATTCTACAAATGACTTTGGCAGACAGTCTTATACAAAAAAGACCCCGTGGATGGACAATGTCTCCTATAATCTTTTTTTAAAATCTACTTTAGTATTTTTAAATTACCTATTTTGTATGTGCTCATGTTTGTGTATGCGTGCATGCATGTGTGAAAGACAGATGATAACTTACAGGGTTGGCTCTCTTCTTCCGTTATGTATGTTCCAGGGACTGAAGCCTGGTTGTTATGCTTGGCAGCAGGTGTCTTTACTAAACCATTTTACTGGCCTGTGTATGTTTTTTTTTTCTTGATACAACTTTTTAATAAAGTACAAGTAATCAGTAAGGGAGGAGCCAGGAGTAGAAACAGATTTGTAGTGAATATGGTAGACAAAATTCTACAATAATCCTAGTATTTTCACAATCTGGTTTACGTGCTACATACGATCTCCCCCCATGGGATGTTGACTGACTGTTAACTATAATTCTATATTTATTCCTTGATTAATGTGTTTGTCCACATTCTGTCGCTATAGCAAATATCCAACATGGTGAAATAATGTTATGAAGAGAAAAGATTCATTTTGGCTCACAGTTTTAAAGCTACCAGTGCATCATCAGCTGACCCTGTGATGACTGGGTCTGTGGTGAGATAGAGAATCTGGTGTGTGTGTGTGTGTGTGTGTGTGTGTGTGTGTGTGTGTGTGTGAGAGAGAGAGAGAGAGAGAGAGAGAGAGAGAGAGAGAGAGAGAGAGAGAGTTCAGGATATCACTATCCTCTTTTGAAGTATGTTGCTATTGACCCCAAACAGTCTGTTACTCACATCCTGAAGGCTCCACCTCCTAGCTGTACCACTGTTTGGGAACGAAGCACATAGTACATTAGATTACTTATCCAAGCTGTTACAGTTTCAAATTAGTGATTTGCTCACACAGGCTGTTTGGATCGACTTTATCCCAGTATATGGTATCAGGCAGATATTCTCTGACTGAATGTACACAAGCCATACATCCTTGGAGGGGAATGCTTTGTCCAACTGCTAGCAAACACATGGGGGACACATGAGTCACTGAGTTCCACTGGTTCTGTGGTAAGATTAGAAAATTCCTGCCTCAAGCTCAAGACTGAAATCATTCAATCGATGCTGGATTTTAATCTTCAGAGAGTGAGCTGAAGCAAGAGCTAAACAATGCCCAGCCGGCTTCTTGCTCATAGTAAATAGTAACTGTGTGCTAAATATGTTCCGAGTAGTTAAATTTGTTCTGACTTGTTGTAACCATTAGAAGGAAATCAGGAAGTTTGTATGTAGTGCATAGTGGAAATTTGTTCAGATTTCAGGTTCTTTTCCTAGAAAGTAACTTTGTGAAGAGACAGATGATATATTAATTTTCCTCACTACAGTAAAAAATTTATGTCAACAATAATATGCAATAAGCATTATACTATAAAAGACAAATGCTTAAAATAATTATTGAAATCGTATATATATTAGTGTTAAAAAGTGTAAATATACACATAATTGGAATGTAGTTAAATATACATAGGGAAAAAAAGAGAAAGAATCTAACTTTAAATGTAAAGAGATATTCAAAACTGCCATAATAATTGCCATGATAAACTTTGGCTGAAACAAAATGACTTAAAATTTTTAGTATTTACATAATGTCATTGTTTGCATGAATGAAATACTGGGGTTTATTATGTGTGAGAAAGGTGCTTGAGTTTATTACATATGGATGAACTAGTCAGATTTATCATATATGGATGAAGTACTCAGGCTTATTAAATGTAAATGAAGAATATTAAATAAAGGAATGAGCATGCCGTTTACTAAGGGAAGATTCATGAAGCCATCAACTGGTCATCTCTTTCACCAAATGACCTTTATATACATGGGTATGTTTCAGGATCTCTCAGGATGACATCATGTTTTTAAAGGAAGTAGAAACTGAGGCTGGTACACTGGTCCAAATTTAAACCAAGGCTCTGATTTCAGAATTTTGGTTATTATTCTTCTCTGCTTTTTAGTCCATGAGGAAATTAAAATCACAATCTCAAACAACTCTGATGCTTGTAAGCCTGTGTACAGCGAAAAATAATTTAATTTTGTGCCCTCTGAGAGATTTTTCTTGAGGAGAAGCAGCACCTGCACTGGCAGGCATCTGCACACAACACAACATGAGTTTTTATTGGTGTAACCAACAGGAGTAAGGGCAAGGGGTTCCTTACAGGATCAAAGAGATGCCAAAACAACCCAAGACAGCAAACAAAGCCAAGTCGCTTGTTCTCCTTTTCTAGGGTGAGTTCATGAGAATAAAACGAAGAGAATATTCTTGAAAAATGGTGACTAAGGAATTTTTTTTTAACTTCAGCCTGAACCAGAAGCAATAATAGTTGGATATGCAGGGAAGGGGATGAATGGAAGTTGAGGTGAATACACTTGCCTTCCCTAGTTGGCAGTGTGTGGACTTTAATGTGGTCCAATTTGGAGTGTAATAAAAAAAAAACATAGCTTTAGAGAAGTAGACAGAAGCTGAAATGAGCAGAGATTTGAGGATCATGTGTATTACTGAATGCTAACATAAGTATAGTAAAAAGATCTTCTGAATTGTTCTGAGACAATGGCAAGTCTGATTCAGTGGCAAGTCCTCTTGCTAAAGGATTAGAGCATGCACTTAGAGGAACAGCAAGGACAAAGTGACATGGTTATTGCACATGGAAGGAAGCCAGAGTGAATGGTGGTGGGAGCTCCGGGGAAATAAGACAGCATGTAGATTTAGATTACAGTGGAAGTAAAATTAACAGGACTGATTTTAGAATTGATTTAAAAATAGGACTCTTTAATATTAAGCATAATTTCTAGGTTTTTAAAATTGGAATTACAGGCTGAAAAATTCTGTCAGATGGGAAGAGGATGGCTGAAAGGATGAAATATGTATTTAATACCATGTGATTTAAGATGATGATGACGATGATGGTGATGGTGATGTGATTTATAGGTGTGTGGAAAGCAGAGGAAAACTCTATGAAATGGGTCTCACTGATCTCTTGTATAGAAATGACCATATAACTACACCATGAACATGAAGTTAATTTTTACTGTTTGATTTGAAATATATTATAGAGAATTAGTGCTATTAATTATTTCTTTATTATTAGATTATTTTATTTATTTACATTCCAAATGTTGCCCCTTTCCTGGTCTTTCCTCCCTGAATTCTTCACCTCCTCCCTTTGCCACTGAGAGAGTGTTCTTCTACACACCCATACACCACCATCTCACCACCCACCAGAATCCCCCTTTCCTAGGGCATCAAGTTTCTACAGGATTAAGCAAGCACATCTTCTCCCACTGAGGCCAAATAAGGCATTTCTCTGTTACATATGTGCTGGAGACCGTGGAACAGCCCATGTATGTTCCCAGATCTCTGGGAGCTCTGAGGGATCTGGGTTAATTGATACTATTGTTGTCTTATGGGGTTGCAATCACCTTCAGCTCCTTCAGTCCTTCCTCTAACTATTTAGAGGGGTCACTGGCCTCAATCTGATGGTTGGCTGTGAATATCTGCATCTGTCTTAGTCAACTTCTGGTAAAGCCTTTCAGAGGACAGCCATGCTAGGCTTCTGTCTGCAAGCAGAACATGGCATCAATAATAGTGTCAGGGTTTGGAACCTGTGCATATAATAGATCTTAAGTTGGCTGGTCACTGGGTGGCCTTTCTTTCAGTCTCTGCTCCATTTTTGTCACTGCATTTCCTTTAGACAGGAACAATTCTGGGTCAAAAAATTGAAGATGCATGGGTGGCCCTGTGCCTCAAATGTGGGCCATGTATATCTACTGGAGGTGGTCTCTTCAGGTGCCATCTCCCACTGTTGGGCATTTCAGCTAACATCATCCCCAATGAGTCCTTGAAACCTTTCACATCCCAGGTCTCTCGGACTTTCTAGAAGTTTCCTCGACCTCACCCAAACCCCACACTGCTGCATATTTTCATTCATTCTCTTGGCCCTCTGGGCTTGTCTCTTCTTTCCCCCAATACATGATCCTGCTCCCCTTTTCCACTCCCTCTCCCACCCAGGTCCATCCTTCTCTCTGCCTCCCATGATTATTTTGTTCTCCCTCCTTAGTGGGTTTAGAGTGTCCACACTTGGTACTTCCTTCTTGTTAAGCTTCCTACAGTCTGTGAGTTGTCTCATGGGTATTCTTAACTTTTTGGCTAATATCCAGTTACCAGTGAGTACATACCATGCAAGTCCTTTTGGATCTGGGTTACCTTACCCAGGATGATATTTTTCTAGTTCCATCCATTTGCCTGCAAAATTCATGATTTCCTCATTTTTAATATCTGAGTAGTATTCCATTGTATAAATGAACCACATTCTCTCTATCCATTCTTTGGCTGAGGGCCTTCTGGGTTGCTTCAAGATTCTGGCTATAACAAATAAGGCTGCTACAAACACAGAGGAGAATGTGTCCTTTTGGTATGGTGGAACATCTTTTGGCTGTATGTCCAAGAGTGGTATAGCTGGATCTCCAGGTAGAACTATTTCTAATTTTCTGAGGAAACACCAGATGGATATCCAGAGTGGTTGTACCAGTTTGCAATCCCACCAGCAATGGAGGAGTGATCCTCTTTCTCCACATCCTTGCCAGCATATACTGTCACTTGAGTTTTTAATCGTAGCCATTCTGACTGGTGTAAAGTAAAATCTCAGAGTCATTTTGATTCGCATCTCTCTGATGACTAAGGATGTTGGACATTTCTTTAAGTGCTTCTTGGCCATTCAAGATTTTTTTGTTGAGAATTCTGTTTAGCTCTGTACCCCACTATTTTTATTGAGTTATTTGGGGGTGTTTTTTGGAGTCTAACTTCTTGAGTTCTTTGTATATTTCAGATATTAGCTCTCTATTGGATGAAAGGTTAGTGAAAATCTCTTCATGTTTTGTCGTACTGACAGTCCTTTGACTTTTAGGAGCCTTTCAGTTTCATGAGGTCTCGTTTGTCAATTGTTGATCTTAGAGCCTGAGCCATTGGTGTTCTGTTTCGGAAATATTCTCCTGTGTCAATGAGCCTATTTCTCACTTTCCCTTCTGTTATATTCAGTGTATCTAGTTTTATGTGGAGGTCCTTGATCCACTTGGAATTGAACTTTGTACAATGCAATAGGTATGGATCAATTTGCATTCTTCTTTATGCAGACTGCCAGTTAGACCAGCACCATTTCTTGAAGATGCTTTTTTTTTTCATTGTATGGTTTTGGCTTCTTTGCCAAAAATCAAGTGTCTATAGTTGTGTGGGTTTTTAAAAATTAAAATTTAATTTAATTTTTAATTAAACTCTATACAGTTTCTTTCTTTCTCTCTTTTCTTTCCTTTTCTTTTCTTTTTTTCTTTTCTTTCAGATTCCTAGGTTTGTAACAATTTTGTTGGCACTTTTCTCCTTTTATATGTTGTGTTCTGTACTGGCTGGTTTTGTGTGCCAATATACACAAGCTAGAGTCATCCGAGAGGAAGGATCTGCAGTTGAGGAAATGCCTCTATGTGAGTCTGCTGTAAAGCATTTTCTCAATTAGTGATCAATGGAAGTGGGCCCAGCTCATTGTGGGTTTGTCATCATTGGGTTCTATTAAGAAAGTAGGGGGTATAAGTGGGTATAAGCCCATGATAAGCAAACCAGTGAGCAGGAACTCTTCAATGGCCTCTGCATCAGCTCCTGCTTCCTGCTTCCTGTCCTTTTGAGTTCCTGTCCTGACTTCCTTTGATGATGAACAGCAATGTGGAAGTGTAAGCTGAATAAACCCTTTCCATCCCAACCTGCTTTTTGGTCACGGTGTTTTATCGAAGCAATATAAACACTAAGACATCTTCTAAAGGATTGCCTATTTGAAGTGAATTGTTGCATTTGTGCTATAATTGTTCACAATTGTTCATCCTTATCTTTTAACTGTTTATATAATCAGCAGTCACAATCCTTCATTTATTTCAGATAATAAAAATTTGTATCTTCTTTTATCCTTAGTTGCTTAACTCAAGTTTTGTTGTTGTGGTTAATCTTGAATGAACTGGCAATTGGCCTCATTAATTTTCTTCATGGTTTTTCTCATTTCAATATTATTAATATTAATTTTACTATAACGTCTATTATTTATTTTCTACTGCTTCATTTATGCTTATTAATTCTTTTTTTTACTTAGATAATTGATATTAACACCCTCCCCCATGGAGGATGTTTTCTCAATGTCAACAAGAGTCAGATGTAATTGTCTATCTCTCCTTCTATTTGCATTAGTCTGGTATCCCACATCCTTATGCTTTCTTGTTAGGTACAGATGTAGTCATTACTGTTATCTCAGAGAGTTTTTGCCTCTTCTGTCATTATGTCACATCACCTTATAATGCACCTTGATTTAAAGTTTAATTTACATGTGTGTTTGTGTGTGTGTGTGTGTGTGCGTGTGCGTGTGCGTGTGCGTGTGTGTGTGTGTGTGTGTGTATGCGTGCACGCAAGCAGAGACAGATGTCATGATGTGTTTGTGGTGAGTATAGAATGACTTTCAGGAGTTGGTTCTCTCCTTGTACCACGTGAGTCCTGGGGCTTGCACTCAGGTTGTCAGGCTTGGTAGCAGGTGCCTTTATGTGTTGAGCCATCTTGTAGGCCCAGCTCCTGCGTGCTTTTGATGATAGTTAATATGGTGTACTTTTTAGGTTCCTTTGTTTTTAGGTTCCTTTGAAGTTTTGTACTTAAAGTGATTTTTTTGTAGAGCCTGTAGAACCAGATCTTAATTTTCTGTTTTGCAGATTGAGTCTCTCTCTTGTATCTGATGTGTTAAGAACATTAACATTTGAAGTAATTACTAATATAACTGGAGTCAATTCAAAAGTTGTCATTTGTTTTCTATTTTTTCTCTATTTTCCCCTTTTCAATCCTCCTATTTTTCTTTCTTTTGGTATAAAGTATTTTATATGGCTATATTTTGACTTGCTTCTTTTTTCTAATAGTTGTGATTCTTTCTACATTTTTAGCTATTGTCTAGAACATACATGTAACTAATTTAAAAATACTTTACATGTAAGAGCATACCATAAGAGAATACTCTTGATCCTTTCCACTTATCTTTAACAATATGTTGGTTACACATTTTTCATGCTTGTATACAATAATCCCCAGTGTGGCTTACTGTAATGCTTTTAAAATTATTTAAATATATTAAAATAAGAAAAATAAAGCATTTACTGGCCTTGTGTAGACCTCCTATGTTCTTTTTCCAACAGTTCTTATTTATTTGCTTGTTTCATCTTATGCTCCAGGTGTCCTTGTGTTTTTATTTTTAATGTACTTATTTTCATGTACATTCCTCATATAGAAACTACACTGCAAATCTCTTACAGACCTAATGAATCATTTACCTACTGTAATTCTGTTAATGCAGTGATAAGGTGTTGGGGAGAGACATTGTTTTATGATCTAAGTATAACCATTAGATTTAGTGGACTACAAACCCACCTTCAACAGAATTTCCTGCTTTCGTTGCCTCTTTTTAGTCAGACAGGAAGGGAAGAAGGGCTGGAGATGGACAAATGCCATTTTTCTCAGTGAGATGGTATACATGACAGTCTTTTCCTATAATATAGAACACATATGCTACTGAGAAAGCTCTTGACTGATTTTACAGTGTTTCTTCCTTGGATGACAAAGGTGCAAAGATAGTTTTGTTAACTCTTTGCAGTTTTCTGGTGTTAAATTTGCAATTGTAAAGTTTTCCCTCATGGAGCTCTTCCTACCTCAAACTCTAAGAGTTGTTAAAAGAAACCATTCCAGTTTTACCAGCTTTGTTTTTGTTTCTTTCTAGTGGTTTCTGCCTCAGATGAGCAGCTCTAGGTTTAGATGATCTTTTTCTCCATATTTTAGGATTATAATTTGCAATGTTCTCTTTGTTCTCTAATAGATTCTTGCAAAATTATTCATCTCCAATTTTCCTGGTTGTGAGGGAGCAATGGTTTCCAAACTTTATATCTTACAGATGAAAGCAGAATTTCTCCTGTGGGTACATAAAATTGTCAAAAGAGAAACTGAGTAGAGGGAAGTTATGAGGCTTTAGATGCTATAATATACATATATATTCTACACACACACACACACACACACACACACACATAAACATACATGACAAGTGTACATGTCATGTATGTATATGTGTATCTCTGTGTATATGTGTATATATAATAATTATATATTATAACATACATATATTAATAATATGTATATATATTATAATGGACAATAAGACAGGGGTAGCTCTTTAGAGACAATATAGCCCAGGACTGTGACGTCATTAAGAAAGGAAAGAATGATTACATAGTTGAACATGCTTAAAAGGTTTTAAAACACCAAGCAACAAAACCTATAGTCAAAATATGGAGAATGAGTATAGATGTGATTGTGTGTGTGTGTGTGTGTGTGTGTGTGTATGTGTGTGTGTGTGTGTGTGTGTGTGTGTGTGTTTGTGTTAGAGTTAAAAGCTCTCATGATTAAATTGATTTTCACAATGAAATTTGAACAAACAACATGTATATTTAAGTTTGAATTACTTAGAAAACCTCTGGAAAAAATTACTAAAAGCCCGTTTAGTGCTCATAAATCTAACTTGAGGAATAGAGATCAGAAAATGATAAACTATATTTATTTATGTGTCAACGAAAAAACATTACAAAATAACCCTGCAGACTGGAGTAGCTGAATATGACTTCTGTGAATCAAATTCTCAGGTATACATTTAGAAATTATCATGTAGATAATTAATAATTTTATAGAATAAGAGCATCCTCTGTAAAAATTGGGGGAGGGGGGCTACAATCTTTCTATATAGCTGATACTCTTATAAAGCCTAAGATGACTTGCCAGTATATAGAAAATATTGTATAACCATACATGACACTGGAGAAATAGCCCTGTTTATCTTCCAGAGCACGTTATACTTCCTAGCTGCACTCCCTACCTGGAGGAGAAACAGTTAAGTTACTGCACAAAGTTGTCTTCTGAGACTGGAAGCTAATCAGGCATGCTGAGGAGGCAGACCATCAAATCCAAGGTGGTAAGTCTAATTGCTTTTATTTGTGCTGTGTATACTGTGTGCATTCTGTCCCAGCGTAGAGCAGGCTTCAGATGAGGTTTCTCAATTAATGTGAAACAAGTTAGTCTGGGAACTTGAGTTCTATAATGATATTCTGAAGCTCCATTTCTTAGCGTGAAGCTGATGTATCATCATAGAACAGATTCATCATTCATTAGCTCCAAATCAAATCAACATTTCTTTCTAAACCCAGGAGCAATATCTCCTCCAAACTAGCTGTGTGAGTGCTACTTCAAGTACAGCAGCATTGTATCTGAAGATGATGAACCTGAAATATGTGCACTAAACAATCTCAACTGATTTCCAAGGTCAACTCTCACCTCAAACGGCCCAACTGGAGATTAGAAC
Source organism: Rhabdomys pumilio (assembly GCA_030674055.1). Classification (NCBI taxonomy): domain Eukaryota; kingdom Metazoa; phylum Chordata; class Mammalia; order Rodentia; family Muridae; genus Rhabdomys; species Rhabdomys pumilio. The sequence goes on from JANHMN010000019.1 coordinate 46,468,195, forward strand.
ACAGCATGGCATAATAGGGCAGGTATTAGGCAGTATGATCAGGTCTCCTGCCTCTCAAGCAGGTTTCCTGAGTAGTGAACAGAATAAGTCTGGCAGTGAAGAAATGAGCACATGTGGTTAAGCCATTAATAATACCCTTTTCGAACTTGTGTTCTGACTTTTCTCTTAGAAATAGTTTGAGGGCTTTGTGTGTGTGTGTGTGTGTGTGTGTGTGTGTGTATGTCTATGGTGAGGCATGGCTTTCCCCTTGGGTGGTTCTTTCTTCATATTTTAATATGTGTCAGGATAGTCTCTTTGTGTTTGTACTTTTTTATGAATTTTTCATAAAAGAAGCTTCCCATGAATAGTTGCTAATATTTCCATGACTTCTATTTTCCCATTTTCTTTATTCTTCTCCAAGCTTTATGAGTGCTTTATGATCGTGGATAGCTCTTCCTTCACTATGTAACAGTGAAGAGACACTAACACAAGGACTGTATTTCTTAAGAGATTAAAAAATCTATACAAGTAATTCCTCCATCTAAAACATAACTCTGCCACAAGCTAGATTTTATTTTCCTTTGGATTCACAAGAGATAAAAGCTCCATACAATTCCAAAGAAAGGATTATTAAATTTTTATCAGCTAAAATCAATAGCAGAGGTAACACCACGAGCCCAGGGGTCGGGGAAGGCATGGCTAATCCACTGAGGAAAAGGAGATTCTTTTATTTGATGAAATTTGGCTCAGTTGTATTTTAAATTCATTTGCTATATAATTAATTATTGCTCTCCAAATATAGCACAGAAAAAATTCATTTATTACTCGTCTTTCTGACTCTGTATGGCCAGGGTGCTTTGTATTTTAAATATTTTTTCAGTCTCTTAAAATATAAAGTAAAACATTCAAATTCAAAATAAGTATTCACTTTTGAGAATAGGGAAACCTGAAGGAAATATAAGCAGTCACCTGGGTGTTAGATCTTTTTTTCTTATACTCAGCTCTCATTAATAAGAGTGCTATATTTAATTAATCCCATTTTATAAGGATACACCTTGAAAAGACAACTTAATACTCATTTCTATATGTATCTGTGAGTAAGATTATCAAAAGATATTTTCTTTATAGAAAGTAAAATGTCAACAATCCATAAAGAAGCTGAAACTTCACAATTCTGACAAGTAGCATAAAAAACAAAGAAGAAAACTTCCACTTTTTACAAAGAGACAAGGAAAATATTTCTCCTAGAAACATCTTTAGTTTGAATGCCCTTTGGTGTTTAATAGCATGGCCTCAGTATCAAAGCTTCAGCACAGCATTCACGAACACATTTGTGATGCCATTGACCTTTGCTTTACAGCTCCAGGACTTTGTTTTGTTAACGAATCTTGTATAACTAAAGGGGTTGAAAATCGCCCATCTATCCAACCTTATTTGGCACTGACTTATTTTTGTGATTTTTCTCTATCATAGGTGCAATATTGTAGCTTTGGGTTGGAGAAATCTATCTTGAATCAACATATAAGTTCATAGATAGAATCCTTTAATAAGTGAGGATACCCCCAATAAGAACACAGGCACTCAAAGAGTGTGTACAAGGCTAGGTTGTTTATGTTAGATTAAAAAAAAATGTGTATCTCATGAAGCACGAATAGACAAAATTCTTTATAACTAATCAAATATTGTGAGAAGTGTTACTAATATATGTTTACTCAAAAGGTCCTCAAATAACTCACTGATGATTTTCTTGCCACCCCTCATGAGAAAAATATTTTCTTCATAAAATATGAAGAAAGATCCACCCAAGGGGAAAGCCATGCCTCACCATAGACATACACACACAAAAAAAGCCCTCACAATGTGGGTTTGGTTGCCACTCTTCTCTCAAGTTTTTTTTCCATTTCCCAAACATTATTTCTTTGTGTGTGTGTGTGGGGGGGGGTGTTTTCCAACATGTATGTACTTGCATTCCCCTACATCCCTGGTGGATACAGACACCAGAGTAGGACACTGTATTTTGAACTGGAAATAAAGACGATATGAGTTAATTTGTGATTACAGGGAATTAATCTTCCAGGGATTCCTGCAAGAGCACCAACTGCTACTTCTCCAGCCCACTATTTCAATTTCTCTTCTATTGTAATGTGTTTTACTATAGTTTTAGAAGTATCATAAGTCTATACGTTATTTCAAATAAAGTATTAGTTCAACACTTATTGTAATTGCTGAGACTAGTGGAGAACAAAAACATAAATGCACAGAGGTACAAATTAATAAAAACACCAGCATAGGAACTATAAGAAACCCACATTGCTGCATGCTCTCAATAGAACAGGCTGTGATTTAAGGAAACTGCTTGCTTATTACTTTCTCATATTCCTTTCAAGAATCTAGGAATTGGTGCATTGGCATACCATTGACAGCTACAATTTAGAAAGGTTACGAATCAAAAGGCTTAAATTGCTCTGTGAAACCTAACAGCCCATGAGCCACTACTCATGCCCCAGTTTGACAAATCAGGGTTCATGCATCCATTTCAGACATAATACCTTGTAATAAGGATGAACACTATCTCTTCAACTACCTAATAAATAGTTACCCAGGAAACGTATTATATCTTCTTTTATAGAAATTCCAAAGAAGTAGATGTTATTGTTATCACAGTCTTATAGACTATGAAGCAGATATTTACAAAGATAACATAGCATATTCCAAGTCATGTAGGTTATAAATGTCAAACTGGGATGTGGATGCAGTAGTGCTGCAGTGTACTGTGGCCCATGATTTCAGCACCTGGGTGGTGAACAGTTCCCCCCCTTTTTTTTGGACTCTCCTTAATCAACTACCATAAAATCCAAACAGTTTGAAGCCATGATTTGCTAAGCATATATTAATCAACTTTCCCAGGGGTAAACTTTAAGTAATGAGTGTAGAAGTCTGGGAGTGTCAGTTCCAACTCTGAAGCTTTCTCTCTCATGAAACTCTTTGTAGAACTGAGCTCAAGTCCCATCCAGAATGGGAAATAGCTCACTGACACTTCGTTTTGTCTCCTCTCCCTTTGATATCTCAATTATCCTGTTCCTTCACTCAATAAAATCCTAACAAATGGGTAAGGAAAACAAAATAGCTTTTCAAATAAAATATTTTATAGTTTATTCACATATAGAAATATATTGTACACTATAGACAAATAAAATTATGCATATATATACATAACATATATATAAATGATACATATACATAAAGTCATGAGCCATCTTGATTAGATTTATACTAACTTTTGAGAAGGAATATTCAAGTCACTTCCTGCCAATAACAGGAAATGTGTTATTAATTGTATTTGAAGAAGTATTTAGAAAAAATAAACTTAGTTGTTCTTTTGTTGCCATTTTGTCATTAACAGGGCTTATTTAATGCAACTAAAATGAGTTTTTTTCAAGTATGGATGCTTATGTTGTTTGGGAAATTATATTTTTAAAAAATAACAAAGGAAAAAGTAGTGTAGACATCCATAAGATGTGAACAAACGTTATTTATGCTGTAACTTACTTCATGCTATAAATGAAATACATAAAATCTAAAAAGCCCTATTAGTGAAAAGAGAGTGGAAAGATACGGAGAGAATTGGTTTTGATAAAAATTTTTATACGGATAACGTGATTAATGTGATGATTCTTATTCTGTGTTTATTTAGGCCTCACTGAGAAACAACAGCTTCAAAATAGATACATATTATAAGAAAGTCTCAGGTACAAAATACATGTCTTAACTCCACACTCCCCACAAAAAATACCTACTGTGCACAGTTAGAATCTCCTTGGAACTCTGATATTTTGTATTCTTTAATAATTGGCAACTTTTAAACTACATTCTTCTAACCCAAACCTTGCCAGCACATCTTCTACTTATAAGCTAGCAGCTAGTCTATGAGTAGGCTGCAATTCCTTCTTTGCTTTGAATGATACCTTTGTTTCTTATTGCTTCACACCTGCTTTATACTTGATAATACAATCTCTTTCATGATGTTTTCCCATCTATATTTTAAAAGTATGACTGGCAAATTCTCATCTTACAAATAATTGAGCATTATATAAATTTTTGCCTTTAGAAAATAAATAATAGGCTGCCATAGAAAGAATACTTAACATATAATACAATTTTTTACTTTCTCAATGTTTTTATATTCTAGAGAAAAAGATGGTATCTGTCTTACTTTTCCTGTGGCTCTGATAAAATGCCAACATCAGCTTATGAAAAGAAGTATTTATTTTGGTACCGTTTCAAGAGTCAGCCCATTATGGCAGTTGTGTTTGGGCACCAGGAGCTTGAAGCCACTGGTAATGCATCCACAGTCAGGGAGAAGAAATCAATACATGTTGTTTGCTAGCTTTCTCTGTTTTGTGCAGCTTGAGAACCAAGACCAGAAAATGTTGCTACCATATTTTAGAGTGAGCTTTCCACTTCAATAACTTAGTCAAGATAATCCTTTTCAGTCATGCCCCAAACTACTGTAGTTTAAATAATTCTTCATAAGTGATGCAGAAGGGTTGGTTATCTACTGTATGGCTTAAAATTCTGTCAAGGTCACAAACACAGAGCTTTACAATGTATAATCTATTTTCTGATATATTTGTATAAATCATTAAAACACTGTAAACCTTAAAATTTATTATATAACTATAATTTTTTGATTACTCTTATAGGTGTAATTTTTATCTTGAGCTTTTAGATAATAAACATATCTAAATATACATTTATTGAAAATTTCTGCAGTGGGTTGAAAAAAGCATAATAATGTTAATTAATAAGTACTAAATAGAATTAATGAAATACTTATATGTGCTAAACATTGTGATAATTGTTTTATTCATGTCACTTCACTCAAATTGTCATTATTTTTATATTTGAGGAAGCTGAATTTCAGAGAGCAAAATGGCTTGCCTAATTCCACCAAGTAATTAGCAGATAGCTGAAAGGGTAGGAGTGGGGTCATAACCCAATGTCTTTAAAGTTCAAGCCTGCTCTTAACTGCAAATCTAATGAACTGAAGAAAAAGAATGCATTGATTAGCAAATGACACTTTCTTTGGACTGAAAAAAGCTAGCTCAATTATAGCTCTTGAGAATAATTCTGAGCTCAAGAATTTTGTCAAACTCTAAATATGACTCAATTATTGTTTTGCACAATAACAGATGGGCAGAGAAGCCCAATACTGAGTCCAAATCTGTGTCTCTATAAGCAGTCTTTCTGTTTACATAAAGCTACCCCACAGAGCAATTTGTTTTGAAAGTCCATGGCCATGACTATTCACTTTACACCTGACCGAGCAGCGAATTCAGACGAGGTAAATTGGAAGAGCCATGGTCGGAATAGATAATCAGCTAGCAAGAAATTGGTGCTGTTAGCTTAAAAAAGTGAAATGACCGCTGTGAACTGTAGAAGTCATTTTGGCTGAAATTGCACATACATTTTTATAAGCTTCAAATAAAATCATTAATTTGGAAACTAGACCAGTGCTTCCTGTTTCTGTATCTGTTTTGATTAAGTTAACAAAATGTTTTATGTATTTGTTTTTCAAAAATCTTTAAGTATAATTGAGTAATAAAAACAGTATATAACTGCAAAGTACAATGTGATATTTTTGTGCATGGTGCACGGTAAGATGCCTAACTTGTGTTGGGTAACATACACAGTGCCTCATAGATGTAACATTTTTAGGGCAAGATGTATATGAGAACATTGAAGATTTCTTAGGAATAATTAAGTCTGCAATAGATTGTGGTGTTACCCTGGTGTGCGATTAATATTTTGAAGCGTTTTTGATGTAATTGAAACTATCCATATTAATGTCTTTTACCCTTTATTCACATACAATTAACTTTTCCAGATTCAATATGTGAGTTGCATCATGGCACTTTTGCCTTTTTGCACCTGGCTTATTTTGTTTATTATCAAATTTTTGATTTTCTCTGTCATTTTGAATCACAGGGTTTCTCTCATTTTTGACTAGCATGGGACACTGTAAATGACTCATCTTCTTGTTCTTCTTTTCCATTGACAGACATTTCACGTCATTTCACACACTGACTACTGTGAGTGATCTTTTCAAAATATTATTTTCATTTCTAGTTGCCACCTGGTTTCATACATCAGCAAATGGGAGGGCAGATATTGTTTCAAGAAGTTCCTTTTACTTCTGTTTGCATATGCCCACTAATAAGATTTCTGAAAAATATGGAAGCTTTGATTTCATTTTTTTGCAATGTCATTTTTGCTGTTTTCTATAATGATCACACAGCTCAAATTTTCTGTAAGTAGTGTATAAATACCCCTTTCTTAAGAATCCCTATTACTTTGTCTCTTTTGCCTTTTTATTTAAAAAAATTAAAGCTTTTTCATAATTATTATTTAAGAAAACTAAATGAGATTGAATATCTTGAGAAACTATTCGAGCATTTTTGACATTTTTTCTTTCATTTTGAGATTATATGGTTCCATTATTTCTCCCTTCTCTTTACTCCCTTCAAAAGTCTTCTGTATACCCCTCCTCACTCTCTCTCAAATTCATGGCTTCCTTATATTAATTGCTGTTGTACATGTACACATATAAACAAACACATACATAAACACACAAACAAACACACCCAGTCCAAAATATCAACTTCTTAGTCTATAAATCTTACTCTTATGTCTGTGTATATCTTCAGGGATGACCATTTTGTATTGGGTAACCAACTGTCCTGCTCCTTGGTGAAGACCATGTCTCTTGTTTTCAGCATTTCTTTGTGGCCTGCAGTTCTTTGTGTAGGGTGAGGGCCACCCAGTCATCTCCTCATCTATTTTGGCGTGTCCATAGTTCCTGTCCTTGTTCATCTCGAGAGGGTGAGTATAACAATGATGAGACCAAATTTAATAGTGGTTTAAAAACTCAAAGTATAGTTAAAAATTAGCAATTGATAACTGGTGATATTCAAATCTATTTGCAAACACCTGTTGGCCATTTTAAAATTTTCTTCTGAGACCTACTCATTTGGTCATTGATAATCACACTGTTTGTTTTATGCTGTTCAGTTTTGGGAGTTTCTCATCCATTTTTGACATTATTCTTTATCAAATGTGTAGGCTACAAATAATTTACCAGCACCCTGTGGGTCTTGTACCACAGCGGTCATTTGCCCTGTAGATCCCTTTTAGACTGAGACAACCTCGCTTGCCTATTTTGTTGCCCATACTGTTGGGTTCAGGTTCAAAATTATCCTTGCTCACAAACATCAAGGAGCTTCTTCCTGCACTGCCCTCTAGCACTTTCACCTTTCCAGAATCACGCCATGAAGCTTTTAATCCCTTTGAAGTTGACTTTTATATGTGATGTCACATGAAGGTTTACTTGTCTTCTCTTGCATATGCGGTCATCAACTTTTAGCAATGTGTTTATTAAAATGATCCTTCTCCCAGTACTTTCTTGGCATTCTTGTTAATTAAGTGACTAAAATAGTCATATTTATTTCTTGGTTATTTTTCATTCCTAAGCATCAAGCTGTTTTGCTTATTACACCTTTCAATATGGTTTGAAATTACCTGCCCACAGCTTGGCTCATTTTTCCTCAAAATAGCTTTGGCTATTTGGAGCTTTGCTTGGTACAAAGGTATATGAATATGAAGATTTTTCTTTTAATGTTTTCTAATTCTTTTCAACAGTGCTGGCTAGTTTTTTTTTGTCAACTTCTAGAGTCACCTGAAAAGAGGGAGTTTCAATAGAACAATTACCTTCATTAGGTATACATGTTTGTGTGCATTGGCACCCATGAGAAAGTCATCCTGGGAATTATAAGAAAACAGGCTAAACGAGCCACGGGGAACAAGACAAGCAAACAATTCCTCTGTAGCTTTTGCTTCAAGGTCCTGCCTTGAGTTTCTGACTTTGTTTCCATTGGTGATGAACTATAACCTATAAAGTTAAATAACCCCTTTTCTTCCTCAGGTTTGATTTGGTCTTCTTTCTTATCACACTATCAGAAAACAAGCTACTACAATACATTATATTTTTTTGATGTATAGATATTTTGCTTTCTTAGTTAGACCAAGCTGGATAAATTCAGAGATCTGCCTACCCCTCCTTCTCAAGTGCTGGCAGTATTACCACACCCAACTTAAGTAAGTTTTGTTGTTATTGGTTTTGTTTGCTTTATTTTTTTTTTAAGTTTCTATTTTGTCCTAATTCTTGAATAGACCTAGAACCTCATACAATGGGAGGCGTTTATAGTTTGTGCTCATGTAGGCTATCCTGTTGTTGAAGAAGGCCTAGAGACTGCATCTAAGACTTTGTCCACAGAGTGAATACTCTGGTGCTATCCTGCAAGCTGAGTCAAAAAACTCCCTACATTATTGGGTTGAGCTGGAGTCTGCATGAATCCTAGGAGCACTTTGGACTGGGAAGTAGACTAGACTGACTATGGGGCTAGTCTGCCTGGGACAATCATGAACCCTGAGTGTACTGGGCACACTAAAAAGCCTAGTTTGTGACTTCTGGCTGATCTGGTGATTGGGACCATGAAGGTCCCAGGTCAATCCTGTGGTGATCTAGGGGCCAGAATCATTAGGGGCTCAGTTCAGTCTCTGAATCTACTCGATATGCCTTGGCCTGAGGTCTGTTGGAACTTGAAGATATTGGTCTGAGGTATGGGTTGGAACTGATACCTGAGCATGAGTTTTAGTATCAGAATATTTAAGACTGATTTGTATATTAACATGGATCAGTGCATAGGACTCCAGGTATCCTTCTGGAGACTATGGCTATGAGGCTCTGTGGTAGAATACACCTGTCATTGGGACACAACTTAACGATGCAAGTATAGGGTCTACCCTATTTCTAGTGTAGGGACTGTATCTGCTAGGGCCATCCGGGAGACATAACCAATGGTCTGACATTGGCTTTGATCAGACTAAGCACACTCTATAAATGCTCTACTTGAATCTGGGCTCTGACAACAGGTTACTCCGAGTCAGACTTGAAGCTAGGGCCAACGCAAGTCCATCTGTTCATATCATCCTCTAGTCCTATGTATCAGCTTTGATTTCTTTCCTGTGCCATGTTGTCTAGATTTGGAGGATGGATAACGTACAGCTATGGTTTGGCTATAGTTTGAGTGTATCCTCCAATTTTCTTGTATTTGAAGGATGGTCTCTACTGTTGTGTGATTTTAAGAACTCCACATGTCATAACGAACATCGATCTCTGAAGTGATTAAGGTAGCTCCCATGGAATCGTGTGCTAATTCTCCTATAAGGTAGTCATTTCCTGTTTCTGTTCTTCCTTCTGCTTTCCAGTCTTCCTATGTGATCTCTCCCTCACAGAAAACCTTTGCACTGAGGATATCTGCCATCCCAAACTACGTTCAAAGCTATGGAGCCATCTAATTTTGGACACAATGACTTCCAAAGCTCTGAGTTAAATAAAGTTGTTTTTCATGAACCTTTAGCCTGAGCTAATTTACTGAAGCAATAGGAAACAGAATGATACATGCCATTATGTGACTCTATCCTTACCCTTCTCAGTGGGTTTTTCATTATCCTCTGATACCAGATAGACCCTGGTGCTGTCTTTAGGTTTGCGAAGATATTGTTAGGCATGGATAGCTGTTGAAATTCATATGTCTGTGAAGGAGCGAATGTTGAAAAATCATATTCTGCTGCCTTGATGACAAAACTCTTCCAGATACAGATTTGTATTTTTAGAGAAAGACATCACTTATTTTCAGAGCCAGGTTTCCTTTCCTGGAATTAATGCTATCACTTAAGGGCCATAGTATTCTCTGAAGACATTATATATGACTGCAAAGGCAATGTTTTCAAATAGATTATGATGAGATGAGCTGTGTATTTACTAGAAAGACTAAGTGTTTATTACATGCCAAGTTTATTTAAAATATAAATAAGAATATTTAATCTCACAGAACTAATTTTATACAGAAAGGTGAAGTAAGGTTTTCTCATGTTTTTAAAATATGTATTTTATAGGCCTGTGTATATGTACACATATGAGATTGTATAAGAAAATATTTGTCACGACTTAGTACTTCTATGGGAAACAAGCTTGGCTATTTATAGGTGTAGTGTCCCTAATTAAATGTAACAATATATTTGACAATTAAAATAAACTTGAGAATAATTTTCTTTTTGGAGTACCCTTTAGAAGTAAAGTAAGGTATTTGCCCCCTGGCAAAAAGAACATGTGGATTTGAAACATTCCAAATGCATGCAATTTTATGAGCTATTTTTTTCAGTGTCTTATATGTAACTCGTTCACAAACTCTATAAAACCTTATAAAATCAATACACGAAAATAAAAGATTAAACTTTGAATGTTATTTAGATAATTGAAATGAATAACTGGAATCAATCTTTATTTTGAATTATTCCCTCATTGTCATGTTATTTGAGATGACGGATTTCCTTTATCAGCAAGTTCCTGATTTAGGTTGTATATGTATACAAATTGCCATGTTAGCCTAAGACCACTGCCTGGGAGAATAGAGCTTTATGACTAACTCATCTCTTCATGCTGCTGTTGGTTTGGTTTGGTTTATAGGTCATAGGTATGTTGTGGTTTGTGATAGGCTTTTTTTTGGAAAGAAAATCTGTTCTGTATTATATTTAAAATAAAAATTCATCATTGCTAGAAGTGTTTTCTTTGCTACAAGGTAAATTTATATTGCATATTAGTTACTCTTCTCGTGTGTGTGTGTGTGTGTATGTGTGACATAATGCCTAACCAAGAGTAACTTAAGGGAGTAAGTTTATTTGTACTCATGTTGCAAATGGAAAGAGCTCAGTGTTGGAGGTAAGGATTGGCAACAGGACAATAAGACAGCTGTTGGTATTACATCCAGCCACAAAGCAGAGAGCTTTATGGGGCTTACTTTCTCCTTTTTAGTCATTCCAGGGCCCAACTTGTACTCAGGGTAAGTCTTCATACCTCACTTATCCCAATCTAGAAAACTCTTCATAGAGGTTTGTTTTGTAGGAGTCAATAGACCCTGTCAGGTTAAAAATCAACACCAACCACCAGTATATATCAGTGCACGGTCATTTATAAATGCCATCTAAGTCCCTTTTCTTTGGCAGTCATATATTTTTCAAAATTTCTTTTAAGTACAAATGATTGTCTACCATTGTTCACATCTGCGCCATCTTTGTTTGAGATGATGACTGTTTCAAATGCTTTGATTTTATTTTCATAAGTGACACTAAAGCTATGTTGAGAAGCATGTAACAATTTCTTGTTAAACTTGGGCCAAATGAAACGTCTAGAATACTTTAATCACATATAGTACCCTGTTTTTATCCAAGTCATACTAATACTTTATATATATTTTTATATAAAATTTGATTACTTTGTTTTTTGTTATGTTTTACTTAAACTGTTAAACAGTATTTATGCTATAATACAAATGTCATAATGTAAAAATTTTTTTACTAACAATTATGCCAAAGATACAAGTTAAATATTTTTCCTCTCTGTTGCTTTTAATCATAGAAGTTATTGAATATGTTGGATAGCACATGTTTTACTAAATAGCTCGTTGTTAGTATCATTATTTTCAAATTCAGTAAAAGTTAATATTGTCTCCATTTTATGTATATGAAACCTAAAACTTAGAATTTGACTGTTTTATGGTTTAACTGTGTGAATTTGACTGTTTTGTGGTTTAATTATGTGAATAGTACAATTCTAATTCCAATCCAGGATTACTTTCCTATAAACCTATATAAACTTCCCTTTTATTATTTTTTAAAATTTATTTATATATTTATATCCAAAATGCTGCCTCCCCTCTCAGAACTTACAGAGTTCCTCCCCATCCCTTTTCTTTTCTGAGAAGGTCCCTCACATCATCCCACCCTGGTGTATCAAGTCTTTGCAGGATTATGTGCATCTACTCCCACTGAGGTCGGACAAGAGAGTCCTCTGCTGGACCAGCCCCTCTATGCTCTTCGGTTTGTAGCTTACTCTCTGGGAGCTCCCAGAAGTCCAGATTAGTTGACTCTGTTGGTCTTCCTATAGGGTTGTCATTGCCTTCAGGGCCTTCAGTTCTTCCCTTAACTCTTCCATAGGGGTCCCCAACCTCTGTCCAGTATTTGGGTGTTAGTATTTGCATCTGTCTCAGTCAGCTGCTAGGTAGAGCTTCTCAGAGGAAAGCTATGCATAGCATAGAATTATTAATAGTGTCAGGGATTCATGCTTGCCTATAGGGTAGGTGACAGGTTGAGTCGTTCACTGGTTGACCATTCTTTCAGTCTCTACTCTATCTTTGTCCTTGCATCTCTTTTACACACAAATAGCGTTGGGCCAAATGTTTTGTAGGTGGGTTGGTGTCCGAATCCTTGCCCTAGGAGTCCTCTGGAAGTGGTCTGTTTAGATTCCATATTTCAACTGGTGGACACTTCAGCTAAGATCACCCACATTGACTCCTGGGTGCCACCTCCACCATAGGTCTTTGGGAATTCCAAGAGATTCCCTCCTACTCCCAGCAGCTACATATTTCCAATCATTCTTCTGGCCTTCTGTGCCTTTTTCTTGCGTCTCCCCCATATTTGATGGAACTTCCTTTTTAAAAAAGCAAAAAATACTTTAGTATGCAAATTGTGTCTATAAACCAGCAGTTTAGAACTTGTCTAAATTGCCTGCTAAACAGTATGACATATGAAATATTACTTTTATTTCAGAGGATCATTAGGATAATTGACACACAGTGTTCTTTTGGCCTAAATACTGGATTATCTTATTGCCCATTTGCCATATCAGTTTTAACTTATTTTCCCTCAGAAATTTTCATCACTGTACCCAGTTGCAAAAAATGTAGTGTTTATCTTAGAAGGTTAAACTATTGTTCTTCTACCCAATGTAATTTATACTTTATCAATAGATACATTAGTCAAAAGAATCTAAGTCAAGTGATATTTTCCAAGTCTACTGACCTTCTAATAAACAAGAGAGTTCAACTGAACTCCTCTTAGGAGCACCACATCAGTCACCTTGTTCAGAAGGGTCAGAGTGGTTTTTCTGCTCAACCTCCCATAATTAATACAAATTTCAGGTTAACATTTTATAGGCTAGTCTTTGAGTAACACATGTTACAAACACAATGCATAATCCCTAGTTAAAAATTTGCTTGTGAAAAGCAACGTACTGAAAATCAAATGAAATGATTACTTTCCAGGTAGAGAGAGAGAGAGAGAGAGAGAGAGAGGGAGAGAGAGAGAGAGAAGAGAGAAATATTTGTTCCCCATTCACCATTTTATTAGAAAGGAAAGCCACCCCTTCACTTTTCTGGAAGTATTTTGTAACTCAACCATCAAGCAGAGCTGTGCATGTCAGTGGATGTTGAATTTCTGTTGACATTGAAACTGGCATGGATCTTGTCTAAAAAGTTTTTAAAATGAGTACAATTGGTTTGAAATATCTTTTATTAACAAGCAACAACCATTTATGCTTTGTGTATTTGTAAAACAAAAGCAACAATTCAGTCTCAGAGACCACAGATCAGCTTTTATGGGAGGTTCTGAGGACCTTGTTTACCACTCTAGCTGGTCATCTGAACCTGGAAGAGTGGGGCTTAAAGTTGAGGCATATAAAAGTCTCATGCAATAGCCGACTTTGTTCAGAGCACCAGAACTTATACTACAAGGGTTAAGAAGTCACCCTAGAATAGTATACAATTACAAAGGTAAGCCACACATGGTGAAAACATGATTTTCTTTAGAGGCATGTGAACAACAACAGTTGAGGTAAACTCATTTGTGTGCACAAGACGTGGATACTTGGGATGAGAATGAAACCGCATCCCAAAGCAATTCTATGCTTTGAAGAAACTGAGGTCATAAGACTAATGTCTTTCTTTTTGTTTATTTACCAACACTCTGAATTCTCACATGACTCCATGTTTGAATGGTGTTCTGGCAGATCACATTTCGTGAAGGGCAGAATGTTGAAGAATTTCTAAGTTAGTTTAAAAGTGACTGAAATGTATTTACAGTAGTTCTTCACTATTACAACCCCTCCCACCCAGCACCTTCTCACTAGAGCAACAACTTAAGTACTAGAGAACAGAGTTTCTTCATCCCGTTTCATTCAGAAACAGATAAACGTCTGCAACTTCAATATTCTTTGTCATGAAGGTGTTTTTTTTTTGTTTTATCAGAAGAAGATATGTAAACTAAATGATCTATCCATACCCTACTCCATACCTAAAATGCAATATTAAGACAGTCAGATTATTATGCCTGAAGTAGAAAACTAAATTCAAGAATTGAAAGCAATTGGTGCCCAGTAGTCACTGGTCTGATGAAAATCTAGAATTTATATAATCTTAATTCTTGACTTTGGCGAGGGATACTTTCTGAGGATAATTCCCTAGGACTCCCATCTCTGTCCTGGTTCAAAGAAGATCAGTTGTTTGTTTAATGGAGAGGTACATTCAGAGGATGCTCCTTCTGAGGGGATCTGTGAGAAATTTGAGGTTTGAGGTTTTGACAAAGGGCTTTTTCCTTGGGACAGTCACCTCAAGAATATTTTGTTATCTGATTGGGGATATAGATTGCTCATAGAGCATTTGCCAAGGGTATTTTGTTACCAGAGGAAACTTTTTAATGCATATAGTTTTATTTGGGGGCATAGTGATCCCTATTTTCTTTATCTGAGAAAGTTATTTTTGAGTTCCTCTCTCTTCTCTCACATTTTAACAGCAGGGAGAAAGCAAGAGGCCACTGCAATATTCTGTCTGAAAATCTCACAGTTAAATAAATTTCCCTTGTTGTATATTACTGCAGGCAACTGCTGGGGCAAATTCCTGACATTACAGAATAAAGATCTACCATCTTTCAGTTTTCAACAACATTTATTTACCTTCACAAAGCTCTCAGCAGTAACAGCAGTGAAGCTGTTTTGTCTCTTCCATTTTGGATACTGATATTGTGGGAAATTGTTTACTGGCTCTAAATGTTTTCTAGTGAATTCCTTCCAGTCTTATAAGGATCATACAATATGAATAAAGGAATAATTTGACTCAACCCTTTCCTATTTATGTAAGCATCATGCTATAGTTGGTTACACTACTGGAACACCCTCCACCCTATTTGTATAATTTTTATTAATTTATTTTTGTATTGCCCTACATAAGACTGTGGGCACTGTAATGATTAGAAACAGAGAGAATGGAAACTTTTCTTTTGTTATGATTTTAGATGAAGTGTTTTCATTTTTTCTTTTTACTGAATTTAAGTTATTTTTTCCTTATAGAAAAATAACTTAATAGTTAATTATAGTCTTTATAGAAATAGTCTTTATAGTGTCTTTAGGATGCAGTATTCACTGGCTCAGCAACTGTTGTTACTTGTTCAAGACCCATACAAGATAAAGCCAGTCCACGTGTCAGGCTGATGAGGGAGCATCTTCTCACTTTGTTGATATTATTGATTGATTTGTTTCATAAACACACTTGCATTTTTATATATTAGCTTAGTTTTTACATTAGAACCCATAATAGCACCTTACCAATTTCAGCTTTGTTCTTCATCATGTTAATTTCATTCAACATAAAATTGTATTAAACTTATTTTGTAGGTGAAGATGTTGAGCAAGAGAGTTTCAGTAACTTACTCAAGAGTCATGCAAATAATAAGCACTGAAACTTATAGCCCCTGCTTTCCTTGTGATATACTTGCCATTTTATTTTGATAATTATTAGGTAACCAGTAACGTTATTCTATTTTATATATGTATATATATATACATATGTGTGTATATATATGTATATATATATACATATATGTGTGTGTGTGTATGTGTGTGTTTGTAAAATGAATTATGTATGAGAAATATAAATCTAGCATTAAACATAGGGATTTACTAGTATGTCATGTTTTCAAAAATTCCTAGTAATATTGAAGCCAGCGACATTTTCAATTAAACATGGTTTGTCTGACAAACTCTAACACTACAGGAGATGAGTGGTGACTAGCAATTTAGTTTTCTTGATCATTTCACTAAATCCTAAAGATTCCTGTGGAGGGAAATTGTACTTTCATCTAGATAGATATGCACATACTATCTTGTCTTTCCAGAAAATATTTTTCTCTCACTAGAACATCATAAAAGACACCATTTTTATGTGGTCTTATACTGGAATTTTTGTTGCCGTTCAATGTATCTGTTTTCAAAAGTAACTTTGAAGAGTTTCAAGGGCTGTCTAAGATCAGTTGAATGTTTGATTAATGCAGCAACAAAACTCAACCCAGCCAATAGAAATGCATGCTATAAATAACCGCGGCCACATTATCATTTCATTATGAGTCTAATGAAATATTGTTTTAAGGAGGGAGCCGCTGCTGACAGCAGTGCAAAACAAGACATCAGAGATTCCATTTAAGTGCCGGGGGCAGTGTTATTTACTGCCATCCACTCATGTTACTGCCAGCCTTTTTAAATTTACAAAGAGGGAATATTTCTTCTCAGCTCATGACAACTGAAGGGGAAGCCATATTGGTGGAAATACAATCTAATAAATGACCAAATAAGACTTTGCTTTTTCTTCTGTTGAAGTTACATAAAATTGTAAAAGCAGCGACCTATCTGTTTCAGAGAAATCAGAATTCAGAAATTCAAAATACGACTTCTTAGTAGTACTATTTTCGAATCAAATTATACCACCCATCTCATCATTTTCCTCAATGTAGCTTTTAAAATTCAATACCATTAACAAAATCAAATTATCACAAATCAAACTTTCTATTTCTGTATTTCAATTCTACTTAGACACAGATATGCAAGTACCACATAGGCATTCATACACATGCATGCAT
>JANHMN010000019.1:46496884-46552774 GCA_030674055.1 Rhabdomys pumilio
CCACATTTGCATGCATGGATGGGCTCATGTGCATATCCATGCATAACACACATGCATACACACACACACACACACACACACATACATATATACATACATACACATACATACATACACACACATACATACACACACATACACACACATACACGCACACACATACACACATACACACATACATACACACATACACATACATACATACATACACACACATACACACACACATACATACACACACACATACACACACACATACACACACACATACACACACATATACACACATACATACACACATACACATACATACATACATACACACACACACACACACACACACACACACACACACCTACCCCACAGTCTTTCCATTCATGAATACTTTAAGTTAAAAAACAAATTAAAAATGTTTCTGTCTCACCTTTTTCTTTTTTTAATGAAATAAAGAATAATGAGGCAAGGAAATCATTACATTGTTCTGCTTCTTAGTAATCAAAAACATGTAAAGAGGATTTTTTCAAATGATACATCGTTTTTTGCAGTACAATCAGAGCATTTATCAGCTTACCTAATAAGTTACTTTTAGTTTTCAGCTAAAATATGAACTATGGAAGTTGCAGATTCATATCTTAAATAATAATCCCCATTAATTAATGCAATTACAGCATATAATCATCTAATCTTGTCTCCCCACTCCTTTTTGCATGTGTTTTAATTACTTATCAAAGCCAGTCTTCCGTTAACATAGCTACATTTTAGTATGAAAGGTATTTGCAGAGATAAATTACTGTTTCAGCTATCACCCAAGAAACATAGATCTAATTTCTCATACATCTTTCCAGTTACTTAAGATCCTTCAGAGACTTTAGACCTCAGACATTTGAACTCCAGCACATCCTGCAAGACTGGGTCACACTGTTTTTTTAAGATCCTTAAATTTCTACACATTAAAAAAAAATCTTTTAACTTATGTTCTTAAGATGCTTGGATACAATATGTAAACCTAGAGAAGACACTACCTTATCGTTTCCACTGACGCTTTTTTATTATTGGATATTTTATTTACATTTCAGATGTCATCCCCTTTCCCCATTTCCCCTCCCTAGAAAATCCCGTGCCCCCTTTTCCATTTTGCTTTTATACAACTCTTTTTAAATGTTAATCAAAGGCTTTATAAGTATGATAATGCTCAATCAGAAGTGTAACCCAATACCCTACCTAGATATATAAACTATCTTTGACTGGTGGAGACACGTGAACATCTGCCTCCATGTCCCCCACCTCTCTTTCTCTCTCTTTCTCTCTCTCATCACCTAGCTTCTCTTCTACTTCATCTTCTCCTCTCCTTACTCCATCTTTTCCTCTCGGTGCTCCTTCCCCCTGAGCTCCTCCTACCTATCACCCTTCCTGTTAAAGTAAAACTTTTCTCTCAAAATACAATTAGAGCATAATTATTCCTATTTGTACCAGTGAGGTACAAGATAGTCCTAATACCCATTCCATCATTTTGTTGACTAACCAGAACCTCTGTCGTCTCTCTTGACTAAAACACTTAGTTTTGAACCTGGCCTTTTTCTTGGCTTTAGAATGAATGTCAGCTGAAAACCATCCACCATTTTCTCTCAAAGTAAATAGCCAGGCTTGGCTATGAGACTATAGGTCTTCAACCCCATCAGAAATTTAGAATGACTGAGTTAGCTGAAATTATGGGAAGCACAAGGCTTAGCTTCTAAAACTTAGCCAATTTATAGAGACCGCTGAACACCTCCACAGTCCCTAAAGTATCTAATTTGATTGAGTTTACCAGTTCATAGAAGGGACCTGAATATTACATCATCACCTCCACTCCCTAGATAATCCTGTTTTTGAAATCTTTTCCTTTAAAGTCAGTGCAAATAAACTTATTTAAGTTATTTCTGTGTCAGTTAATGTAGTTTCCCTCTCTCGGCTTCAAAATCTAGAATTCTGTGAAAAGACAAGCTCTTTAACAAGACTAGCTTTGTTAGGGTAGGTTCAACATCAATGAGAGACCCTGCCTCCTTACATAAAGTGGAAAGTTATTGAAGAAAAACACTTATGCATACATACAAGTACACACTTTGTACACATACATATACGCTCAAAATAAAAAACAAAGGCCAAAGATACTAACAAATAAGGAAGCTACACACACACACACACACACACACACACACACACACACACCATATACTTATACACATACATATACATATGCATCAGCATATGCATATTCATCCTTTTATATATATATATGTATATATATATATACTGTATATATCTGTATATACAGATATATCTCTGTATATATCTGTAAATATATAGAGATGTATATATTTATATATATACTGTAAGGAGAGACCAAATGCCATTGTTTTTATCCCACTTGTGTATTTCCAAGGATAACAGTGTCTTCCCAGTCCAACAACATTTGGTTAAGGTTATAAGAAGTCTTATCCATGGTTAGTCAAGTTCAGAGCAGTTGAGAGCACTGAAATCCTTATGAATTCCCAGAGGGCTCTCTCTGATCTAGGTGACATTCACCCAACCATGAAATGTAATTCTCACTTTTCCTCCTAGAAAGTAATCTCCTAAAAGCGCTTTCAGTTCTAACAGACACTACATAAAATTTAGTGGTTTTAGAAATGAGCACTTTCTACTTTTTAACTAATACTTTACAAATTCCCAAGTGATAATTTTGTTTTTAAGAGAACTTTGGTTGACCCAGCTTCCAGCCATTTTGTTCTCCTTTAATCTTTCCTGGTGTCTTTCCTTCTCTCTTTCCCTCATTTTCAGTGAGCTCAATTGTAGAGAAATGGATGTTTAATTTGCCAAGATCATTAATAGGGGATTCTGAAGTTTCAGGCAGAAAAAATATTTTTAATTAACTTAAAATTAGTGGCGTAAAAATGAAGTGACTGAACAAATGTACTGTTAATCTATACACACTTATGAAAGACTTTCTGTAAAAAAATTGGAGAGAGTATTCATTCATGCCTCCAACAATCTTGAAAGAGAAGCATGCACTGAGATATCTTGTTTTGTGGCTAGTTTTGTGTCTAAGATTCCCCCATATTCTAAACAGGCATCACCTTTTTACTTCTTAAGATGCACAATTATTTCTATAATCAGAAACTGAGAAGCTAAAACCAGATGAGACATTTCAGAGATAGTTACCAAAGAATGCATTAGGTTGTCTTTCTGTTTTTCCCTTTTACTATTCATGGTGACTATTATTGTGAGAGTTGTTTACCTTTGATGCTCTCTATGCCAAAACACCTTTTCAGTGCACTATCATTTTGAAGACACTTGTTTTGTTGTATCATGTCCATAATGGTTGGCAGAGCTACCTGGCAAGCCTACTTCTTGAGAGAAGGGAAATCCAGTGTTTTGGTGTTTCTCCACTCTCATGGTTGACTCTGTTTCTGAGAAAAGCATCATGGAATGAAAGATCCAAGTGAACCAGGTACTGAAGCTAAGGGTATTCCCTAAATTTCAACCAAGGCTGAAAAGCAACTATCTTGGAAAATTACCTGGGGTGGGGATCCTTCCACATTTGGGTGTGTTATTGTAAACGGGACATTCTGTTTTAGAGAAAGAAAAAAAATAAGTTTATTAAAAAATAATATGTGTGTGTTAATTAAGTCTTATATTTTATATCATTATAATAAATCCCCAAATTTGGTTCTGTTAATACTGGTAAATTTAAGAAAAGACTATAGCAGTTGGGGTTTTATTAAGCTGCTTCTGACTGAAATGAGGCTTTATCAATGCATCCAGACATTTACTGATGTTATGGATTTTAAACTGAAATAGCTACTTATAGCTGCTAGATGAGGTCACTGTTGCTATTCTGGAATTAGTACCCTGTCCTTTCTTACACTCTTACCAGTGATGGCAGATGCCTTACCTCACTAAGGTCTCTTCATTCCAGGTAAAATGAAAAGAAAGCAGAAAATATATATACTCATGCATGTTTGATTGTAAAGAACTAAATCAGATGACCATACCCAGGATGGGGTATGGTGAAGTTAAAAGACAAGTATTGCAGCTTTTAAGATATATATTATATAGGACACACGGAAACCATGGAAATGAATTTCCAATGAAATTGCTTATAGCATCTGCTACCAATTAGCAGAAATATTTTGATAAACATTTTTGTATACATATTCTTTATAAGTATAATTTAAAATGATAGACTACATTAGGATAGCACTTATCACAGTAATTGCAATATGTAGTCAATAATTAGGACATTATTTTGATTAAATATGTACATCTGAGTATTTCTTAGACGTAGGATTAAGTAAAAATTTGTAAAAGCAAGCAAACAGTTGAAACTCACTCTGAAATTCCAGTGCTAGGTTGTCTTTTAATAGCTATCTTTGGAGACATGTTGTTGAATCTCTGTGTTTTAGTTGTTGCATGTTGAAACTGGAGATCATTGTGCTCAGGAGATGGTTTTGGTGCTAAGACTGTTGGATCCAAAAGCAAAAGGTCTTGAGTTCTAATATTCAGAATCCACAGAAAAGCGAGTTACAGAAACATGCTGTGTCTGTAACCTCTGAGTGAGAATGGAGACTAGTAGTTCCCAGGAGCTCACTAGCCAGCCAGACTAGACAAAATGGCTACATTCAGGCTCAGTGAGCGTGTCTCAAAATATACAATATCAAGTGACAGAGAAAGACAACTGATTTCTTTCTCTGTTACACAACAGCATACACAATCATACATACAAACACATACTCTATGCATATACCACACACAAACCACACAGCCACAAGCACAGGCACACACACACACACACACACACACACACACACACACACACACAGAGAGACCCCCCCACACACATAGACACAGATACATACACAGGCACATGCACACACAGAGACCCCCCCCCCCACATAGACACAGATACACTGGCACATGCACACACACACACACACACACACACACACACAATTAAAATACTACGAACAATAGAAATATAATAAAGTTGTAGCATGCAGTTCTGATAAAAACTGTCTCTGAAGTTCCTAAAATGACGTCAGCTGAGTAACTGGAAGTTAGTTATGTTCTCAGTCACCTCCTCATTTACTAAGATACGGTTGGCTTATCCGTCATCGACTTTACTATTTTGTTTTGTTATCTCTTCTAAAATTCTCCGTCTATTTTAAATATGTTCACTATCCAAGTTAGAGATATACCAAAACAAGCTTTATAAAAACATATTCCTAAATATTTCCACTAAAGTACGTCTTTAAACAGAGTACAGAACTCAGTGGTATGTATCTGATCGGGCTTCACCAAATGCTTCTCCATCCACTTGAAAGTAAACTCGGTAGCTTAACGTTCAATTTTCTAGTTCACGGGGTGTAATCAATGCAATTTTAGTGCATACTTCTTACTTGTATGACAATTCACCAGAATATATTACTGGGTGTAGTAGTTCGCATTCAGCATCCTAGCATTTGGGAGGTTGACACAGAAGGACTGGCATGAGGTTCAAGTCAGTCTGGTCTAAAGATCTTGTCTCAAAAATTAAATAATATAAAAATTTAAAAAAATACTTGATAATTTGTCATAGAGCTCATAGAGAAATTTCATAGTAGTCATTTATACAGATCATTTACTAATTTATTTTTATAATATATGAAATTTCTATGAAGAAACTAGCAGTAAGAGGCAGAATGCAATTATTTCTTTTTTTTAAAAGAGCTTCAACGTTTGAAGCTGTGATTCACTCGTCCCGCCTGTTTATGAAACACCAAAGATGTGTTCTTTGACCTCTGCATAATTTATTTAAACACAATCTCAATAACTTTAAATGCAGCTATCATCACAACGCTTCAAACAGTGGTCAGCGATCTGTGAAGATTCGCTGTGCTGTCTCATTAAACCAAAACCTCCTGACAGTCTGACATCAGCACAGCCTAACTGCCTTACAATTAGACATACTATCCTACAAAAATATTCACAGCATGGCCTTGACCTCTGTGCTAATTAAACCTCCCTGGCTGTCAAAGCTTCTTCCACATACACACCCCTTCTTAAATAGGCCCGGATGTCAAATAGCTCATTATTTACAAAGGCAGTACTGTCAAATACCCACAAGTGTGCTATTTTCATCCCAGAAGAAGTGGCTGTTTTCCTGAGCAAACTTTGTGCACTCACAATTTCAAATCATTAAGGAAGACGTCAGAGTCAGGTAAAAATGTGGAAATTGGAAGTGAGATAGTAGACGAATGGACATATCAGGGAGAGAGGAATGGGGGACTCTCAAAGGAGCCAGTGGGTTAGAGAACATGCAGTAAGGAATGGTGCTCTGAATATCTGGGGCCATGTGAGCATGTGAGCCAGAAGGGAAAGCTGCGCCATGAAGGTGTGTACGTGCGCCGTCTAAGGATGAGAAGAAGTGTAAATGGTTCCCAATGGTTCCCAACTGTTCCATGATCATTTTTCCACTTAAATATATAGCAGATGTTTCTTTAACACATGAGCTTATACTCAGTGAATGCTAAGGGTCCAGAAGGAAGCAAGATGGATATGATTGCTTTCAAGTAGAAATTATTGTTGAGAACTTAAAGCTGTAGCCTGATTGTGGAATCCTTTCTCCAATAGAACTGCCTTGTCTGGCCTCAGTGGGAGAATCAGATATGCCTAATCCTGCAGAGAATTGATGGGCCAGGGTGAGAGGATACTGGGGGAGATGTGTGTGGGGGTCACTCTCTTAAATGAGAATGGGAGTGACAATAGAGGGAGGGACTTTGTGACGGGGATGGGAGAAGGCAGTGTTTGAGATGTAAATAAATAAGTAAATTAATTAATTAAGAAAAGAGAGAACCTTTTAAAGCAAACCAGAGTATCTGTTCAGGATGAGCACAGTAAATGAGAATATCCAGTTACTAAAATTGCTATTCTGTGATGGGGGCACCTGAGAAGGATCTTGAATAATAGTCATGATATTGAATAATAGTCACTCTGTACATGGCAATACAACTAGTTCAGAAGAGAAAAACTCACTGCGGAAATTCTTGCTGTGATTTATATTAAACTGAGTTACCCATGATGCTAAGCATCTTAGATTACTTAGCCTTATTGTGGTTCTTTATCTTCCCACTAGACTGAGAGCAGTGCTTAGCTCATTCAAGGCACTCAGTGAATAATGACTATTAAATAATTGAATGAGCAGACATAACCAAGGTAGATTCCTAAGAAAGAAAGCTTGGTGAGTAAAATGCTTGTAGCTTTGTATCGGAGGGAGTCCTCAGGATCTGAGCGACAATGGGTCTGCTCTGAGAACTTGTTCGTCAACACTCATGTGAGGAAAAAAAATCAGTGAAACTATGGATAAGCAAATGTGGTATCTATTTTCTAGAGAGAGGTGAGTAAAAACATTTTTCTCTCACACAGTAATGATATTTTCCTCTCTACTTGAAGAAATAAGTCTATTCTGTATTAAGCTTCATAGGCCCTAAATAGAAGTCAAATGATGGAAATGTATCATGGTTATTCAGATGAGCCCTGCTCTACGTTATTTTGCATGATGACCGAGGAGAGTTAAGACGTGGGCACCTTGCAATTATAATCAGATCTAATGTAAACACAGAATTTTAAGATGATGGAGAAAGAAATTTAAAAAAAAAAAAAAGAGTCTTTGTAATTTCCCAGAGCTGTGGCCTTTGGACAGGTTTCTGTGAAGTGATCATCTGAGGTTCTGATATCCAGCCCGCAGGTTTCTAAAGTGTTTGAGATTGGAGGTTCAGTGAAACAGTTGAATCCAGGATTCTGACCCAACTATGCAGAGACGTTTGAATAATAGCTGCACACACTTGTTCCTCTTATCTGACAGAGGTCAAAGTGCAGTCAGTCTGACCTTACATGCCTGCTAGTAACAGCTGGAGCCAGAGGAAATGAAGTGCACTGCAGCCCAGATTTTAAGCCATTGATTTTTCTTTCAATTTCAAAGCTACTTTGTTTCCTCACTGCCCCATTTTTCTATGAAGGAAAGGAAGATTTTTTTTCAAAATACTCCTCTATGTTTTCTTTTCATTGTTACTATGTATTACAACTACTATCTCCTTCAACACTGTTGCCAAGAACAATGCGAGGACCTGTGAATAAATGACAGTTTAACAGAAATAGCGAAGATACTGGCCCTGGAAGCTGTTGGCACAATATCTGACACCTACTAAAGGTTGAGCTCCTGTTTGGATTATACTAAAGATAAACAGAGTTGGAATTTGGTGGCCTAATTTTGACTTTTGTTTCTTCTTAGTTGGTAGATAATGTGCACTTTTCAAATTTGCCTCAGCTTTCTCATGGAGACTAGAAAGAAAAGAAAAAGCCATAAAAGTAAAAGACACACACACGAGTGTTTAAACCTGGAAAGTACAAAGCAAAGATTGCTGGGTAGCTAGTTATTATTAGTTAAAATAACTAATGAAAGCAAAGATTTACTAAGGAAAATCAATAACCAAAAACTTTAATCCACTTGGGGTTCTCCCACGATCACCTGTAAGTATCCAGAATAAAGAAAGCAACAATTAATATAATGGCAGAAAAAAATTGACAAGCACACTACCAAAGAGATTTCACAAAAATCATGTCTTAACTTGAAAGTAAAGATGGCAAAAATCAGTTGATACAACAAGGAGTTGAGTTACAGCATTATCAAGCTTGTGCTAATAATTGATCTGATGATAATTTAATACCCAACCAAATAATTTATAGGTGACTTTTACAAGTGGAGCCTGTAACTCACTATGAAGAGATAACAGCATAAAATGGAAGAGGTCAAATAGCTAGGCCTGTGGAAAGTGCCCTGACACCAACGTGCTTTCCAGCAGTTACTGGCGGCACAGTCATCAAGCACAGAGAGAACACAGCCTACGTTAGCATTTTCTTGGCCACCAGTCAAGCATTAAGTTATTTTTAAAAGCATCACCTTAGCCTTATATTATTTTTTCTGTAAACAATGTTATTAAATTGGAAATCCCTTGGAGTCGAAGCACATATTTAGGAACTACTCTAAGACAAAAGAGAAATACAATAAATCAAAATAATTATGGCTAAATAAAATGACTATAGAAAAAAATCAAAATATGAGGCCTGAAAGCTACTCTAAAAAAAATTTCTGAAGCTGAATTTTTAGAAAGAGTTAAAAGTTATTGAACGTCACATAATTTAGTGCTGAACAGACAAATGAATTCAAAGTGGAAGAAGTGTAAGAACTAAAGTCATTCAATTATACAAGAGCTTATTCTCTGAATAATTTTAAAATAGACAAAGTTTGTATAAAGTAAAGATGCAAATAAGACATTAGATATGAAAGGGCATCTGTGAGAGAGTTGGGTAGGAGAATTACCTGCCTCGCATATCTGAAAAACTAAAGTTCAAATCCCCGGAGCCCACAGTAAAAAGCCAGATGCAATAGCAGGAATATCTGTCATCCTAGCATTCTGGTGGAAAGGTGGGAGTCAGAGTCAGAAGACTTCCTGGAATCTCACAGGTGGGCTAGCCTGGTATACTCAGCAGAAAACCAGTGAAGAATAAAGAGCCTGTGTCTCAAAAGACAAGGTGGAAGACAGAGATTGACACTGAAATTGTCCACTGACTTTCATGTGCACACTGTTGTAATACTTGCATTTATACACAGACACACACAGACACACACACACCACAACACATACACAATACAACACAAACAGATTTTAATGAGGAGAAAGATGGAATGTAGCCATAGAGGACACAGAACACAGTCAGAGTCATTTGAGCTTGATGGTGCATTTTAAAATTTAGCAAAATATATAGCTATGTAGACAATATACATTAAATCTTTTTATCTATGTATAGTAGTCCCATTCACTAAAAATAGAAAAAACTCACTAAATATTACCTTTAAATATGTCATAAACTTAAGGGACAAGTTTGAGTTCTATAGTCTTTCCTTGGTTAGTATTTGAGACAATAAACAGAAATTAGTAAAATTGAAATATCCCATAGTTTAAATGTAACTCTCACTATTAAAATTTCCACACTGTTTATTTTTTCCAAATGAATGCCTGTGGATACACACTCATTATTTCTGCTTATTCCAGGTTTTCACTCTTTGTGTCCATCTTGATTTTATGGTCCTAGACAACGGCTGCAGTCTGTTCATCACTCCTCTGTATGTGGCCCAGAGCAGAATGAGGGGACAAAGAAAGAAGAGAGAGCAAGTGTAGCTAACTGTGGCCACGGATAACTGGGTTCACCTGAAGGAAGGGCTGGGAATGAAAAGGGAATGGAGAGCAAGAAAAAAAATGGAGACAAGACAATATATTCTGATCAAGGCTTGAAGTTTAATGTTCAGCTCTCAATAAAAAGGGGAAACCCCACCTCAACCACTGAACCCCTTTCTTGTTTCAGTTGGTCTAGGTGAGGGGAACCCATCCTTCCTCACAGCAGAGGTGTCTCAAGGCAAGCTCAGCAGGGAGTCTATTCTTCTGAGTTCCTATAGCAGGCTATAAGTGCAGCCAAGCTGACCCGAGCCTGGGTCCTACTGTTTGGTCGACTGTGGAAAACAAGGTCTTTTAGGCCTGCTCAAGGCTGGGGGAAGGGCACAAGGGAGCAACTGCTGTCAGAAATAGTTGTGTCTATATTTATTGGCCAAAACATTGAGACATATAGTAGCTTTGCACATGACAATGGAAAACACACACACACAGACAGACAGACAGACACACACACACACACACACACACACACACACACAGAGACAGACACACAGACAGACAGACACACACCCCACTATTATTAAAGAAGAGAATAAAATACAATGAGTGACAAAGTATCATTCTCTTGAACAAATAAGTGACAGATTTACCAGTCCAAATGAGAAATATACCTCAACCCCGCAATAGAAACTTTGAGGAGAAGCTGTATCTAGAAGGACATGGTTTATGACTAATTTATCGCTGCGCTTTGCAAATTCCACAGGGAAAGAGGATTGGTAAGTACATCTTGGGAATCCCTGAGCACTGTTCTGACCTTGAGGTAAATAAAGCAGATTCCAGTAACTAGAAAACTTCACAGGAAACCCAAGTAAACTCCCCATCATACTGCAAACAGGAAAGACCACCAGGGGTCACTGTGTAGCAGGATAATGATGAAGACTGCCAGGTCCGTCAACGGGTTGATTTCAGACAAACTAGGCATGGAATGGGATTCTGCTGGAAGCTACCCCAGGTTTCTGTCTTGGTCACTCTGTTTCAGTTTATGTCTCTGTCTCTCTCTGTTCCATCTGTCATGTTTCTCAGTCTCTGTTTGTCTTTCTCTTTCTGTCTTTGTTTCTCTGTGTTTGCCTCTCCCCGCCCCCAACCCCTGCCCCATTCAATTGATACAGTGTCATTATGTGGCCCTGGTTTACCTGGAACTTGTCATGGTAGACCAAGGCGGCCTCACACTTGCAGTACTCCTGCCTCTGGCTTCTAAATGTTGGGATTATAGATGTGCACCACCAAGTCCAGCATCATTTAACCCAGTTTCAAAAGAAATAAGACACTTACCTATCAAAACCAGACTGCATTCCATCAAAAGGATCTCTTTTCTTGAAAGTGTCCACACCTTTACTCAAAAGTCTGCATAATAGCAAAATTCTGGTTCTCCAACTAACTTCCATATATAGTGGAAGGAGAATCCAAGAAAATTCATTTACTGTATGTAAGAGAAATTGAAAAGTTTAAGCAAAGAAACCAATAATAAGGAAATAAGTAGCCTATCAACTGGGCAAGTTTTAATGGAGTAAAATAAAGGGAAGGAAAAGACACTGAAAGTCCGAGGTGACAAATGGACATTATTATTTAAATAAAAGAAAGAAAGACATGTGAAAGCAATCTTTGCGTTTGACATTCCAAAATGTGCTTTGATGTAAAAGCCCACTCAGGAATACAGTAGCACAGAATGACCCGATTATAGAGTTGGAAAACATATTAGATACACAGGAAATGGTCTGTTGTTTAAGATTAAATTCACAATTCAGACCAAAGCTTAGGTATAATGAGAGTAAATGAAGAAGACAGAGGCAAAAAGGTAAAGCCGTATAGAGAATAGAGAGGAATCAAATAATGGTTAACAGAGAGAAAAATGGAGGGGAACGACAGCAATAATAAAGTACACAACAAACTGTTAAAAGAAAAGTGGTCATAGAGGATAGGGGAGAGTCTAATCAGAGAACTAAGGAGACTGCAGATTTGATTGAAACTTTTCTCTGAATAAATGGGGAACCGGGTTTGCAATTCAAAGGGACTCTGCTATCCTGAGAACTGCTATCTTCAGTACTGAGTCTTCAGCATCAACACGCCCTTTCTAAGTTACTGAAACACCGGGAAGATGAGCTCTTGAGCATGTGCCTCCTGAGTGAGGAGAAATGAGGGGCAATCTAGCGAGAATCTGTTAGAAGACTGACTTCTTTATTCTTCAGTTAAAGAGACCCTTCACTGTTGAAACGTCTGAGAGTGTGCTGTGCACAGACTCAGCAGTGCTGCTGGCTGCGATCCAGACAAGGGATGGTGGTAATTTGATCCAGGGGCTACTGGTTCTGGTGATTGGGATACTGTGAAGGTAGCCTGCAGGCTAGTGACTTAGATGCTTTTGTGTAAGATTCAGGAGTGGTATAACCGGAAAACTGTATGAATAATAGTTGCACTCTTTTATTTGTGAGGATCCTCCATATTGATATCTGTAGTGGCTGTACCAGCTTTTTTGAAGGTCATTTTTGCCAATATTGGTTGTCATTGACTGTCTTGATGACAGATATTCTAGCTGATGTGAGACAGAATTTAAAAAAAAAAAAAAGATTTAATTTATATTTCCCTGATGGTGAACGATCTTGAATAACTTTTCAAATGTTTATTAGTGACTTTTATTTTTAATTTAACACCATTATTTAGTTTCATACAATATTTATATTGATTATTCTCTTCCCTCATGTTCATTCCTATTGATCTGACCTACCTATGTATCCTCAGAGCCCCTTTCATTTTCCTGTCGCAAGGGTTCTATTATCCTGTCCCCTTTTCTCCCTCAACACCATTTTGTCCCTTTCAGGCTCTTCTTACTAGTTTCATTGCTAATAATCACATTCATCCAATCTTGTCCTTTCAATTCATTAGGCTACAAATTGTTAGGTGATTTCATTTAATGTTATCTTTATTTTCTGCTGTTCTTCATACATTCTAGATAATAATCTCCTATCTCATGTAGAGTCGACATTTCACACCCCTCCCCGATTCTGTAAGGCTTTCTTTTTACTGTGATAATTCTTTTATTTATTTATTATTTTAAGTATAGAATAGAGTTTATTCAGGGCATCAGGAGGGGAGTTAAGCAAGTACTAGACACAAAGAAAGGTGGGGCGGGGAGTAGAGGAGTAGAGGCTGGCCATGAGCACATGGAGGGTGGGGGAGGGAAGTGGGTGGAGAAAGAGCAAAAAAGAGCAGGAGATCTTTTCTCTTCTTATTTTTACTTATTTATTTTTGCTGTGGAGAACGGTCATAATTTCATTTTAATTTTCTATTTTAATTTGACAATTCTCAAGATTATTTCCTGCGGTTTTGGAGTCCATCTTTTTTTTTTTTAGAAACATCTTGCCTAGTCTTACTTCTTAAAGTGCTTTATCTCTGTTTCTATCTTGAAGGATAAAGATTTCAGGTCTTACATTAAGGTTTTTGATCCCGTTGGAGGTTTTAAAATTTTTTTTCGAGGGTGAGATCCATAGCTCAAGCTTCATTGTGTTAAGGGTAGATAGTTGTCCCAACACCATGTGTTGAAGAGGAATGCTTTCCTGTTTTGCTTTGACCTATTTGTCAAATATCAGGTGGCCATAGATGTCTGAGTTCATTTCTGGGCCCTCTTTCTATTACATGTGTACCTGTGTGCTAGGGCTAGGCTAGCTTTGTTACTATGTATTTGTAATATAGTTTGAGATAAGGTATTGTAATATATTTAGCATTGCTCATTCTTAGGTTGTGTTATTCAGGGCATTTTATACAGTTTAAGATCTATTTTCTCATTCTATAAGTAATGTTGGGCTTTGATGTCAATCACATCGAATCTTCATATCACTTTTGGAAATCTGGCCATTTTTACCATACCAATTTTGCTAATGAAAATATGGGATATGTTTTCATCTTGTAAACTTTCTCTCAGTTTTTTCTTTGGTGTTTTAAAGCTTTGACTGTAGAGATTGTTTACGTTTGTTACATTTACTCATGGGTGTATTTTATTGCATTTGAAGCTATTGTGCATGAAATTTTCCTGATTTCTCATCTTTTCCATTATATATATCAGTATATAGGAAGGTGATGGATCATTTCCTACTGTTAATGCTTGCTTCTGACCTACTAAGTGATCTCGAAAGTTTCATGGGCTTTTTAGAAGAATGTATGTTTGTGTCTGTTGCATGGATTATTAGGCTTTGCCTCTTGGTTGCATTTTAGACTTCTTAAACATTGTGTTCATGTTGGCTTATTTGTGTTGTGTGTGTGCCTGTGTGTGTATGAGTGTGTAGGTTTGTGTGTACATGCACATAGGTGCAACATGTGTGAGAATGTCAAGGGTTGTTGAGTGTTTCCCTCAGTCATCCTTTGCCTCATTTTTTTTTTTTGATCCAGAGTCTCTCAATAAACCTAAAGCTAATCAATTCCGTTAGCCTCTTCAGGTCTTGAATTAAATCATCTGCTTGGTTATATCCACTTTCAAGTCATTGATTATTCAATTAGTAAACTTTTAAAAATTTCATCTAATATTTTACCTATTTTAGTATGATTGGCTGTGTTGAGCCTCTAGGTACATGAACTTTACAACATATCAGCGGCTAATCCACCTACTCTCCAAAGCTGTCTCCCAGTGCTGCCATGTTAAACTCTACCTCTTTGAATCTCTGGTCCACAAGTCTTCCACTTCCCAGACTGTGCTGGACTAGTGAGAGATGAAGAATCAGACGGAATCTTTTGTCTCTCTGTCTGTCTCTTTGGCCCAGGAGGCAGACAGGAAAGGTTTAGGCAGATTATGTACTTTTCACCTGAACATTTAAGATGGCCAACTTCCTAATTCCTCTCTCTACCAAGACAAACTGATGGGCTTTTTCCCACCAAATGGACAGGTTCCAATAGGGGAAGTGGTTCAGCCCTGTGGAAAGAACTAGTTAGCTTCTCTTTCCTTGTCTAAATTACCCAATCCCTCATAACTGCTCAAATCAGCCAGTTTTGAGGGAGAATGAGAAATGGGCCCATCTCCAAACATATGCTTTCAGAGGTTGCTAGACAAACTAAGAATCAGAGTCAGTGTCAGTTCTCGAGCCCCTCCACAATATGGGAGTTTTGTCTCCGTACCTCTCTCCAAGTGATAAGACCTTTTCTTAACTTGTTATTCTTTTAAGCCAGACAAGAAAGATAATGTGTTCCTACAACCTAGATGATCTCACGCAGACAAAATGGGATTCTTTTCCACTGCTGACTTATCCATTGAAACACACAACTGGACCTGAAGCTTCTGCGGGCATTGGGTCATCTGGTTGGTAAAACGGCCAGTCCCTTTGCAGCAGGGCCACCAGGCTTTCCTTTGGGGCAAGGTTTCTACTTGTCTTCTCCATGCCAGAGAAGGGGTCTGGGATTCTGTCTAGCCTTGGCTGATTACTTTTAAGATAATTGCTTGTGGTTTTCTGGTCACCTTTAAGTTGCTCTACTGGTGCCTCTGGCCTCTAGAAGCTTTTCCTTTCTTGTACTGTTCTCCTTTACTAGCTTAGACAAAGTCAGCTTCTCCACCATTATCCCACCCAGAAATTTCTGCTTTGTTTGATTGTGTTTTGCTTTGAGACCGTGTCTCTCTGCACGGTTCACACTGGCCTTACAGTCTTGCAGCCCTCCTCCTGTCTTCCCTCCCAGGTTAAAGTCACAGGTGTGTTCCCACAGGCCTGATTTAGTATAGCTTAATTGTGGGTTTTTTTTTTTGTTCTTCTTAATTTATTATTTAGCTCTAAATTTAATGAAGAGTAAGTGTTGTTTATATGAAATTATTAGATGCATAATTGCTTAACAAAAGGCTGAAAGGAAAACAAGACAGCAAGCATTGTACTGCGATAGGTAATTTGGATGTAGATTGGTCCCCAAAGGTTTGTGTGTTGCAGTTCAAACCCTGGGGGAACTGACAAGGAGGATGTGAATTTGGAAGAGGTGCGTCTTGAGAAAGGTAATTAGCTCATGGGGGAATCACTCTCACTCTCGGAAGGAATTAATGCAGTTCTTGCAGACCATGTCCATGTTAGTCATCAAGAGCAAGTCATTGTAAAAGTGAGACTATACCAGAAGTTGGGTCCTGTCTACACTTGTCTGGTCCCTCTTAAACGTCTTAACCATAGTGTGAAGCAACCGGATGTCATGCTGTCTGGATGTTTTAGACAGAATGACGACTGAAAGATATCCATTATAAACTATCCGTCTTCAGCTATTTTGTTATAGTAATGAAAGATTGATGATCATGGAGGAAAATGTATGATATTCGATCTAGGTATCAGCCCATAGGTGGGCATTATTTTACTAGCTTCCCAGATCCTGCTCGCATCTTTTTTTTTTTTGTCTCTGTGTTATTCGTGAGTTAAAGGACAAGCAAGATGTGCTGTGGCTCACCATTGCTACTTTTTGTTTGCTAATGGAGAGGCTCAAAAACTGCCATTGTTCTTTTCTGAAAAGAGATCTGATTACGCATAGTGTTTAGAAACCTTTATTAGTGGCCCCAGCTCTTCTTGGTGTGTTTTAGTTATTAGTAGTTTGTTAATGGTAAGTTAATATTTCTAACCATAAAAATCTCTGTGGAAATATTTTGAAAACAGAAGACACTCAGGGCATGGTTTGAATTAAACCATTTATGGCTGAAGCCCAAACTATTGTCTTTTTCCTCCAGTCTGGGCAGATGCTACTGAACCTTGATACCTTTTCAGGTTGAAAAGCCAGAGTAGTCATTATGAACATAAAATTCCATTGGGTTTATAATTTTCTGGTGTGAATTTAAATGTGAATTTAACTCTGAAGTTAGAATTATTAAGTACATAAACACTGGTATAGTTTAGATAGAAAAGAGAACAGTTATCAAGCCACAGTAATTAACTATGTAATAAATGGTTGGATTTACACACCAGAGCAGAATTTCACAGAGTTCAAAGGAAATTGTATCCAAAATTTATTTTTTGAATTTCACATTAGACAATTACTAAGTCAAAAACACATTACTATTTAAAGTTTATTTATATAAAACTAAATATACAGTCAGAATTTTACTTGAAATTACTACTGGCCATATATAAAAGACAAAAGACCTTAAAATGTGTCGTGGTACAGAATAATTTTCTTGGTTTAAAAATGACTTTTAGCAAAACAAAAACTGGAAAATGAGGTTATACTATAGGAAACATTATCTTTTCTATATTTTTGCTTGAATTAATTCAGCTTGTATGCCATTAAAATAATAAATTAAATAACCAAAGATTGCCCCACCTGGGGACTCATCATGAATGCAGACACCAAACTCAACACTGTTGCCTTGATCAAGAGGTGCTTGCTGACTGGAGACTTGTGTGGCATTTCATTGGGAGGTCCAGCTGGCAACTGACCAATGTGGATGCTTAGAGCCAACCATCAGACTGAACTCAGGGAACCTGGTGGGGGATCTGGCGAAAGAACTGGAGGAGTGGAGGGGGATTGCAACCCCATTGGAAGAGCAACATAGGCTGGCCAGTTGTTCTCCCAGTTCTCCCAGAGACTAGACCACCAACCAAGGAGTGTACCTGGAGGGATCTCTGGCTCTAGATGCATATGTAGCAGAGGATGGCATTGCCTGACAGCAATGGGAGGGAAGGCCCTTGGTCTCAGGGAGGTTTGATGCCCCAGTGTAGGGGTATGCTGGAACGGTGGGAAAGGGTGGGTGGGTACGGGAGCACCCTCATACAGGCAAAGAGGAGGGGGGAGGGCAGATGTAGGATGAAGGGTTGGTGGAGGGGTAACCAGGAAGTGGGATATCATTTGAGATGTAAACAAACGGAATGATTAATAATAATAATAATAATAATAATAATAATAATAACAATAACAATACAACAACAACAACTCAGAAAAGCATATGGCTAACACTGTCTGCTGCCGTTTGGCCCAGTGCTACTGCCAGAATGCCACACAGTTAAGATCTGTAGATAGAGCATAAGCTTTGTGACTGGTACTTATTTCTAGCCCGAATATCTGTGTTCACCTTAACTCCTCAGTATCTCTGAGTCCTTGGAGATTAAAAAGAGATGAAAAGAGAGGTTGTACGAATTTGCATTCTGACATCTCCCCACTTCTGCATCATTGTGCCAGTCCACCACCTGTATCTGCTCCCCCAACTTGGCTATTCCCTTTCATTTTTGCTTTCCTTAGCAATTCGTTTTCTTCATCTGAAGGCCACAGCTTCAGTCAGTCCTCAGATGTCTGTTACTCTCTGTGAAGTCTCACCAATAGGAGTGTGAAATATTTCATGGTCCAGCTTTAACTATATTTTGTTTCTTTTTCTAAACTTTAATTTTCTAATGCCAAATGCTTGCTGGGGGTATTTGCCAAACAAAACCAATTGCCTTCCATCATAATCTTTACTGCTTTGTATCTGCTGTGACAGGGACCTATAATAACTGAAGGACATACAGGCTCACATATGGAGAAGCTGGAATTGAATGGGCCATGCATTCCAATGAAGATTCATCAGTGGCCTGGAAACTCAACACATTTATTATATACTGGTGAGCAAGAGGCAAGGATTCTTTGAGGAAGGAGGCATGTTTATTGTATACAGATGAAGAGGAAGGTAGTTTTATTGTATATAGCTGAGTGAGGAGGAAGAAGCAAGTTAGCTTCTATATGTTACATGTTCTATAAGTTAGTTCTATATGAAGTCTCCGAATGGGAGTAGTTTCAGGTTGTAGTCACCTGGGAAAAGAAAGCCATGGTTGATAGTTTCTGCATCCAATGGTTTCACCTAAAGGCCCGTTTATAGCATCCATGCACAGACCAAAGAAAGGCTTTGCTATTCCTCTAAGCCTGACCCAGGAAAAGCTTTTCCATTCCCATGGATCTAAGAGATTGGGGTACTTGACATAGCTACGCTCAGGTGTCAATAAACCTCATCCACACAGGCCTTCCTTGGCTTACAGTCATCTCTATCCACAAAATACTTCATACAATCTTGTCTATTTTAATATCTGTACCAGATGTAATGCCATATAGATATTTCAGAATTTACAATAATAAACCTATCATTCTATCCTCCTACAACCTTTCAAATTCCCAAGTTCATGGGGAAACTACTGTGTATCAAATTCTAAAAACTCTGACCCAGAATTGATCCTGTCTAAAAGAACTGCAGAGACAAAAATGGAGAAGGAACTGAGGGAAAGAAGGTTCAATGACAAGCCCAAGTTAGGAACCAGCTCAACGGGAGCCTCCAAGGCCTGACACTATTACTGATGCTACGGTGTGGTTACAGACAGGAGCCTAGAATGGCTGCTCTCTGAGAAGCCCAACAACCAGCTGAAAGAATCAGATTTAGATTCTTACACTCAACCAATGGACAGAAGTTGGGGACCCTTGTGGTGGGATTAGGGAAAAGCTGGAAGAAGCTGAAGAGGAGGGCAGCCCCATGCAAAAACCAGCAGTCTCAACTAACCTGGACCCCTGAAATCTCTCAGACACTGAGCCACCAACCAGGCACCATACACTACTAGTTGATATGAGACCCCTGACACATACAGTAGAGGACTGCCAGGTCTGGCCTCAATGAGAGAAGATGCACCTATCTTTCAAGAGACTTGAGGCCCCAGGAGTGGGGAGGTCTGTAGGGGTAGGAGTAGAATGGGGGACATCCTCTTAGAAAAGGGGGGGAGTGGGACAAGGAACAGAGGGCACCAGGAGGGGGGAACAACTGGACTGTACAAAATATATTAAATAATAATAATGACAAACCACATGATTTCTTACTATCCAACCCTCCTTTACTCATCTATGATACTTTTAAAATCACTAATCTATCTCTAGCCTTAATTCAGGTTTCTGTCCCTTCATAGTTGAAACATGGTTTAAAAAAAAAACACATAAAAACAAAGGAAAAACTTCCCTGAAAATCGTCTTTTCTGAAAGACTCTTCCTACCTCAAAGTGGTGTCCTGGTGCTCATGTACAAGGCCATCATCCTATAGGAGCCAATTGAAGCTGGCTTATTTCACATCACTGTCCAGATAAATCTTCTAACTATGTGTCTACTGACTCACAGATAAAACAAAACTTTGAACACACGTACAAGAATATATTTCAGGAGTTTACTGTTTTTCACTTGTCTCTAGCCTCGTAGCCTGGGAGAATGTCACTTGTCCTGTGTTCCCTTAACACTGTGCCTTTGCACAGACTGTTCTTCTACCCAGAATACACTCCATCCTTTGGGTCTATACCTTACTAATTTTTCAAAGTTACGTTCGTGAAAATGGTTCCATTCTGTTGAAGTACTCAGCATGGGCCCAACTAAATGTATACTCACAAATGCATTAAGTCCTCAGGATAATCTAACCAAATATGCACTATGCATTCTTTGTGGAAACATTAGTAACTCACTCAGTGTTGGAAATATTGAGATTCAAGTACAGTTCTACTCATATAAAAGTTTCACTGACTAATGTATAAAAAGTGTTTGCTTATCACCTACCAGTGAAATCCATCATTTCCCTCCCACACCTAATTCATTTATGATTTGGTTTTCCTTTCTGTGGACATGGACACCTTGTCTTCACTGTAAATTATGGTGCAACAATAAAAATAATAGCCCACAATATAGTTACTTGGTAATATCCAAAGGGCTTTCATAGCATAATTTATTGAATCTTGTAGTAACCCTATAAGGAAAAGCATTTCATTTTTATTTTACTGAGGGAGAAACTGGGCTATGAGGAAGCAAATTACCCAAGCGAACATGTAATTATACTTCCATGCTCACTTTGGAAAGAGTTCTGTCTATCATCTATTCTTTTATTTCCAGGATATAGAAAACACATGCCTTCTAGATGGGATTGAATTGGTATTTATGACAATGGTCACTCTTGCTCATCCCTGTCCACACACTACTCCGGGCCACCTCAATCACAATCATAATCTCCCCTGAGCACCAGCTTTGCATTGTCACAACTCTAATGTCGCCTGTGCTGTCATCTCAGTACAATCTTGTCTACTATAATCAAGGGCAGAGTTGGATCGTTTCTTTCCCTGAGTCCTGGTTTGTACATGCCTACTCTTTGATCAACACACCATATTCTATTTCCTGAAGAATAAGACAAAACTTTAAAGCTTTTCCCTTTTTGATAGAATCTCAAAAATATTTCTACATCCTTTTTAATATTGTAAAAAAAAAAAAAAAGAATCCTTGCTCTGAACGTCTCCTCTGTAATCAATATTCTTATGCAAGTCACATAAATTATCTAATATAGGATTTTTAAAGTTTTATAAAGAAGCACAGAGTCAAAGAAGTCTTTTCCATCAGCCAACATGATGCTTTAGTTTCAAACATTTCTGGTCTGTTTCTTAGCTGGACTGTACTCTGGAAAACTTATGAGAGCTTTCAAATCCAGATGCCTTTGAAAGGTATTATTTGAGGATATACATCCCAATCTCCCACAATCAAAACACTAATGCATTGCTAACATTCTTTTAACTCCAGTTATTTGTTCATACTTACACCTATTTCTTTTAATGCTTTTTGATCTTAATCTTCCTTGCTTTAGTAATCTCTTACTTTTGTGACTTGTTCGCGTCACCTTAATGTGAGACTCACACATTAGCATTATTTTATCCATGTTTGGTTTCATGGTGTCTTGCTCATTGGTAAAATTTCTGCCACCAAGTATGAAAACCTGAGCTCAAGCATGTAACCCAGGTGGTGAAAGGGGAGCTATGACCCTGGCAAAGTATGCTCTGACCCCCACAGTTGCTATGGATGCATGCCCAGGCTCATATAGACAAACATATAACAATGGTAAGTGAATACCTGCATCTTTTTTGAAATGTAAAAAAATTGGATGAAAAACACTCATACGATTTTTGAAATACAAATTGGTACATGTCTTAGTTAGAGTTTTACTACTGTGAACACACACCATGACCAAGGCAACTCTTATTAGGACAACATTTAATCAGGGTTGGCTTTCAGATCCAGAGGTCCAGTCCATTATCATCAAGGCAGGAGCATGGCAGTGTCCAGGCAGGCATAGTGCAGGAGGAGCTGAGAGTTTTATCTGAATGCTGTTAGGAGAATACTGACATCCAGGTAGCTACTATGAGATTCTTAAAGCCTACACACACACACAGTGACACACTTCCTCCAACAAGGACACACACAGTCCAATAAGGACACACCTCCAAATAGTGCCACTCCCTAGGCCAAACCTACTCAAATCACCACAGTACATAAGTGACCAGACAATACAGCCTGATAGATAAACATAAATGGTGTATGAACTCTATAATTTTTCTAATGTTAATTCCTTTTAAAAGGGGAAGGTGGATTTTGTAATTCAACTTCAATGATCCTTATAACCTAAATACATATGAATAATCTTCAGTTTTTAAGGGACCAGAAGGAAATCTTCTTGTAGCCATGTGATACAAAGCCACAGTGACTTACTAACAGAAGATGATTTTAATAAGAGTCACCTTTTTTTTTTCATCCATCTTAAAATCAATTAAAATGAGTCAATAAGAAATAAGATTTCTAACGTGGGATTATAAGAAAATTTCTCTTGTTGAAACCACAGGACTCTGTAAGCTTTCTTTCGAAAAGAAAGATGTCACCATCATCATTAGTCATCATAATCATAACTCTCCGTCAGTTTTAATTTTATTATTTGGGGAATCCTTCATCTATAGGCAAAAAAGATGGCTCAGTAAGGAAAGTACTAGTCATACGAACATATGAAGCTTAGTTTCCACCTATGATTCTACATTTTAAAGTAAGTTTAGTGTGGTGGCTTAAACTTGTAGACGTAGTGTTGGAGAAACAGAAACAGGGGCACAATGCCCAGATGGCCCCACCTACTCAGCAATTTCTAGGCCCATGAGAAACCATCTCTATGAGGTGACCAGCATGAGTTGTCAAACTTAAGGATCTTTTTTCCCCTTCCCACCCAAGTGCACACACATGCATACATATGGACCTGAACACATACACACATATGCGCACACACACACACACACACACACACACACACACACACACACACACACGCATGCATATCTTTGAAGTGGAAACTCTAGTTTCTTTGGAAAGTTAGGTTAAATGATGTTTTGCTGGGGCACACAGGTGAAAGAATACCTTGCTAAAGCAAACAGAAGACAGGAGGTTTTCCTGAAGCAGATACAGGTGAAAGGATGTTTGGATATGGCAAACACATGAAAGAAAACTTGATGAAGGAGTATAAATATGACCCCACAGACAGTGAGAGATGAACAATGAGCATAGGCTTGGTTTCTCCTCGCTATTCTTCGATAAAACATGCATGTATTGGTTCACCTTACATAGTGTTGTTGTTGAGCTCAGCTTGTGATACTGTTGCCATTGAGAGAAATTTGCCAAAGACCTGCTCCTGAGATTCCTGTGACACCTTCCTGCTTCAGCAGTCGTGCCTCAGGCCAATGGCAAGCATGGTGGTTTCTTCAAGATTGAAAGACAACTGCCTGGTATCTACCTGCTGAAAGAATTGGACTGTAGCTACTGGTTTGTGCCTGGTGTCTGCCTGCCTAGAGGACTGCCCTGCAGCTGTTGAATCATATTTGGTGTTTGCTATGGGACTGAACTGTACCTACAAAGATCAAGCTTGCCCCCAAAGAACTATTTCTGAACAGACCTACTTCCCCCATATCCCAATAATGGTTCTCTTCCACTCCCTCTGCAGGGCGGTGGGTTAGAGGAGAGGTTGAACCTTTATTAAAAGTAGGTTGCAAATAAGTTATGCCTACATACCTGTGTCCATAAGAAACATTTTAGGAATTTGTCACATAATCTAATACACAAAATGATATTACAAAAACCAATATCTCATTTATTTAAAACAAGACTGTCTTGATGGATGTGAAACAAAACTTGCTCTGAATTTCTCTGATTTTTAGCCTGACAGTGTGGCTCTTAAGTTTCTAAATTTCCAATCACAAGGCTGTAAGCCTTGACCAGATAAGATGTGTCTGGAATACTAATATCCCAAAGTAGAACACACTCTCTAATGAATAAAGTAAACATTAAATAGACATGATTTATGTTATCACAAGTCATAAGAATCTTAGAATTTAATGTGAGAATAATTGGTGAAGTAGGCAGTTGAATAAGAGAGAATGTACATGATCAGACATCCTCTGTTATTCCTTTGAAGATTTTACAGGTGCATGTATGAACCATTATTGGAAACTGTCATTTCAGTGAATGCAGTTACTATAACAATGACTGAAACACCGAACCCTTACAGAATATCTGTCTTATTATTTTAGGGATTTTGAGTTGTCTTTCTTCTAAAAATATATGAAATACGTGACACTAATTAGGTTTGGAAGTGAGACTGAGAACACATTTATCTGACAAAACTTATGGCATATGGAAATATGTTCTTCATCTGAAAAATGTGTAGAAGCTTGTCAGTCGCTCACTCCTGTTGTTTATAGCTAGCTTAACCTATTGGGAAAGGGCTTTAATGACCAGGCTGAACAGATCAAGAATACACAGAAGTTCAGCATGAGTGGCGTTCAGAGCCGTAATTCAGTTCCAGCATGTCACAATGTTTTTGTGACTTTGGGGCTAACATTGTATTCACCATAATAAACTGGAGAAAAGTCACCTATTTATAGACTGTTTTTAAATGCAACTAACACATTCATCTACTTTTCTCCCCCGTCCCATTTCCAATATTGTTGCCATTAAAAGCCACCCATAAAGGTGTAGATCATGTGTGTTCTTATATTAATTAAGACTTCAGATGGCAAGCTAGGCTTCTGTTTTTACCATGTGTTCATTTCAGCATGTCACTAAGCTCAATTGTATATCTCAGGTCAGAC
Organism: Rhabdomys pumilio; assembly: GCA_030674055.1. Taxonomy (NCBI): domain Eukaryota; kingdom Metazoa; phylum Chordata; class Mammalia; order Rodentia; family Muridae; genus Rhabdomys; species Rhabdomys pumilio. The sequence continues at coordinate 46,522,047 of JANHMN010000019.1, forward strand.
TGTGCTTTGTTAATGCAAGATACATTTCTTAGCTCACCAAGTGGACAGAAAATACAGATATGTAACTTAAAAGAATTGAGTATTGACCATAAAATTAGCCTGTTGTTTGAATTTGTAAGAGTAGAAGAGAAATGAAAATATACTTAGTGAAGACTTGAAGAATATATAAGATATTTTTAAAGTATTATAAAATAATTTTGTTTCTTACCTCATCTCTTCAATTAAGAGCTCTGCTCATCCATAAGCCACTTTGTCAAGTTGTTAAAAGTCTCAGTGCCATAATGACAAACCGAAACTGAAAGTGCACCTTCTGAATTAATATTATATATTCAAAATATATAAGAACTCAAGAAGTTAGACTCCAGAGAACCAAATAACCCTATTAAAAAGTGGGGTACAGAGCTAGATAGAGAATTCTCAACTAAGGAATCTTGAACACTTAAAGAAATGCTCAACATCCTTAGTTATCAGGGAAATGCAAATAGAAGTGATGCTGAGATTCCTACCTCCCACCAATCAGAATGGCTAAGATCAAAGGCACAGATGAAAGCAGATGGTGAGGATACGGAGAAAGAGGAATACTCCTCCATTGCTGCTGAGTTGTTTTTTAAAAGCAATGAAACTAAACACTTCCAAATGACAGCTCTTTAGATAAGAAAACTTTATGCTCTCACTGGAGCTTCAAGTGGATAAAACTGCTAACCAGCTGTAATATAGAGAGCTCAAAGAGATAAGGTTGAAAGCAAAGGCCACTGCCTTTCAAACTCAGGAAGTCAATGGTGACGTATTAAAGGGCATTTGGAAGAATGGGACCAAACATCTGAAGCAATGGATTAAAGAGTAGCTGGGAGAGAGGTGGGGGTGGGGCTGCAGAGTGTTGCACATCTAACACGAAGATGAGCAAGGTAGCAGTTTGTGGGTAGGTAACAAACATAAAGGAATTATAGATACAGACATTTTGAGTATCTTGATAGGTAGAAAGAAAGTAGACTTAAACCATAAATTACAAACACAGGATCAGAATAACAAACAGAATGTTGTGTCTGAGGTGTCTCGCTCCATGTTCAAAAAAAAAAAATTAGCGTAAATTTTGGAAACAATAGGAAGGGAACAAGATGAAAGTAAACGTTTACGATATCACACCTCTTAACTAGAAATGATTTTGTTCTGAGAATATGATAGCTTCCCAGTGTCATTCCGATAGCCTTAGCATTCCATGCAATAGCTATGTATTGAGTATCTTCTATAATGTCCAAGCTTGCTGAAAATACTCCATCCACTTTAGTATAATAAAGAGAGTATCACATAGATCTTAATACTAACAAGTCTATATTGATACTTGAATTCTGGGAACAAATGGACATAGGCATTTGAAGATAAACACACCATGCTGGCCAGCTGGCAGCCAAATTGCTTTTCATTTTCATTAGTGACTCCTTCTGTTCATGAAGTTCACTTGTCTATCAATGCAGAAAACCAATTTCTAATTTCATATTTCCATAAAGATCATTTGCCCTGATTATAATTTTGGTATAATGGCTAATCCTTGGAAATTATTCTCAAAGTCTGGGGATTTATTATAGAAGTGGGAAGTGGGGAGCAGAAAGGCACCATTTGTAATCAGTCACATGTCAGATTGAGGGATTCAAATGAACAGATTTTAGTGTGTTCCTAAAGGAAGGGCACAGGAGCTCTGCAGAGCGGGTTTAAGGAGCAGGATTGAAGCTAAGGTAGACTTAAAGAATATATGATTCCATAGTGGACTGCTCAGTTTTTGAAACATTTTCTGCAATGGCACAACCCTACTTTCAAAATCAAGTCAGGACACGGTGTTAAGGGCCTGCAGAGAGCCATCTTTACTTTCTTAGAGATTTTAGAACCTTGGCTTGGAGCATACTTGGATTTGGTAAGGTTTTCTCTCTCTGACCAAAAGCCATCGATTAACATTTGCCTTTCAGCCTATTGTATGTTAGGCTTTTCTCCAGCACTTGGATTTCTCAAGACAATGTCAACATGCTCTCAGCTGGACCAATCTTCAGAAAAGTCTCTTTCTGACTGTAAACACCAGGATCATTTTGTTTATGAACACAGAGTTTAAGCCTTGACTAAAATGTATTTTCTGTTTTTAATCTCAAAGGAGTTGGAGGCACAAAGTTCCTCAGAAGAAAATTCATATGGGCTGAAATTAAGCCTGCATGAGAAACATGATTGGAGACATTTGTAATGGGGCAGAGAGAACATATTAAACTTTGAATTCAACTTCACATGCACACACACACACACACACACACACACACACACACACACGGAATATTATTATTTATAAACACATATATGTCTAGATATAAATAATATATAATATTTTATATAAAATAGTATGTAATATAATAAATATATAATTTATAATAAACAACATAATATATATTATTTATATATCGTATATTCTATGTGTATATTATTTTTTTCTATCTAAAAAACCCCAAAACCAAAACTAAAAGCCAAAAGACAACAAAAACAACAAAACAAAAGCAAGAAACAAAATACTTCCAGAACAACACAAAATGAAAATTAAAGCAAATATTCAAAAGACCAATAAGACAAAACAAAACAAAACAAAAAGCCAAATTTCAAAGCAAAACAATATCACTAGCTAGAAGCTCCTACACCTACAACAGAGACCTTCTGCTACATACACTGGTGATATATCTATCTCTATCTCTATCTCTGTCTCTGTCTCTGTCTCTGTCTCTGTCTCTGTCTCTGTCTCTGTCTCTATCTCTATCTCTATCTATCTATCTCTATCTCTATCTCTATCTCTATCTCTATCTCTATCTCTATCTCTATCTCTATCTCTATCTCTATCTATCTATCTATCTATATCTATATCTATATCTATATCTATCTAATCTATATCTATATCTATATCTCATCTATATCTCTATATCTCTCTATATCTCTATATCATCATCTCTATCTCTATCTCTATCTCTATCTCTATCTCTATCTCTATCTCTATCTATAATATAAAATGCTGACACACAAGTGATGGGAAAAAGCAAGCACATTTTGGATGAATTTAAGGTCCACTTCCTGAGATGGAATATATGCAGGATACTGCTACAGGTGCTATTGATGGCTTCATTGGCCACTTTTCCCCCCATGCAATTTAAGGACTGGTTCCAGCAAGGAAGTTCCCCCTTCAAATTGCCCCAGGCTTTCTCCTTTTCCTGCTGCTGTCAGTGATAACCAAGGCAGCTGCAAAATTTGTGTAAGTTCCTTTATTCACAAAAGGAAGAATTGATGTGTTAAAGAACTTAGAAATGGGTTGGTCATTTGATAAACATCAATCTTCTTGTTGCTGTCTTTCAATTACTGGTATAGGTGAGAAAACTATTAACTGGTATAAATTCTGACCTTCATTTTTTCAATAGAATTGATGATGAAAATAGCGAATTTTCATTGACAGGTAATTGTTTACCCAAATTTAAATCTTGACTGACACTGGTCTCTATGCTTTACTCTTCCTAACAAGTATATAACCTATAGCATTGAGTCAGTGGCTATGTCTCCAGTAGATGCTTGTTGTCACAGTGAGTTCATTACACAGTTCCCCAGGGAAGTTCTGAAGCTATGGACTCCTTGATGGGCTGTAAGTGGTTCCCTTCTGAGGAGACGTTTTGACTGAGAAGAAACACTGACATATTTGAATTCAAACATCACACAATGAGTTCCTGAAACGGAGTCTGCCTGGCTAGCATGATCTAGTGCAGCACGCATCACTTACACTCCTGGAAAATTAGCCAAAGCTTCACATTTCCCTAATTTAGAGCTACTCATATTCTGGAAATATTTTGGAAAACATCAATGCATCTCCATGTATCACAACCACTTATTTTCAGTGAAAGGAGAAATAGAATATTTGTAAGAGATAATCGGGACTTAGAATAGATGAATATGGATGATTTCCATTTTAAAAATTGCTATTTTATTGTCAACTTATGTTACCAAGGTAATGTCTTCTTCATTTTTACATTCTTAGAAGAATTCAGTAATTCTCCATAAAAATGAAGAAAATTGAAACTAATGTAATGAATGTGAACCTTTAAATTGAGATTATAGCCTATAGTGCACACAAAATTCTCTTGTATAGATTGGGCAGAGAACACTTGTTCCTGTGTAATGCTGGGTGCTCGTATGTAGCCTTGAATGAAGTCCTATACATCTGTACTTATCTCATATTTCTCATAACTGCATCATTAAAATTGGGTAAAATGGTGACTATTTAAGACAACAAAAGGATTCTTTAAAAAGATGGGTTTAAAATTGTTTTGGTATACACTGTGGAATAAAATGAACAGCAGACATGGTGTGTGTCTGCATGACATTTTGAAAATTGCCAAACCTATCCTTCAATGACAGTGGATCTTTTTCCAGCTAGGAGTGTAATGACATTTTCGTGTTCCACAGTTTTCTCAACACTTGAAGTTGTTTCCCCTTTATCTTGGCTACTTCAGTGTTTGCGGCAGTGGGTCAGAGCATATATTCCTGTCCTTATTAACACTGTGTATCTTCCTTTTTGAAGTATACACTTCAAAAACAAGTATACTCATGTTTAAATTGTTATTATTGACTTGTAGGATTTATCTATTCAAGAATCAAGTCCGTTATTGTTATTAAAGCACATTTTGGGAGTATTTGCCTGAAGTTTTTGTGTTTCCAATTCCTATTTAAATGTCTTGTGGAAAGCAGCTAGGTTTTTTGTTTTTTAATTTTGTTCTGGAGAGATGAGTTTTATTTTCTTAATTAATAATCTTTTATTTACATCCTGAGGGCATATTGCCCCCTCTCCTCTCCTCCCAGTCCCTTTTTCTCCCCTCTCCTCCCCGCCCCATTCTCCTGTCCTCCATTTCTCCTCAGAAAACATAAGGCCTCCCTCCTATGGGTATAACCCACCTTGGCATATCAAGTTGTAGTAGGACTAGGTACATCTTCATGGTGAGAAATTTCTTTTTTTATTCAAGTCTAATTCTATTTTTCTTTTATGGTTGTTCCTGTTAGTAATGTGATAAAAAACAATATGCTGCTATTTTGGCCATAAATGTATTATTGTGATTATTGTGTTTTTTTTTTAACCAGGTTTTACTCTGCATTTGTATCTGTAAATAGTGACAGGTTTATTTTCAGGTATCCTGTCAGGGAAGAGTGAAGTCCTTTGTCTAGGCATTGTTCTATTTTCTAGTACCATCTCAGGAAAATACCACGTTTCCAAAAACTATTTACTCTTTTAATAAATTAAACATTCCCTGATTCTTGAACATTAATCTACCTCCCTATCTTTATGCTTTTCGCATTTTGTCTTGGATTTCAATATTTTTAGTAAACCTTTCAGTTAGGCATCATGAATCTTCGGCATCATTTGCCTTCTGAAGCCTTTAGGTGTCCTGTACTGTCACATACAGCTTAAGTTCGACTTGCCATTATCTATCAAATCCTCTTGAGACTTGTATTAGGAAATACTGACATTTCAATAGTGAGTCTCCCTAGGCCTGGTCCTGGTCTTGTTTGCTTTGTTCTTTAATTTATGATAGGAATATACTGTACATTTTAGTTTAGAAGATTTACAGGGACATTATTAAAGTTATTAAATTTCCTTATGTATATATTTGTAGATGCTACTAACTCTATAGACTTGTAAGTGTAGCTTAAAGTCACATTTTACAAATTGATGTGTTTGCATCTGTTCTGTCTATAAAATATTTGATATACATGAGTTCTATTCTAGGTTGTTTCAGGTTTCCTCCATCCTTCATAATATTAATTAAAAATGGCTGCATCTACATAAAATTATATTATTATTATTTTAAGCTACTCCTGTTCAGAAATACTTCACCTGTTTTTAATTTGGGTTTTTAAACAAGAGTGTGGGTGAAGGGCTCATGGTCAACTCTTTTGCTTTAGTTAGTAGTGGACTACTTGTTTGTTTTAAAGTTCTTGGACAGTTTTAAACATGTGTATAATGAATACCTACTTTCATTCCCGTTTTTCTTGCTACCCCTTTCTACCCTGAAAACTCCTCTTTCTTATAAGCCCTCCCCCTATTTCATGTCTTCTTTTCGTGTGTGATATGCTGAGTATAATTAGAGTTGTTTCTATGTTTATGAGTAGGTGTTTATTTAATGGAGCATGGAAAACTTACCGTGATTATACCACTGTTTGACTGATACCTCCTTCCCCAGAAACCATTTAATGCCCTTAAATACATAGGTCATTCACGGGCCCTGCTCCACTGGTGATGAGATGTTGGTAGGTCTAATTGGTGTAAGTCTTGTGCCAATAATAGACACGAGTTGATGACTGCAATGGCTACACCATGTCCAGAAGACATCATTCTGCTGTGTATCTACCATTCTCTAGATCTTATATTCTTTCCTCTGTATCTTCTAGAATGATCCTTAAGCCTGAGAAAGGATGATAGATCTGTCCCACCTAGAGCTAAGCACTCCACCATCACTTACCCTCAGCATTTTGACCAGCTATGAATTTCTGTATTAACTACTCCCCAATAAGGAACTCCTCTGATGAAGGCTGGGATCAGCACTAATCTCTGGGTATAAACGTGAGTATTTAGAAGACCAATAAATGAGAAACATCTGCTTTTCAGTTGGATTTCAGAACGATAAAACAGGAGGCAAGCCTTGCCTGGTTCTTTGGTCACGGTCAAGAGCCCTATGCTAGAGAACTAATGGACCTTAGCTTGGGGACTTATTTGTATTGCTTTCTTAAATGCAGGTATGAAAAACAATTCTAAATTATTTTTGTATATGTGCTATATTTTATGTCACTTTTTGAGAACTGTGATTATTTTTATTTTCTTATTTAAAGTTCTTTTTATTCATACAATATATCTTGTCATGGTTTTGAGAGTCCAAATGTTTTGGGTTCAAATCTCATCTTAGAGAATCTGACCTGAGGTTGAGCTCAAGTTAACCAATTTTCAGGTTACTCCCAACAAATCCTGAGTATAGTACCAGTTTTCAGGTTATTCTCCAACAAATCTTCACCTCCAGGGTCCAAGGCCGCCCCTGATACTTCACTTCCTAAAAACCACCAATCAGGAGGAAAACAGAAGTTAAATTTATGGTTTGGCTCCCAGCACCAGCCATAATGGCCACGGAATTAGATGTGTACCAGGCTAGATATCACCTTCTTACCTCCATGAGTGCTTGCCTGACACTGGGCTCAGGGCCCCTTCCCATTCTCCTGTGTCAGAGATCGTGGTGTGGTCCAAACTGGAGCTTGAAGAAAGAAACCCTAATGCAATTGCATCAAATTCAAGTTCTCTGATGTCTTTGTGGAATTCATGAATGCTTCCTGGTACAACAGTTTCCTTGCTCCTAACTTCTTCCAGATCCTAGTCACCTTTCCACCCATTCAGCTTCATACCATTATTTTCTCCTTCTTTTAGAAAACAACAACAAAACATAAAAAAGAAAGATACACCAGACTACACACACACACACACACACACACACACACACACACACACACCAAGAACTATAAAAACACAAAATTGGAAACCATAATACGTAAGCCAAAGAGCAGTAAGACAAAATACGAGCAAAGCAACATGAGACAATCAGGCTACAAAAATTCCGACTGAGTCTGTTTTATGCACCCCCCAGCGCATGCAGGAACCCATTCATGCCCAGGCAGTATGTGGTCTTCCGCAAGACATGGGGGCTGATCATAGCCTGCCTGAAAGCTGTAGTCAGGGCTGCCCCCAACATGGGTGGAGCAGGCAGCCCATGGGCGCCTCCTTAAGCAAACCAAGGAAACCCAAGCAGGAAAATGAGCAAAACAATTCTTACTCCAACCCAGAGAACTTTTGCATCAAGGTAGGTGAGAAAAATATTTCATATGGTGTAATCCTTAAACCACAATGCAATGCTTAACAATAGATGTTTCCCAAGAAGTAGCACAAACGGGAGAAAGCTGTGGCTATACAGCCAAGTCGATATAATCTACTACCTACATAGTGTCGGGATTAGCAAAAGCCATCATCCAAGAGGACTCACCACCTGGAGAAGAATTTTATCCAGCAGCATGGCTGCTCTGATCACATCCAAAGACTTTCTAGGTCTGAGTGATTCTGCTGTCTGGAATACACACACACACCCTTAGTGTACACTTTTAACCCCAAATAATGAGGTCTAATTGAGGGGCAGACAAAGTGTCTTGTCAGAGAAAGATTTGACAGAATGAGTCTGCAATAGGATATGTGCAAGTCTCAGGAGAAAAGCTATTTAAGAGCAGTGGGGAGAGAGTAAGTTCAGCAGTTGAGTTGCGAGTTGAGTTAGATGAGTGGAGTTGAGTTCACTGCAGTTCAGGCAGTCAGTTAGGAGTCAGTGTAGTGAGTGCAGTGCACTGGAGTTGAGTTCATTAGTGAGTCCATGAAGGTCAGAGCAGGTAAGCAGATGCACTTGAAACCAGAGAATAAGGAGCCAGAAGATTAGAACAAATTGTCAGAGTTAGTTTGAGTCCAAACAGAACAATTCAGTAAGAAGCCAAGAGAAGCCAGATTGAATCAGTCAGCTTGGAGAGAAGTTTGAGCTAGAACATCTCGGTTGAAACAGCTAGCCAGAGTTCAGAAAAAAAAACAAGAAAGAGTGAGATTATTCAGCCGTTAGATTTAGGGCCTGTAACATTTTAAGCCTATTAGCAGAAGAATATAGAAGAATAGAGGGAGGCTATAAGCTTCCGGGGCTAAACCTAGGGATAGTTAGAACAGAGAAACAAGTACTCTGGGCTCAGCTCAAGCTGTGTATTCATACAACTTGAGTACCGCTTTCATCTCTTTTCTGAGGAAATAAAGGTCACTTTTAGAACTGCTACCATTTATCACATACAGAGCACCCTGAATTCAGTTTGTAGTTGGTACGACCGTGTACATGTGCTTTATTTATTTATTTTCTGTTTTCATGGTAAGAGTTGCTTTTGAGACCTAGAGCTACTCTCCAACCAGTGGATGCATCTACCCATTCACAGAACTGGAAAATGGAGGGACTGCCTTCCTCTTTATTAGCATTCAGCTTGATCCTTTGATAAAAGATAGATCTGTAGGACTGTAGGGCCTGAGACTTGTAAGAGGCTCACTAAGATTTTCGAGGGCAGAAAAGGAATGTGTAATTGTATAGTTGCAATTCTTATAAAATCATTTTGAGAAAGAAACAAATGAAGTCTATTCCTTCAGTTTGGGCAGGGTCTCTTCTCTGATGCCTGTTCTGTATTTACCATCAACATTATTTCTCTTCCATGACAGCAACAATATGGCTTTTCTATTTAGACCCACTCATTCTACTTTTCTCTGCTGTTATGGCTGTTAAAATATCTAGAAAATATATACCAAGGTAATGATTCCTCAACAAAGTAGAGTAAATAGCAAGGAAAATTATATGCTTGAGTGATTATTAGGATTATTTTCATATTATGGAATTATAGATTCTTTTTAAATGTCAGTAAATTATTTTTACTAGAGAAATTACCTTAGGACATATGCCAGTGGAATAAGTGATCAAATACAATTCTTGATTAGCAATACACAAACATTGTCTCACTCATGTAACAACTGTACAGACTACAATGACATCATTATAACATATAGTTTCAAATTAGCAAGTGTTTATCTAAATGTATTTATTACTGTCAGTTCTACATGAAGCCTTGAATAACCATAGCCTAAAGAGACCTTATCTATGAAGCTTCCTTCTAAAATTTTAATTAAAGGATCTCCTTGCAATATTTAATATATTTTTCCCTTTTTCAGTCAATCATATATGATCATTTGTGTCCACTAGCTACTGTTTTATGTTTCCAATTATTTCTTTCTAATTGTAAAACATGGACATTCATGGCTGTGATATATTATTTTTTTTGCTATGTTACATGTCTGTCTATGCATTCATATTGCACCAGTTGAAGTTTACCATATTTAAATTACTAATTCCTAGTACCAGTATTTATCTTCATTACTTGCATTTTGTTATTCTAAATGAGTTAGTAAAGATTGTTCATTGTGTCAGAATGATGGTAATAATGACAGGTTATACTGTCCACTATATTTTGAATTTTGTAATATTGTCATCCTCAGGACCCCGCCAGCCTTCTTCCATCAATGGAGCCAGATCTGTTGGCTGAATTCTATGCAGCAACCAGTGTATACCCCTCTGTGTGATGCTGTAAGCGAAAACTTCCCTTGGAGCCCCTTGCAGTGTTCTGAGGTGAGGAAATAGAAGCTTTTAGATAGGTACTAATAGCTGGTAAGAAAGACGTGTGAATGACTGAGAGTCCTTTGTGTCTACTCAGTGGCAATGACTTTGCTGATGATTCATATAAGACTGATTTCCCTTCTCTTGAGAGAATACAAGTGTAATTACATGACAAGTTTTCCTCCTCGTGTTGACATTCATCAGATTAACACTGTTTGTTTGGGTTTTCCAACTGATTAGTGCTCCTATTCTTCATCTTGCTGTCTTCACACCAAGGCATAATCCAAGCCCTCAATTATTGTCTGATCAGGTTTCATTTCCATGCCTACATTTTTATCTATAGGCTATGAGGATAAAAATGGGATTCTTGGAGGGAGAATCTGGTCTAAGATAAGAAGAAAATGCAGAGGTGTGACACAGGGGACAAGCTTGTATCCTCAAGCAGCAGGTAATTCATTACCAGCTAAAGAAGTTGTGTCTTTATTCATTTTTTTCAAAAGAACCTACTGATAACAGAAAGTGTCCTTGTCTAAAGATTATCACCTGCCTCTTCTCTTAAACAAATTGAGACAAAGCAGGATAAAGTTGTGGAGAGGAGACAAGATAGCATAGAACCAAAGACATGGGGTTCTGTGAAAAGAAAATGCCTTAATTCCTTGTGTGTCTTTCTGTTTCATTTTTCTTGATATTTTCATCTGTACATCCAGATAATACTTTTATTTTAAATTTATTTAGAGTGACATTCATCTCGTAAATAATAAGAGTTTATTTGCTCTGGAGGCCTAGAAACCTCTACAAATATATTACTTTAACTAAATCAAAATAATTCTTTTGGTCACTCCAGACTGGAATCATATAAACCTGTTTGTTTAAAGAATAACACAAAGAAGGGTGATTTATTCACAATAAATATAAAGGCAAATATAAAGAAAAATAAGCAGGGGGACATTATAACTGAGCAACTCTTTCTTGACTGCTAGTGTGGTCACATGTCTTTATCTGTCTCAGTTCGGACTGCCATGTGTGTCAGACCACTGGCAATGACATGTGGCTATACATGTTAAGTACTCTTTCTTTGCAGTACCTGGAATATTTGCCCTTCCTAAGAAGCTCTCATTTGTGTGGAAGCCATCATTAATTATATCATTGCAAATGCAACCATCCCCTCTTCCATGAGGAAGCTGGTAAACTGTCCTTTAATCTTATCACTAATCCGAATAATCATTTTAGTAGAGGCTCTTGAAGGAACCGTTTTCCTGAAAGTATCTAGCTGGCTGGATACATGCTTTCTAAAGTATCTGTCTTTTTCGTCATGGTTAAACCATTTGGTCCTATCCCTGCATCAGCAGCAGGAGGCTAGTGTGGTCAAGTTGCTTACCATCCTTCTTCTGGAAACCATATGCCCATATGAAAACCCTTGTTTTACTTTTCCTTCATATTTCTTAAAAATGAGTAATACATCTGGGGAGGTTATTCAATGGGAAAGAGAAAACTACAGAGTTTGAGTTGTCCATAGAAATAAAAGAAGTTGGGTCTGGCTGATCATGACTATAGCCTGAACTCTGGGGAGTAAGACAGGGAGAGCTTGAGGCAACATGGCAGAGAGCAATAGAAGAGCACCAAATTCTAGACTAGTTTTCTTATACTGCACATAGTTGATGCTATACACATTTATATGCACATAACACACACACACACACACACACACACACACACACTATTTAAAAAAAAAGAGTAACAATTCAATTCTTATTTCTCTAGCTTGGTTGAAAACTGTAGCTTGATGCTGAGAAACTGTGGTTACAGTTTGTAGAAATTTTGTTTTGTTTTTTTGCAAGAATAATATTCTTTCTGTTAATAAATCTCTCAGAATTGAGGTAAGAAATTTTATAATAAACTTCAACAGTGTAAAGTTACAAATTTATAGAACATTAATCAAGCCATTTACGTAGCAGGTTTTACATGTTTTTCAAAGCCAACATGCTCAGATGGCTTGAGATTTTTTTATTCCCTTTGCTTTCTTTAGAGTAATCTCTGAGAACTGCAAAAGAATGCCCGACATCATCTACAATCATTGTAAATTAAGGGAACAATATATACCTTATATTTACATGGTAACTTTGAAATTGGACAAAACAGTTATGCCTGAAATAAATCACAGAACCCCCTATTGTCCTGTGACAGAGAGCAATAGATGGTATCTTCTATTTACAGATCATTTATTTTCATTGGGCATCTTTTTGTTTAGTAACTAAAACAACAAACGCTGCAGCTAAATCCTTGTTGGCAACGAACACCAATCTCACTTTCTGTGATAGAAGAATAACTCACTATAAACCATAGAGACCCATGCACATCTGTATTCACTACAACATCAGTCACAAAAGCCAAGTAATGGAATTAGTGTAGGTGTCAGTCAACAAATGAATAGCTAAAGAAAACATGGGCTGTGCACAGTGGTGTTTCATTCAGCCATGAAGAAGAAAGGAATTATGTTGTTGACAGAAAAATAGATGCAATTGCAGATCATCATATTAAATGAAATAAGTCAGACATGGAGAGACAAATATTGTGTCTGTCTTGCTCTGGGGCACTAGATACTATATAGACTAATGAAATTATTTATGTATAGTTCTTAAGAGTAAAAGCAAAATAGGGAGGATAAAGGAGAGTAGCTGGAGGAGGGGGCAGTAAGAGTAGAGAGAGAGTGAATATCTCCAAGTACAAGGTGCACTTATGCGGTTATCATCAAGGTCATTACTAGCTACAGTGAATACATGCAAATGAGAGAAAAGACAGTGCTCTTAATTCTGTCTCTGAAGCTAAAATAGAAATTCCAGTGAAACTGAGCGACTACATTTTTGTTATAACTTACTTTTCAAAAGGGCTAGATTGGCAGCCATCCATGCACTTAATAAATAGTTGCACCTCCTGAGACGCATTCAGGCTAGCCATGGTTATTGCCCACATAGTCAATGAATATCTCAAATTAAAGCAGCCAGCTCTGAAGCTAGGTTAAGTGGGGATCAATTTACACTCTTTCAGTAGTCTTCTCCTGCAGTTCTTAAATGTGGAAGCAAAATGGCTCAATTTCTTACTATAAATAGAACCATCTGGTTATTGCGAGTCAGACAATCTCAAAGGTACTCTTTCTTCTTCTTAGATTGATTTTCTATACTATACTTTATATGCTGTATACTATCTACTACACTAACTATTTTGTAATTAATTTTCTCTTTGTGTGTGTGTGTGTGTGTGTGTGTGTGTGTGTGTGTGTGTGTGTGTATGGGAGGAATAGAACTCATGCATATCTACTTTTGTAGTATTGTTTTTTCTAACCAAGTCTTTGAAAACATTACACTGGATTTTGGATGTATCCATCCCCTCATCTAACTCTTTTGCTTACCCCCTTTCCTCTGCTCCTTCCCATTTCTTCCCAACACACTTCAGAATTTTTCTCTTCTCTCCCCTTTTGTTGTTCACATGTCAAGTTCATTTTGTATTGCATAGCAAGCCTTGGGACTGGCACCAACCATGATGTGTAGTCAGCCTACCAGGGGTCACATCATTAAACAAGCATGACCCCCTCCCCTAGCAACTGTCCATGCCAACAGCTCCTCCTCCCTGTTCCGTGGAGTTATCTTCTTATCTCTCAGAAAAGCAGTTTCATGTGTATAATCCTCCCAGTTTTAGAAAATAAATTATTCTTTTACCGTATGTCTTTTATGACTATGGCATTCAATCTATACTCTTTACACTTGCTTACATACGTCTGTTTATAAAGGGTTTTACATGATAGCCAGGAAGAATTCTAAACATTCAATTTAATATTAAATGACGGCCAAGAAACACAACAGTGTAGAACATAGCTTTAAACAGCATAGCTTTTAAAGGATATTGAATTACGTGAGACCACCCTTATGATCTAGCAAGTAAGTAGGCAAGCAACTGCAGTTGGCTTTTTTCTTTTTTTTCCCCATGTACCACGTCTATACCAAATTAAGGAAGACAGGGTTTATTTTTCTGGGAATCAAAGGTGTTCCTCTTTGATTTTGACTCTTTGAGGAGAAGTAATGATGCAAGAGTCTGAAGATGTTTTGTCCATTGTGTGCTGTCTTCTTTCTGCTTCATAGCTTCTCCTCCATTGACTTGAAAATAGCTGCTGACATTCTTTCTTCTCTCCACTGACTATCAAATTCTAAGAATGCTGTGCTTGTTGCCTTTGGTATGAAAGTTATCTCAATAGAGTTATTAAGTATCCATTTCCAGGAGATCTAGGGGAGGGGGTAGGAGGATGGGCACAGGAATCTACCTGAAATGCTTCAAGGGAGGCCACAGTCTGAGTACCTACCACACTTCAGTACTGAGTATCACAGAGTGACTTGACACAGCTAGCTAGGCTCCAGGGCTTTCTTTTGAGATCCATAATTCAACAAATCCACAGTTGCTTTATGTGAATCATGCTATTAATTTCTTCCTGAATCATGGCACGCCTTTTAATATAATGTGTTATGTGTTACAAAAGTAGCAGAGTCATAAAATATATGTCAAAATACTGGCTATGTTACTTCTTTAGAATTTTCTCATTGCTTTCAATGAAAAAAATTCAAATTAAAGTTTGTCAGTTTTTAAGTCAGATAATTATGAGAATATCAGATTGTCCTTGTATTTCAACTTACAGTAAATTGAATTCAAGGCTGATAATGACTTTCTGCATAGAAGGCTGCGTCTTGGAAACAAACAACTTCAGAAACTGTCTATCATTAGAGAAAACACAGCCTTACTCTTTGCCTGAATCCTTACAAATCAATATACTCTCCATCTACTACATAGTTTTTTAATCTAAGACTTATATTCATGTCCAAGAAAATAAAGTTACACAATGAAAGACTGTCCTTAAGAGCTCATTACATTGAATTCATTCTGCTTAGAGGAGAAAAGGGTATAAAGAAGGTATGGAAAGAGAAAGTTCTAAGTAAACAGAGTGAGTTGTTTTTCTTGCCTTGGATTGAAAAGAAATATTTTGATAACAGTTCATTATAAATAAACAACCTAAATTGATTGGAATAGTGCCAACTTCTAAGGAATCACAGTAATAAACTCTCGATCACGAGCTGGGTAAACAAAATCTTAGCTCTAGTTAAGCAAAAGCAAAATCTCTTTTTGTTATTTGAACACGCTTGCCTTATGCTTCAAAGTAGAATATTTATCAAATTATTGTGGAATAATTTTATTTTTGCCAGATCCTTTTTTCTTCTGGGGTTTTCAAAATTGTTTCTCTGTGCAGTGCTGGCTGTCCTGGAACTCACTTTGTAGACCAGGCTGGCCTCAAACTCAGAGATCTGCCTGCCTCTGCCTCCTGAGTAAAGGCATGTACCATCATGCCCAGCTCAGATACTTTTTTTTTTAAATCTAGGTCTATGAAGAATAAACTTGAGAATACAAAGGCCCTAAACACTGCTGAGTGCTTTTATTTTTCTGCAAAAGCACAGTAAATGCTAACAAATCTTCAAACACATTTCTTTCAAACCAATGAGTTCTAGGAGAATCTTGGATACTTCAAATATATTCTTACAAAAATGCACTTTAAACTGTTAGTTGTCACATCAAAGACCAGTCCCTTATATGACAATAGCACAAAAATCAACACAAAACTGATGGAAGATTTAAATATAAGATGGTGAACTATAAAACTTGTGGACGTGAACGAGGACAGAGGGAAAACCATCAAGGCCTTGGTCTTCACAATGATTTTTATGGATCTGTCACCAAAAGAGGTGCAGGCATTGGGAAGATAACCAAGTGAAACTGTCAAATAAGAAATCTGTGCAACCTTGGGAGCCAGTGTAAAAATGCTTTCAAATCGTATCGCTGCTGCTAGATAACCTCCCAAATCTATAAACAACTCCTATAAATCCACAATATAAACAAGACCGAAAGCCTCACTCATAAGCTAAATACAAATGAGCTAGGTATTTAGACTAAACAATTCTTCAAAGAAAATACTTAGTGTCTGATAAGTATATGCAAAGAAGGCTTTCGTTTGCATAATTTTTACAAAGGAAACAAGAATTGGTGGTGATGGATAGACTGAAACCTTGTACATGGTTTTGGAAGCTTCATTGCTCTAATTGCTGTGGAGAAAGCGATATTAAAACATATTGAGAGTTTTTAAGACACATTAATTCTCCTCTGCATGATAGCATTATTCATAGCAGGCATGGTGTTGTGTGTAATTTAAAAAGGCCCATGCTTGGTCTGGCTAGGCTCTGGGACCAGCAGCCTCCTGCCTGGTAGCCAATGCCTCTCCTACAATCTCTGGCTTTGCCTTACTCCAGAGCTCTGAGATTGTTCTTCTGCCAGCCTGCACTCCACTGTGGTCACCATTCTCTGGGTCCTAGGTCCTTTGCCCAATGATCCCGTTTCAAAGCCTGGCCAAATTCAGTCCCAACTGTGTTTTTTCTCTTCTGCCCACCTGAGTCACCTTGGAAAACATCAGCCAGCCTTAATATTTAATACCAGCCAGATTTGTATCAGTAAATCCCCAGTCCCAATATGCCCATGCACAGAACACACAACTCAGTTATATTTATAAGCTGCACACCTAGACTGGGCAGATATACCACTACACTACTCTACTCCCCAGCTATGGGATCCCTTGCTCCTTGTAGCTCTTCCAGGCCAAGTGGTTCTGCTCCATCGTCCATCACCTCTTCCTCCATCTTTCTTTCTCTCTGTCCCTCCGTCTCCTCATCTCTTCTTCTTCCTTCCTCTCTCCTTTCTTTAAAACTTCCAGCCCTACCTTTTACTTCCATGGCCCAATCACAGGCTCTAGTCTTTATTTGACCAGGTAAATGGGAGGCAGCTTCACATGGAAACAGCTGAGTACTAGACCTGCTCGTCCTCAGGGGTAGGATTAGCATCAAAATACAAACAGCACCAAGGCAATCCACAACACCATGACTATTAGACAGGATTAGTGCTAACAAAAGCATCAGTGGTTAAAAGAGTGGGATGTGATGTATGCCTATAACGGGTTTTTTTGTTGTTTTTGTTTTGTGTTTTTTTTTGTTGTTGTTTTTGCCTTTAAGAGGGAGAAAATACTACAGTATGCAGCACCAGGGATAAACCTTAGGGGGCATTGGGGTGAGTACAGTAAATTAGACATAAAAAAGACATACTGCCCAATCCATTCAGTTTGGTATTTATCATGAGAGTCACAGATAATATAGTAGAATTGGAACTGTCATACCTGAACAGAGTGAATTGGCAAGTTACTAAATGTTACTGTTAATTTTTTTGTGTCCACTTGACAGGGTTGAGTGATGTTCCAATATATGGTAAAACATTGTTTCCTTATCAGTTGAGAAGCAGTAAACATCCCAATCAGGGGATTAAATAAAATGACTCACTGCATTTGCTGTTAGCAGACCTAATCTACTCTCTTGTCTGAATAGACAAGAGGTCAAAGCAGATTGAATTCTAGGTCTCTTTGAAATAGGGGTTTTGCTTCTTCCCTTAGCCATGATAGTTTATGTTCCAGGCTGCTGGACCCTGATACCTTTGGATTGTCACCAGAGTCCTTTGCCCTCCCTCAGGCCTTGGCAAACTGGGGTTATACACACCGGTTTTCAGACTTCAATCTTTAGGTTGAATCATGCCACTGTCTTCCCTTGGTTTCCAGCTTGTAGGTGGCACACTGTGGGTCTTCTTAGCCTCTGTAAACACAAGATGCCATTTTCAAAATGGACTTGCTCACATAAACCTGTGATTGTTTCACTGGTCTGTGTTTTGGGGGTTGCTGGCTAATTCACTAGATAGCAGACCTAGAAGTTCAATCACAAAAGATTCAATCTCTAGAGATCTGCAAGACATCATTTGCTGGGTTGCAACACTAAGGCAGTGCACTTCAACCCTGTCCAGAGGGCAGGTCCTATGCTTCATCCTTACTATGTTAATAAAAAGTAAAGGCATCAAAAGAGCATGTACGGAATAGTCACGGGCTTCTTCAAATTCTAAAGAACTTTCAGTGAAAACAAAGATTAAGTTAAAGGTCAGTATTCTATGTCAAACATATTTTCTGTATTTCAATTTTGTTTAATAATGTTATCTGAGTTGAACTTGTACAATATTTACACTGGAGTTTATTCAGAGAGAAACATCTGTATGTCCTTTTACTTCATCTTCGGTGGAAGGCAGAATGAATCTCTCTCTTCCACCTGTCAGTACTGCTCACATGAATTCACCTCTGGTGGATGTTTTACCATCTACTTACATTACATATTGGTTATAATTTTAATAGTTATTATTAATGACTGTTGATAGTTGTGCAATCAGTATGATGTCAATATATTCACCACACTCTTAGATTTTTACATATTATTCCCAATCCCAGCTGCACCTTTTCTGTTGTAATCTTTATTACTGATCAAAAATTACATTAAATTATAATGATCACCATGACTGAAACCTATTATATGCAAGCCCTGTACTGTTTATCTTTGGTGTTTAATTAAACTTCAGAATCAATAGATGAAAATAAACTATAGTTTTCTTTTGTAGATTTGAAAGCAGAATTGGAAGGTTTAATGGATGTCTTCAAAGCTGATTAGTTTGCAAGCAGCCATATGGGTTTAAGTGTGATTTTATTTGAATTAGTGACTATGCTATGTTCCCCCGAGTCCCTTTCTGTTAGTTTTGCTATTTTTAAATGTCTATTAGTCTTTTTGTCTTTAGAATAGATGATTATATTTTAAGATATCTAGTAGATTTTTATAGTAGTAAAACCATTCTGCATCTGAGAACAGGTAATTTAAAATAAGGAGTGAAATGTCTGCCAAAGTTAGAAATCACAGAAAGTTAAAAGCACATACCAGAGGAGAGCTAGAGGCACATGCCAAAAAGTTTTAGAGTATTTTTTTTAGAGCTCAATTTTATAGATTGTTATTTAAATCCATTTTTATACTGGTTTGCATTCTCCTATGTTGTGCTTGCAATATGCAAAATGTTCCGTTGAACATTCGAATGAGGCAAAAATTGAAATATAGTATTTCTGTCCTGATGTAACACACATTCCTAGGGGAGGGATGAAGCCAGCAAATATGGAAACTATGGTGCAATCAATTCTCTCACACGGATGCTAGACGAGAAGCAGAAATTGGGGACATCATAAACATGACTCCATATTGCATTTATTCATGTTTCTCTCATTTGTTCCACTAAGATGAGAGTTGAGGAAGGAATTGCCAAGAATAAAATATTTCCACTTTGCATATCCAGAGCTTGCAGCTTGGGAGGGAGGAGTGTGTGACGTACGGGCACACAGTAAATAATTAAACACCCAGAAGGTGTTAAGTGAAATGAGAGAAAAGCCACTCACCGTATCAGTTATAATTAGAAATAGATTTTGGTTCCCTTTTGTTTTGTATTCTGGTAACGTATCTATTTTCCATTGAATTGGCCAGAAGAAAACTCTTCTCTTCTGCCATCAATCAAAAAATAAAAGATAGAATGTGAGTTTTAGAGTGAGGAAAGATATTGATCAATTGTTTCTCCCTCTGTGGTCCAGACAGAGGACAAAGGCAGAGAAGAGCACATCTAAAAGATGGCATTTTGATGAACTATCAATCTCCCACCACTGGGGATGGAGGCCCAGCTCCATACCACACTCTTAATTGCCACAGTAAATATAGTCTATTTCCTTACAGAACACTTTTCTTTTTTGGGGGGGGGCTACAAACTTGTCTTATTTTCTGTTAAAAAAAATTACCATCCTCAAGTCTAACGTCAGACACAAATAAGTTAAAGTAGGAAAAACAGACAGATTTTAAAGAGTTATGGGCTCCAATTCTGTCCTGCTAAGTGGATTTCTTTGTGAGGTAGGGCAAAAAAAAAAAAAAAAAAACTAGTTTGAAGTGTTCAGAGATGAGTCATCCTTCACAGCTGATGGTAATTTCTGTAACCTCACAAGCAGAAAACAAATTGTCTTAAACATTCCTAAGCTTCCTCTGTCCCTGCTGCACCTCTCAAGATGTAACCCTCTGTGAAAATTAAGCTGCACTGTGGCAATGATCATGCTTATCTCTCTGAAGCTCTGGTGAGCACAGAGTGCACTTAGCTTTTTGCTGAAGCAACTAATAAATAGACCGTGCTCTTGTCTGTATACAGAGGGTTCATAGAGTTTGTATCAACTTTAAGGGAAATGTGTGTGTGTGTGTGTGTGTGTGTGTGTGTGTGTGTGTGTGTGTGTGTGTGTAAAAGTGCACACATTTTTCTCTGGAGTACTAAAATTTAAAGAGGCAATAGGTGTGAATTGTGAATAACTCTGCTGTTCCATGTAATAGACAGCAGTAGATAACCTGGTGGTGTGAAGTTGGCTTTAGATATGAAACAAGGATTTGAATCCTGACTCTGGCTTGCCAGTTTGGAGATGGAAGTCCAATGACACAACTCATTCATATGGCAGTTTCCTTACTTGTGAAACAGGGAGACATTAATACCTACCCACAGAATAGTTGTTAAGTTTTAGTGACTTGATATGGAAAACTTAGTACTTGTCTCGTAGTAGTGACTATTTGAGGTGGTTATTCTTGATTGCCAGCTAGATAAAATTTAGAATCATACGGAAATAAATTTCATGTTATGTTTATAAGCTATTCTCTAGATCATGTTAGTTGAGACAGGGACATCTGCCTTAAATGTAAGAGATACCATTCAGGTGGCTGGGGTCCCAGATAGAACAAAAGGGAAAGCTGATTGAGAGCAAACGTTTATCTTTAAGTCTTGACTGTGGATGCAAGGTGACAAGCTGCCTTCTTCTCCTGCTAGCAAACTTCTCCAACATGAGAGAGCAATGGTAAGCCAAAATAAGCCCTTCCTTCCTTACCTTTCTTTTGTTACACAGCGAGGAGTCCAGTAAGTAACCAATACAGTATACAAATTGAATCTAATATAATCCGTGACACTATGGTTAATATTTTTCATAATTATCTGATCATCATGAAAAACTAAGTATCATAATTCTTTAACAATTTTTGATATATGAATGACAGTTTTCTAATTTTATGTTATATAGATTATTATTTGTTTATAAGAAACTTTATAGTGAAATGTAGCAACTCATAGAAACTTATTAAATTTATTTTAGCTTTGTGTGATTTTTAATGATTATGAGTTGATACACAATGCGTATGAAATGCATTGTTTTAGGGTAGCTGTTGCAGATGTTTCTGCTCTGAACACTCTTTCTATATAACATTATTTTAAGCATTATACATTTATTCAATAAATACTTATGGTGGGTCAGATTAGGTTATTTGAGGACTGTAAGAATCTACTAAGTTCTTAAAGTAAATTCTACGTTTTTACTTATAAGCTAACAGTAGGCTTCTTATTTTTTATAATCACAGATTTAATAATTAGTTGTTTATCAGCAAAAGAATCTCCTATCTGTGGGATGTCATACCCTGTCAGTTAATCAAGATCATCATTTTATTCTATTGATAGTCAACTTATGTTACTTGAATCATCATGTGTTTTATATGTCTCTCTAATCACCCAAAGGTTACCCCAAATTCTTACAGATTAGTAGTGACTCTTAACTACCATAATAAAGGACCTGTGTATCTTAGTAGTTTTGAATTATAATAAAACAGTAAAGTTACAATTTATGATCTTTTTCCTCCATAGTTTTAAGGTCATTTGTAATGATAGCATTGTCCTTTACATTTTTATCCATTATTGTAATGTAGAGAAATCTGCTATAGTCAGAAAACTTGCAATTACACAGAACTCCGTATGTGCACAGGGTTATCTTACATTTTCAAAATTTTATCTCTACTTCTTATCAAGAAAGATGGAAATCCAAGGATCTTGGAGATGGTCTTGCAAAGCATTCTTAATATTCCCTAGAAACCTAAAATAACTATGGCTGCTACAGCAGATAGATACATTCTATATGATATATCTTTCTCCTTCTTAAACCATTATAGTGGGTCATACAAAATGCCTCCATGAGCAATCCAGGTGCTCACCTTGAAAAGTTTTATCTTAAGCATAAATAGATGCAACAATTGGATTAAATCCAAATGATGAGGTCATACAAAGAACAGAAAATGCCTGAGAATGTCATTTTTGTCTGTCTTCCCTCCTGATGGAAAAGAACCCTGTGTGAGGCCAGGGGTAGTGAGACCTTTGCAGGACCCTGGTGGTGCAATAATAGGCCCAAAACTGGGCCTTAGACTTCAGCAGGGCCAAAAGAATACTACTTAAGAAGCTGAATGGAACATTCCTGTATGAGTTTATAGGACACATTTGTAGACAGGTGTTGGAAGTACGCCACAAGTAGAATTGCTATACTATAAGCAGTGTGTCTTCAAGACTTGTTTAATTTAAATGGCTTTCAAAGCAGTTATGATTTGTATAGCAACCAGAAACATTGGCAAATTCATTTTGATTTTTAATCATATTCAAAATTAGAATATACATTTTCTATACATTTTTGTACTCTACAGAGAATAGTATACCCAATTACTATAAAAAAAAAAACCTTCCAAGATTTTTTCCCCTGTGTCTAGTATGTCCTATAACCTAGATCATTTAGATTTTCTTCTTTTTCTGTTTCAGCCTCTTCCCTTATTGATCTGGTATGATTTCCCGATGACTCCAGAAAAGGCAATGTTTCTGTCCTCAGAATGACAATGGCTATAGCACCATCCTTGAATTCAATGTACTTACTTAAACCCTCTTGACTCAGGATATGTTTCTCCTCTATTTTTTTTTCCTTCATGGACATTGCTTGTGTTCAAAGAGGTAAATTTTTACAGAACTCATTTTCTCACTCTTTCAACGAAGTGTCCGGATTAAAGTTTGTCTCTACTATTGTACTATCAAGAATTCTGAGGTTTTCTGAGATACTATGCTTCATTTTAGTGGACATATTTAGTAGAATAATAACAAGAATGACAAACAAACATAAACATAACCATATACATGTGTACCTAAACACACACTCACACAGAGCCATATACATCTATATCTATACACATGTGAAGTTACACACACACACACACACACACACACACACACACACACATATACATACACACACACATGCATACACAGACCCATTCACATGTGTACCTAAACACCCCATTCACATGTGTACCTAAACACATACAAAATTAAACACACACATTCACACACACACAAAGAGAGAGAGAGAGAAAGAGAGAGAGAGAGAGAGAGAGAGAGAGAGGAGAGGACTTTTACTCTAGAAAATGAAAAATGTCAGTTAACTTTGTGATGCTTACTGGAATTGGATTTTAAGAATTCAGACTAAGAACTTTGCGTTTGCCTTCCTTTGATTGGGTATTTTTTGTACTGAAATTTG
Source organism: Rhabdomys pumilio (assembly GCA_030674055.1). Taxonomy (NCBI): domain Eukaryota; kingdom Metazoa; phylum Chordata; class Mammalia; order Rodentia; family Muridae; genus Rhabdomys; species Rhabdomys pumilio. The sequence goes on from JANHMN010000019.1 coordinate 46,545,702, forward strand.
ATTTATACAAGCTGATTTTTTCCAGGTTAAATGCTGTTTAAGCTACTTTTTTCCATTGCTGTGTTAAAATACATTGAAACAGTAATTTAAGAGAGAAAACATTTAATTTTCCTTACATTTCCAAAGGGATACCGCGCATCAATGTGGGCAAGGCATAACATCAGACAAGGAGAATGTAAAACATTGTGTTTTCTGTGAGGTTGAAACACCCATCCTGCAGGATGGTAAAAACTCAACATAGCTTTAGGAAGTCCTTGAAACTAAACAGATTCACAAGGCCCCTCCATATCGTGATCAACAATAGAAGCTGAGCTACAGAGAAGACTGAGACCACACCAGCTATCTTAGAAAGGCTAAACCAGCCACACTGTCTGGAGAAGATTTAGAGCAGCTGAGGCACCTACAAGGGTCACTATTCAACTTGTTGAGCTGCCTGTAGGCTATGCAATGTGCTTCAGGTTCCCAGCTTTTGTGAGCGATCATCCATGCTGGGATGGGTCTCTGTAATGCACCTGTCCTTGAGTCATTTCTGCTCCTTTAAGTAACCCTGATAAAACTCATTTATTTAGTAAAGTTGAATGCTGCTATTACCTGTACTTTGATCTGCTCATGAATATGTATCAGGGATAAGCAGATGTATAGTGTCATCTCCCCTTGATAAAGTTTTAATACACAATAAGTAGTAGAAGAAGGAAGGAGCCTGACTGGGCACACCGGACTCAGGAGGTAATATAACCAGGATGTGGAGTGAGCTGACAGTCTAAGTGCTTATCCCCAGTGATCTACCTTCTCTAACAAGCCTACAAATACTAAACGTTCCACAACATTCCAAACAACTAGAAACCAAGAGTTTGAAGGGGTGGACTTTTGGGGGACATTTCATATTCAAGACATAACACTGAGTCGTCACTTGCTTGCATAGAATCGACATTGAGTTCACTGAACAGTATTCAACAGTCATTAATCTAGGCAGTTGTACATTAAGATTAAAGGAAAACTGTAATTAGAAAAATGTTGAGGGAGTCTTTGTTAATATAAACGGTAGCTTTAGGTAGACTAGGAAAGAATCAGCTTTTGTATCCTTAGAATGACCATCCCACATTGACCAACGTTGTTCTTGAATTAATTGTGTTAATTACTTATATTGTCTTCATTCTGTATATATTTTTTCAAACAGAAAAGGGCATGACTATGTAACCAAACATTATACATAATTCAAAGACAAGATAAAGATATGGAATAAAAAAATCACTTTGCCTAACCACAGAAGGAAATTTTAAAAGGCACCAAAAATCCATTATACCATTAAGGCTTCAAAGATATAAGTACATGAACACATAGAAAAAAATCCTGGAATATTTGATGGCTATCAGAAGGTATTCATAATATGGTGTTCAAAATGTGCTTGTACCTTTAGATTACAACATGTGAACAGATGCTACAAGATTCAGATAGTACTACTAGTTAACAAGAGACTCCTTTGGAGCATAGTAAGATTTATAAAAGGTCTGGAGAACTTTGTGGATGACGTAGAATGACTGTGAGAGCAAGGAAAATGGAGAACACCAAGGAAACAAGGCCTTCTACACACCAGGACTGATGCACAAATGAACTCACAGAGCTTGGGAGCATGCACAGAGCCTGCCTGGGTCTGCACCAAGTGGAATCCCAGTGCTAATAGGGCAGACACAAGCTTCCATCCCTCATTCAGAAGCTACATTCTGTTGATAATTACTTGCAAAAAAAAATTAGTTTTTCCAAAAAAATCTCACTAGGTATATAAATCACACTTAAGGACAGGGACCAAGCCCAGAAGTAGATGACCAACACAGAATGAACAGTTTTGTTGTTGGTGGTCGTGGTCTCATAATTATTTGTCTGGTTCATTCATTCATTCATTCATTCATTCATTCATTCATTCATTCATTTCTCTTACCCTATCAGTCTTTTGTTTATATATTATGGTTTCTAATTTTGTAGTTTATGGGATTTTAACGTCTGCAAATATGTGTACTTCTGTTTCTATATACACTTCATGTGCTTCTGCTTTGGTTTTGTTTGTTTTTATCTTATTATTTAATTTATTTTTAGATGTTTTATGTTTTCTAATGAAAGAGAGAAAGAAAGTGTATGGACTTGAATGGGTAGGGAGGTAGGAATGGAGGAGTTGAGGGGAATAGATATTGAACAGAATATATTATATAAAAATCTATTTTTAATAAACAATAAATGAAAAAAGTTGTATAAAAATATGAAAAATAAAAATACTACCATAAGTAACTGATGACTGCATACTAATAAATCAAATACAGTCTTGATCTCCTTTTATAAATTATTAGTCCCTAGGAGTCTTATTTTTGATATTATTATTTGGAGGTTTGAAATATAACTGATATATAAAGAGATTCCTAAATAATTTAACTATATTATATTTTTAAGGCTTCTTGATGTCCCTCCACAATTTGTAGAAATCTTATTTTATACTTTGTTTCTTTACCTTTTATGTTTTTCATTCTTTTTAACTGCTAATCTAACTAACTATCTTTATTTTAGGAATTCTGAAGTAGCCTAAAGTTAGAAAATTTATTGATATGAAAATTAGCAGACTAGATTCATATTAAATAAATGTATAAACACAACTATCCCAATAATAGTACTAATTTTTATTAATACATATTAATTATACACATTAGTGCAATTCAGATGGACTCCTTGCATGTAGCTATTTAACTCTTTCCTAGCCTTCTAGGCATACAGAACTCTCAGGATGGACAAAATTCTTGCCTTTAAAAAAATATTTCTTTGATTTCTATCTAATTTCTGTTCTTAAAAGATAAATTTTTAATTACATGTATGTTTGCTTGTGTGTCATTATGAATACGTGATTCAAGTGCCTGTAGAGGCCAGAAAATTATATTGGATCCCCTTGGAATTAGAGTTACAGGTACCTGAACCATCGGTGCTGGGAATGGAGAGCTTGGTCCTCGGTTAGAATGGTATTTGCTTAGTGACTGAGCTGTCTGTCTAGCTCCTCCACCTAATTTTTTGATGAGTCCTTTAGTGAAAACTTAATATGCCAACAATAACAAGCAGAACAATCAAATGCCACATCAGGGCATACCTCATCTTCCTTCCCTCCTTCCTCAGGCTCCAGGGATTTTCTAAGTAAACATTGCCAAGAATTTGGGCCATGCATACCTCAGGGTCACCTTCTCAATATATTCTGTATTATGAACAAAAAAGCATTGTTCATCTTATTATTTATTCATATTTATTATCTTCTTCATTGTTACTATCCTGCCCTAGGAAAATGGCTTCAAATTAAAGAAATCAGTTTCCTGATATTTCCTTTAGCTAATAAAGGCGATAAACCACGGTACATAGTGTAGTGATATTAAGCACACAGTGAAAAGACTCAGTTGGGAAGGCAGTAGGAACCTCCTGGTGAAGATGGACTTGGACATCACACAGAAGGAAACGTGAACTTACATATCTCAATTCTTTTATCCATTATTCTTGAAAAATGAGCAAGAGTTAAGAACAAAATACAACACAACCCTTTCAATGCAGAATCATCTATATTATATTAATGTTAACTTTAAACAAACAAAAATGTACTGAGCTATTGTTTGTCACTGAAGAAGAAAAAAAGTACACTTTATCTGATGACTGCACACGTTTTGCATTTCTCATAGAAAGAGACAGACAATTGTGCTTAATAAATGTCAAAACAGTTCACATATGTAGCACTGAAATGCTAAGCTTGAGAAACATCCACAGTACTTGGGTCAGCTTAAAACATATGAAATATCCGACTATGTGTTTATTTATGTTTAATGCACAAGCCTTGATTTTATTGTTCAAAGACCCTAACTGGTCTATCAGTTCATATTTCAATTAGATCAGGGAAAATTTGAAGAAACTTTACTAAGAGACTTGATGCTTGCCTCCCTCCCCATGCATAATCAGTTGCAGGTTTCTTACTGCCATTAAAGGTGTTTACTCCCTCAATCTACATATTTACAAACACAGTCTGGTTTATACATATTCAGTTATTCATATGCTTGTATTGCTGTCTCCATAGTGTTGTTTCCCAGGTGCTCTGATAAGGAAAAATATGCCCAAATGTAAATCAAAGTAACACACGATTTAAGCGTTAAATTTTGTTTCTGAATGCAAGTTTGCTTTTTTTGCTATCAACTTACTTTATGGAGACATGTAATTCACAAGATGGCAATGTGCCTGAAAGTTTGTCAAATTCAATGAAGATTAGATGAAAGATGCATATAGGAACAGAAATTTAACTGAGCTCAACAATCTTGGTGATTCCGTGTCTATACAAGACTACAAATATAAAACAAGGAAATAAAAACCCAAAAACAAAAAAGAAAAACAAACAAACAAAACCCCCCAAAACAAAATTATAACCAGTTTAGGGTGACTCATAAAATGAACTTTGTTATACAAAAATCACAAAAATGACAAAGAAGATTAAGAATGCCCTAAAACCCAACAAGAGTCAGAATAGTGATGGATCCCACCCATCCATCACCCATGAATGAATGCCATGCCTGTGACTTTTATAATCAATCTTTTCAGAATATGTAGGGTAATATTGTTTTACCATCTTAGTGCCCTCCTTGCTGTCTTTTCTCATTTTAAATGGTAAATAGTGTCATATTCATCTCTTTTTATCTTGCTCTATCTGAGTCAAGATCTAATGACGGCAAGGATGATCTCAGATTTACTCTGTAGCCAAGAATGACCTTGAATTCCTCTTCCTCATGGCTCCAACTTCGCAAGTGCGGAAGCACAGACACACACCTCATACCTCTTGTATCCTAAATGTGTAATATCTTCCTTCATTACTTTTCACATCTTGTCCTTTTCTTCTTTTGAGTTGTCTCCTAACAGCTCAATTTTGCTCTGCCCACTCAGTTATTTTTGACAGTTGGCTCTCAGGGATTGGTTGTTGCTGTTGTTGTGTTTTTGTCTTTTAGGCACACCAAGAGGTTTTGAGTTTAAAAAAAATTCATTGGTTAAACTTGACTTTTACGTTCATGTTTGAATTTCTTTGGTAAAAGCATGTACTATGTAATGTTTGGAACATGCTTAAACTAAAAGTAAGCATTCTTTACTATTCTGAAATCTGTATTTATCAGAGTCCACAATTTTACTCATGATACAAAATGATCTGCTTTCCTGTGCTCCCTCATTTTTCATTATTCTTTAGTAGTAGGAGCATCAAGATTCTCCCTTAGCTACTTTCTGCCATGAAGTTGGTCCTTAGGGAACATTGGATGTGTTGTGCACCATGGCATCAGCCTGGAAGCATATTTTGCCCACAGTAAAACTTCTTAATTTTTATTTATGGCAAATATTTGGAGTGAAAGTTGATTTCAGTGTTCCTCTCTGTGTAGCTGTAGTAATTGTCTTACAGGATACTATTAATGGGTCAATAGCCTTTTGTCCTGACCCATTGTTTGTACCGACACAATTCTGACTTTTTGGTCCCATGTATCACTCCATCACCATCTCATAACTCCATGTTCAATGAGGAAAAGCCATTATCTTTTTCCTTTGGTAACCTTCACCTATACCACATCATCTTTTTCCACATTCTAATATTTTTCAATGTGCATCAGAAACTGTGTTTGAAATATGTTTGCAGTGTGTGAATTAAGACTGTGACTTGGATTTAAGAAGGTTAAGTTGTGCTACTTCAGGGCCTTAAGTGAAATTGAGAATTAACCCAAAGATAAAAATTAGCTGACTTTAAACACATTGTTAGATATATTTATCTGGAACTGTTAACATTTACAGAGTTACAAGGATAAAATTGTAAACCAAGACAATATACTTAAACACACTCTACCAACTGAATATTGTCATTGGAAACAAAGTAAATCAATATTCTGGTTTGTGATTTGGCTTAGTTACTATGTACATTAATGTCCTCAGCTTCATATCCTTCTTTTATAAAGACAAATCATTCACCTATTTGTTTTTATAAATACACAAGACACAGTACATTTTCTCAGGAAGAGATATTTAGATGAGGGTCATAGTATGTAGAACAAATACTAATTCATTGGTCTTTTACTCTCAGAATGAAAAAATCAGCATGTAAAATATCTAATAACGCATTGGCATTCATGGCAGGATGCTGGTATTAACAAAATTTACAATGTTTTTGAAAAGAAGCAATGAGAAGTTCTCTGCTGCTCCAGGAGCTATGTAGAACACTTCACAATGAAATATGGCTCTTTAATTTTTAAGTATCACCTCCACCAGAGGTGTTAATCTCATACTAGACCCTATAATTCTCTAAGTGTTTGGAATGAAAGAAAAATTATATTCCATGACTTTCATAGATAGATCATATATCTTGGAGACTAGGAGAAATGTATTCATGTGTTAAAGAGTAAGACCAGGTGCTACAATATGGCTGTTTTTCAACTGAATGGACATTAAGTAATAGATTTTCTTATTGGGCTTGAAATTTCAGAGCTTACTCTGCATATAAAATAGAGCAAAATATGCATATTTATCTGTAATCATATTTGCTTGAGGCATTATTGCTGTGATTAAGTTAATAAACATGTACAATGGCAAACTACCTGTGATTGATCAAGTTTTTTTTAAAAAAATAGAATAATAAAGATGGTATTTAGGAATTTCTGAAGAGACAGGAAAGTGGGTTTCTAAGTAAGGGTGTTAGTGATGAGAAACTATACCTGTTGTACTGTTGGGGGCTATGTGTTTTGTTCCACTACTTTTTCCAAGGACAATAAAATGTTACTTTAGAGATTATTGTAGGTAATCCAATAAACTAAAAGGTTATTCATTACATCCAGAAATAGGGTGACATGTTGAGGTCAGGTCATGAAGAGTCAAAGGCTGGGTGAATGGCACAAAGATAGGATGACCTAAGGACTAGGGGAGTGCCATAAATGAGGATTTATTTCTTTGTTGTTCCTTTCTATTTCTCATATTTCTTTGCTTCTTCCTTCCTTCCTCCTTCCCTCCTTCCTTCCTTCCTTCCTTCCTTCCTTCCTTCCTTCCTTCCTTCC
>JANHMN010000019.1:46556137-46586799 GCA_030674055.1 Rhabdomys pumilio
TATAGCATATAGCATATAGCATATAGCATATAGCATATAGCATATAGTATATAGTATATAGCCCTTGCTTGGATTATTCAACTACAACATTTTGAAAACTTTGCCATTTATTCAAGTAAGAAGTTTTCTTAATGAGAATATATCCCACTCTATATATTGTGTCTCATTGGAAGGAAAAATAGCTTAGAGGATATATCATGGAGTTACTCCGAGACATGAGATAACTAAAACAGCAACAGCTCAGTAACTGACTGTGAGTTCTGTCTTAACTTGTTTATCTGCTGATTTGGTAAAACTAAACGGATACAGTGAATGTTCAAATTTCAAGAATAAAAGCCAACCTATTCTGGCTAAAAATATTAATGCTAAAGAAAAGGACATACTTTCACCATTCTCTGTGTTGAAAACACATGCTAAACACACATTTTTTAAGACAATAAAATTACATTTTAATGTTTTCTAAAATACTTTTTCATAGTACATAGAAATATAACATTGAATTAAAATGATAATTTCCATTGGATGAAATGAAGCTTAATTCAATTTCTCCTTGGGCATTTCCTAGAGTTAGTGACTCACTTTAACCAAATCAAGAATGGAAAGGAAGCAACCCACATTAGACTCTGCCTTCATCAGGATTAAAGTTGACTTTGACAGAAGTAGTAATGGTGACACGGTATTTTTCTGATGTGTTAGTCTCTTAGCTGTATGATATGTAATCAAGAGAACTGTCACACATACTCAAATTGATAAACACCTCAGGAAACGTGACTAAATTGCAAAGGTACAGAGAACAATGAAACACTGAGATGCTGTGTTGTCACAGACCACAGGTGATACAGATGCTCTGTTTGAGGGTTGAGGTGGGATCCTGAATTGAAACAGAAGCAGAAAAATATGGGGAAACCATGATGGGATCTGAACAAACTCAGTAATTTCTCCACCAGTATTCTTCCCCTGCTACTATCTTAATTTGCCTGCTGATGGATTTGTTTAATGATAAGAGAGAAGTGGGTGATGGAGGAACTCTATGCTTTCCAGATGTGTACCCTCCAAATGATTTCAAATTGAAGAGTTTATTACTGAAGGACAATAACCTCTCATACTATTCTCAAATGTAGAATTTGACGGAAGTGATCAAGTTACAGGTACCTGTACCATCACCTTCGGAGCAGACAGTGAGGGTTCAAAGATAGGAGAGTTGTTTTGAATTGCAAATGCAAAGAAGTTTTTACTTCCTAGTAGGTGCTCCATAAACACAGGCTCTATGAATAAATAATAATAATAATAATAATAATAATAATAATAATAATAATTTGGTTCCCATTTAGGTTGCAAATTTAGCACCTGGGAGGTGCTACCTGTCATTTGTTTACCTAATTTGGATCACAAGAGCATGGTTAACTGCTAGGAACAAACAGTACATTTCACGTGGTCTGTGCTTTCCGGATACATGGGCATACCTTTCAGGGACATGAGCTAACCAAAACAGCCCTAAAAAAATATTATGATCAGAAGTTCATTCTAAAAAAATCTCAGAATAGAATTTAGAAAAATAAAATAAGACTACCGACAAGTTCCTCTGTAGGCTATTCTAAGCACAGCTTGGTTCCCAGGCATAAAAGAAGGGATTATTTCTAATTGACTGTAATTCTTATTTAGAAGTGAATCCCATTGAACGTTATCTCTCCCTCAGGCCAGCTTGATTTTTAAAGCGCACCTCATAATCTGGCTTTGGTAGTAACAGTCATGTATTATTACTCAAATATCCAAATCTTAAGCTCCTTTAGAAAACCATATTCTGTATGAATGGGGGAATGGGAGCAGTTACTAATGTGTCACTAATGTCACAGCTGGCCCCTTCATCACCTGTTTTCACTGTGGCTGTAACCTATGATGTTACCCTTGTGGGAAGGGTATTGATGGAAATTCTTCTATAGTTTAAGAGTCTCTAGATTGTTTCTTTGCCTATTCTTTGTTAAATGAAATTAGCATTGGATTTTTGTCTTTGACATGATTTTAAATTAAGAAAAACATTCGCAGAGGAGATTTATATTTTTTCAGACACACTAGAATTTTAAACTGTGATGAGAAAATTACTGTTTTGTACGCTTTTACAAAATTTGCTGCATTTTGCCCCATCAAAAAATGTGGTTTTAAATCTGCTGAAAATTCCATGCATTGGAACAAAAGATGATTTAAGTTGCAGAAGCACTAGCCTGGCTTAGTGAGTGAAGCTAATGCTACTGTGAGCAAGGTAGAGGATAGGAGCAGCAGCATTGTCAGAAAGCTAATGCTGACTGATGTGTTTATAAAAAGAGAAAGAGAGTATGTTCTGTAGAGGTGTGTGTAGTGAGGTATGAGGGAAGTGGATTCTCAGAAGGCCCATGCCGAGGCATTTCTTTCCCCTAAGGTACCAGCCACACACAGGTATAATATAGAATAGAGTTTATTCAGGGCATGGGAGAGCTAAGAGGGTAGTAGAGGCAGAGAGAAGCAGAGAGGGAAAGAGAGAGAGACAAGGAGAAAGAGAAAAGAGGAGAGGAGAGGAGAGGAGAGGAGAGGAGAGGAGAGGAGAGGAGAGGAGAGGAGAGGAGAGGAGAGGAGAGGAGAGAAGAGGCCAACCATGACCATGTGGAGAGAGGGGGAAGGGAAGTGGGAAGAGGTGAGGAGACAGAGGGATCAAGAGAGCAAGAGAGCAAGAGAGAGAGGAGGGGGCAAGCAGCCTCTTTTATAGTGGGCCAGGCCTACCTGGCTGTTGTCAGGTAACTGTGAGGAGGAGCTTACCTGGCTGTAGGCAGGTAACTGTGAGGGTGGAGTTTAGACAGAATGCTAACAATGATGTGCAGATGACAACCCTGACTTCATTTTAGCCCGAGACTAGTGTTTCAAAGTAATTCACTCATGGCTGGAAATTAAGATCTATGAGATAGGAATGAAAAAGCCATTTGAAGAAGGACCATGTTGCCAAGAATGATTTTAGTATGGATATATAAAAATGTTCAGGTCCAAAAAGTATTTTTCCATCTCTTTTTTAATGTTCAAAATGACATACATACAACAAAACACAAGAATATGAATTATTCCCACAGTGTATAACCGCTTGAAGACTAGAAGGCATAACTAAGGCTCAGGAAAGAGTCTGACTCCAGGCCTCTGTACACAGTAGAAGAGGTTGCTGTTTCACATTGAATCCTTCAAGGAATGCTTTGTCTCTTTGGTTCTAAGACACCATGAAAGGGCTCAGTGGATGAGTTCACATTGCTTAAAGGAAACTAGGGAGCTATGGAACCCTGCAAGTGCCTCAGGGAGAAATGGCAATCTCATGTATCTACAGTTAGATTTCTATAGATAGAGAATACATGGCCTTCCAGACTCTTGAAAATAGCCATTATCTAGGGTGTGTATCCCAAGTCCACAACAAAAACAAGACCAGAAAAAACCTCAACACACAAAACTTTCATCTGTTAGAATGAGATTTAGTAAAACAAACTATATGTAACTAAGAAAATAGTTGTGATGGATAATTGAAAACATGAATAAGATGGGAAAAATAGGAAAGAAGGAAAGAGGAAGGAATGAAGGAAGAAAAGAATGGAGGAGGAAAGAATGACAAATAAACAATTATAATTCCTTTGGTGACTCAAATCCAAGGACTGAAATTATTTTCTCAAGTCTACAACATATCACACTACTTAATAACTGACTTTGAGACCCAATCTGTTGCCTGATTTATCAAGTGTAAAAATATATTTCAAGTACTAAGCCAAAATATATAGTGATGACAACCAGGGTAAAAGTAGGAAATCCTGGGGATGGATCCAAGCTCTCAAAAAGGGGGTGAAAACATGGATGGATGAGAGAAACTGGTTACACACACACACACACACACACACACACACACACACACACACACGAAAAATAAATTTCAAAAGGAGAAAGTGGAAAGATGTATAAAAGCAGCTGTGAGAGGAAAATGTTGTAATTATAGTGTAATGTTAAAAAATAGAAAAAATATATTTAAAAAGATTACCTATTTCATCTTGCACTCTCCCTACCCTTTCTTACACATACTGTTTCTTTTACACTCATATGTGTGTGTCTGCACACACTTGCCTGTGTGTGCACACTCTTTCAGAAATTTTCCCAAGGAAGAAGTCTATCTTTCCTGAGGCAGCATTCATGTAGAAGTTTCCCCAGGAAGAGGAAGCTGCCCAAAGCAGGATTCAATCAGATGTCAATTTGACTCCTCCAGTTCTGAACTTCTAAGCGTCATCAGGGTTTCATCCTGTACAACTTGGTCCTGGAAACCTGGCTGGGGTGGCAAGGAAATGAAGATAGGACACACACACACACACACACACACACACACACACACACACACACACAGAGAGAGAGAGAGAGAGAGAGAGAGAGAGAGAGAGAGAGAGAGAGAGAGAGAGAGACTGGGATCAGGTGGGCAATAATCAGTCTGCTGGAGCCACAGCATGTTTACTGTGCATGTTTATTGCGTACCAGCCCAGCAGGAGGGACTGTATGCGTGGAAAGAGGTCTCTGCAGGTGAGCAGCATCAGGTTGTAGTGATCCCAGAGGTGGAAATTGTGGTAGTTGCTTTTACAAACTAGCCAGTCATTAGTTCATTAGTTACGACTAATACATGTCCATACTGTCATTCAGAGCAGAAGGCTTTGCCTTTCCCCTGAGCCTCACTAAGAGAAGGCAGTTAGGAGTGATACCTGTTCATTCCCTGCAGAATATGGTAATAAAATGTCAATGGATTGACACAAAATACACTAATTAACAAGGCTCTACTTTGACTGTCAGATTTCTCAAAAACTTCCCTTGTCTAGCTATCTTGTTCTTCAGGATACATTTTAATATAACATACTTAATTTCTTGTGAGTAACTGCAGATGTGGTACTGCTCTCCCTCATAGTTAAAGCTATACTGATTCCAAGAAAGCCTAAACGTTACCTGTGTGGTCACTGAGTTATGTCACATGCTTCCCATTACAGATGCATGAAACCCAAGTTGTAGAGAAGACATTACCTCACTATTTACAAAACTAATTTTCCAGGAAAATTATTCATAGCAGGCTTTGTTCTTGATTTATGACTCACTGGAACTCCTGGAGTGGGAGGAGCTGACAAGATCTGGATGTTTCTCATCCTGTCACTCTCTTCTTCCTTACTGTCTCTCATAGAAAAGGCACCAGGAGAGTGCATCCTAGATTCTGCCAGGATGTACAAAAAGGAGAAGTGGGGCCCAGATGGTAGAGGCACACAGAGTAGGAAGGCCACATGGCAGAGATCTGTGAGCTTTCTGTCTTTCTGGTGAACAGCGTGGGCTGTGGTGAAATAATCAGTGTGTTACTTATTTTAAAGTGAACTCTCAGGATTGAAATGACAATTTCTATCCTGAATGGGACAGAAATGAGAAGACAGGATCAGAGCAGCCTTTCACCAGACTTGAAGGTCCTTCGCTGAAAGGGGAAAGGGGCACGCACCAGAATGCAGTGCGCTCTGCAGACGTTTCTGGGAATATTACATTGCTTACTGTCGTTACGCACACGGATTAAGAATGCTCAGTCGAACTGACATGCTCAGTTGCACTTTGTCCTGTGATTTGTCTCTTTGCCTAAAAAGTACATGTAAAAAGAATGCTGATTAACTGAAGTCTGGAAAATGGGTTCTAGTGCTTAGAGGTTTTATTGGCCATTAATAAGTAACAATAGCGTCTGCTGTATAGAGATCTATGACCCACAGCACTCACGGAGTAAAGTGAGACACTGGGAAGAATGACCAATAGAGGATATAATGAGAGCTACATAATTTTGCAGAGGAAAACCCCTCAGTTTTTAAGTGGTGATAAAGGTATAAGCGAACTGCACAGATGCGTATCTGTGTGTATGATACAGCTCTCTTCCAGGCAAGTGGCCCAAATGCAACACTAGTGCTGAAGATTTGTGTATCAGTGGTCTAGCTTCATTTTTATCGCTGAAGCAAAACACCCCAAGGATAAGCAGTCCTTGGGAGACAGGGTTTACCTTAGCTTGTGATTCCAGGTCACACTCCATTCTTTGGAGGACATCAAGGTGACAGAAACTTGAAACACCTATCCATGTCATATTTATAATGAAGATCAGAGAGAAAGAAGTACATTCATGCTACTTGCTTGTGCTGAGCTTCAGGACCTTCCTGCTTGGACAATGGTGGTCTGTTTGGTAGTACTTGCTTGTGTTGAGCTTTAGGACCTTCCTGCTTAGACAATGGTGGTCTGTTTGGTAGTACTTGCTTGTGCTGAGCTTCAGGACCTTCCTGATTGGACAATGGTGGTCTGTTTGGTAGTACTTGCTTGTGCTGAGCTTCAGGACCTTCCTGCTTGGACAATGGAGGTCTGCTTGGTAATACTTGGTAAGTCCTTCTCATATACGCTAACTTAGTTACCATGGTCTCCCATATAGTAGCCCACAGGCCAACTGAAGCTCAACAATTCTTCATTGAGACTTTCTTCCCAGGTGATTTTAGGTTGTGTCAAGACAATGGTATAAACCAAACATCACAAACAACCAAACATATCCCACCTTGCCTTTCTGTCCATCCTGGCAGAGTCTAGTACACTCTCAGTGTGTTTTCTGTGAGAGATAGTAAGGCTACTAAGTGTTCAGACGATCACTGGAAAAAAACTGACACTTTGGGAGAGCATAGGAAGTAAAATGTAATTTACACATAAAAATTTTTAAAGAAATATATAAAGTATAGGACTTTTAATGAAAATATACATTTAAAATAGAGCAGTCAAATCACATTTCCACACACAGCCAAAATTGAGGTAGGAACCAAAGGGATTAGATCCAGGTTTTCTTCTTGACATTTCAACTGTAGGCCTATGAACTTCATTTACAGATGTAATTACATATGAGTCCCACTAATCAAGTTTTAGAAAAAAATTTAATTGGATGATAGATCTTAGTTTGATTTGAGTCATGGTGAAATTATATATACCATAGAAGTTCATGAACACTCTACAGTAGTGCTTTCTTCCTTCCTCAGAGATACTGTGGCTAGCTATGCATTTGTTATAGCTGAAAAGATTGGGCTCTCTCTCTCTCTCTCTCTCTCTCTCTCTCTCTCTCTCTCTCTCTCACATACACACACACACACACACACACACACACAGCAAGCACAAAGAAGTTCCTAGAAAGATCCACTCAGTCTTGGTGTGGTGACTGCAGAAGAGCCTGTCTTCTGTTACCTGTGGCTTGAAATTGTTTCCAGCATGTGGTACAAGCCCAGCATAGAAGTTAACATTCCACTGAATGAAGAACTTGCACATTCCATGGCTGAGTTGTCCTCAAGAAGAGTTCATCAGTATGTGAGAGTTTAGGGTTCTTTACCCTTTCTGCTGTATAATGCCACAGACTTAGCATCCTTTTCTTGAAATGAGACGATCATTCAGAAATTCTGTCTTGGCCATTTGCTTGGTATTTGAAAGCTTTCAATGGTTCTCCACTGATCTCAAAATCAGGTTTTATTTTCTGGTATTAATGGATTTGCTTATACTACCGTTGAATTTTATTCCTTCTTACTATGTGATATGCTGCAGAAATGACCTTACTTCTGCCTCTGCACCTGTTTTTTGTCCCTCAAGTGTCATGAATCCTTTTCTGAATAGAGTAGTTTCTGTACATTTCTGATGTTCTAGTCTATACCGAGGAATATTTTTGCATATTAAAGTATAGTTTGTTAGGTATAATATTGTTTATACTTATCATATATTCATATCCATATAGCTTCTTTATTCTATTGTGTAAAAAATTATCAATTTGATAAACAGTAGCAAACATTTCCTTATTCATAACTATTGATTCCAGTGTAGGTAATTTACATTTTTATTTACTTGTGTCTTTTCTTCCCATTCACCATTTATCTACATGCCAAACTGAATTTCAGACAAATGTAAAAAGATGCAATGGTAGGGGGAAATTATTTCCTCACTCTATTTCCTGAAACTGCATTTCATTTATAATATTGCAGCTATAAAGTCTGGACTTTGAGCCTGAGGTCCATTTTGGCATTTCAATGAAACTGACACTATTATTAAGCAACTATCTGTGGGATCAAATAAAAGACTAAAATTTCCATTCAATCAACAGAAAAATGATGATGACCTGTCCAGTAACTTCAGTCTTTTACACTACAGTTTAAAATGTTCATGGGTCTAAATGCTCGTATTTTAATAAATTGATGTGAATGACAATAAAGTATATAAATAGATGTTAACTAGCTAATGAATCCGTACATATTTTCACAGTAATTATCTAGATGGCTAGAAGCATTTCATCAACGTAAATACAGTGACTTCATAGTTATTTTTATTTTAGTATAGATATAGATGAAAGACATGATATGTTGATACCTGGACCTGAAAAGATCAATAGCAAATGGAATCTATGATTAATGCCTGGGTCATGATCAATGATTATAATTGGCTTGATGCTTTAGAAAGACTTTTTGTTTCAATCTGTAAGTATCTGAATAGTAGATTAATTGTCACACACACACACACACACACACACCATTTGTAATAAATTAAAGAAAAGAACAACATTAAAAACTAGAAGACTGATTACCCTGGGGAGCACCAACCCACCTGCTATTAAAGAAAAGCATTAGCAAAAATTATGCTTTTATCTCCAACACAAAGAACTTTTAACTTTGAGAGTATGGAGTACTAAGGAATAGCGGCACACTAGAACACTTACACTTTACTACCTACCTCGTGATGAGAAGTGTGAGTGCTGTGGGCAGAGGGTAGCGTGATGGTTGTAATAAGAAGAAACAAAGATAAATCAGCAAAAGATCAAAGACACATTTTAAAAAAAGGCAGGATACTCATTTGGCATGCATACTCAGTTTGTCTCCCTTCACATGCAAGACGATTTTAGTGTTTCTCCCCTTTCTTCTGTAAAGTCAACAAATTTTGAAAAAAGTTATTCAGAAGGAAAGACTTTGAAAAGCCCGTTTGAAACTATAGTGGATTTAGAGAGGGTTGATGTGCAGTGGTTGAAACAGCAAAATAGGATTGCCTAGGGCCTGTATTCAAGCCACAACAGCTCCATGTTATACAGACGAGACTTGGGCAGTTTCTGAGTCTCTGTAATTAGCATCTTGCTTCAAACAGTGTTACCAAAGGCTATAAGGTCCAAAATGAAAAGGAAGGGAGACCAGGTCATAGGAGAGAAGGTACAGCCAGAAATAAGGCAAAAAATGTTCTCTATCAACAATGAACTTGGAGCCTGGAAAGTTATATGTAGCAATTTTCCATACATCCTCATTGTACTGGACGGTTTTGTATGTCAACTTGGTATAAACTAGAGTCATTAGAGAAGAAAGAGCCTAAGCTAAAAAAAAAATGCCTCCGTGAGATTCAACTGTAAGGCATTTTCTTAAATAGTGATTAATATGGGAAGGCCCAGCCTACTGTGGGTAGTGTCATTCCTGGACTGGTGGTCCTGAGTCTATAAGAAAGCAGGCAAGTTGGGGAAAACAAGCCAGTATGCAGCACCTTTTTAAGGACTCTGCATCAGCATCTGTCTCCAGGATCCTGCTCTATTTGAGGTCTGTCCTGATTTCCCTCAATAACAAACATCAGTATGGAGGTGGAAGCCAAGCAGACAGACAAACACCCCTTCCTTCTCAACTTACTTTTCATTCATGGTGTTTTGTCTAAAGCAAAATAAACTTTAACTCAGACCAATGTCAGTACCAGCACAGTGGAGTTTTGCTGTATTTGGGAGGATTGTGGATGGACTTTGGAATTTTGGGCTAAATAAACCACTAAGTGTTGAGACCTCAGTGAACTATTCTGTGCAGAAGATGGAGGCCTGGCTTGTGAAATTTCAGATGGAATATTAAATACTCTATCAGAGCCATTTGCTATTTTGATTAAGATTCTGTGCTTCTGGTTAGCTAGGGGGCTAAAGGATCAGTTGTGATTAGCAAGATACTAGAACTACTGAAGTAAAACCTTGACATTACTGGGACAGTTGATGTTGGTTAGCTGGATCCAGGAAATTAGCAGTGATTAAAAAGAGATCAGCATCACTGAGGTGAAATCTTCTGGGAAATGTATTCTGAGAGTGCAGAGCATCTGTGTTCCAGATGCTGCCAAGGTTGTACCTCCTGCTTCAGCCAGACTTGGTAATCACTCATGTGGTACTGGTTTTGAAGGCATGAAGGAGTCATGGTGAACAGCTGAGGCTTGGCACCATGAGAAGTCAGGGAAGGCCATTCACGAAGGTACAGCCTCAGTGGCAGCTGAAGGCCCATGACTGGAGGGGGTCATGCAGAGAAGTTGAGGCTTGGTCCCATGAGGAGAGACTATGAGAGGCTACTGGTAAAAGTACAGTCTAGTTAAATAAGCCTTTTTCCTCCAACTTTTTTTTTGTCATCATGTTTTACTGCAGCAATAGAAACTCTCACTAAGAAAATCGTATTTGTGTTTTGTTATTAATATATTTATATGCACATAAGTTTAGAGAGAAATTGTCTGTTTGTGTCTACCGTGTTGTTTATATATGTGTCCTTTCTGATGCTAACATACCTTAATGCTCTTAACTTTAGAATAATTTTTTTATGTTCATGGATTATACAAAAAGAAAAATGACCTGGGGCCAGATTAAATGATAGTTTAGAGTTTTCTTTGATCTCAGTAACATGCCAACGACTTATTAAGAAGACTTGTTGAGCAGCATATGTTAGGAGACCACAGAAATTGATAGAAAACAGAATATCAAAGAAAGGCCTAACTTGAGAACAAAAATAATCACAATTTCATTTTAAACTTTAGATCAGGAATTCTAAGCTTTTTTATTTAAGAAACTATTTGACATGTAATGTTTGGCTTATATAATTTAGTGATCACACTGAATGTTATTCTTGTTGGAAAGTCTACAAGTGACTTGCATCATTTTTTTCTTTGAGGTTTCCTTTTCATAGTCATGGAAAATCAATCTTTTATTTCTTAATTTGTTCCCAGGAGAGAGTAGCTTGGATAAAAGATAAGCAACATCTATTTACTAAAAAGACATAGTTTCCATTGGAAATAAATAAACTGAAACTCTGGGTTATACTTTGAGAGGAGCTTAAGCTAATCATTCCTTATGCTAATCAACATCGGGATGCTGGTGAAATCCAGCTTCTGTGGCTTCCAGAATCCAGATGTGGAGTTCTCATGAATGTACTTGGGTGTTATCTAGCTACTCTTAATGAGATCTGTGTCTCTGCATTCATACCTTTTCAGAAGTTAGGAGAGCCAACAGATATTTATAATGGGGCACTGTGAATACATTGTAGAAACAGTTTTCTTCAACAAATTTTGTTATTGATGTTGTTAGTGTTTAGGTCTTTTCTTTTTTCTTCCTCTTCCCCTTCCTCCTCTTCTTTCTCCTCTCCTCCTCCTCTTCTCCTGTTTTTCCTCTTCTTCCTCCTCCTCTTCATCTTTATCTTCTTCCTCCTCCTTTTCCTTTTGTACCATGTTTATGTGTGTTACTTGTGTTTGTTGGCTCCTTGCTGCCAGATCCAGGCAAAAAGAGAGAGGTTCCAGTCCTGCTGGGTCTCTCCAGGGCTGAGCGG
Organism: Rhabdomys pumilio; assembly: GCA_030674055.1. Classification (NCBI taxonomy): domain Eukaryota; kingdom Metazoa; phylum Chordata; class Mammalia; order Rodentia; family Muridae; genus Rhabdomys; species Rhabdomys pumilio. The sequence continues at coordinate 46,567,774 of JANHMN010000019.1, forward strand.
CATGGCAAGTGTCGAAGGCCCAAAAGAAACACACTGAGACAGAAGTCTTGTCAAAGCAGAAACTCAACTTTATTGCATCAGCCTCTCACTTGTATAAACTTGGAGCATAAAGAGGGGCATTTTTATTGGGGTGAGATGTTGTAAGAGGCATGAAAGGGTGATGGAGAGTATGCAGTGACTGACAGGGCCAATGGCAAAGCTTTACATCAGTAACAGAGGGGCAGTGGCAGGGCCAAACAGGTCTTGCTGAGTCACCTGACATGGAAGTGACTGAGATAGGTCTCAAAACTCAACCCCAGGCTTAGGCTCTCCGACAAGCCCACAGAAACGTTAGCCAGGCTAGGGTTTGTCCTCAAGGCCCATGTCATTGCCAAAATGGGGTCCAGCATCTTCCTCTTTTGTTTTTGTATTGAGCAGGTTACATGGCCCCTGTATTACGTTGTTCCCCACATGGGGATCTTATCCACCTCTGGTTACCATATGTCACTCTGGCTCAAGGGGATGGAGGAGGAGTGCTCCACAACCTGTCTTAGGTTGTCTCAGCACATCTTCGATCTTACCCATTGTTGGTCAGGCAGAGAGCTGAGAAGTGGTGCTCATAGGCAGAGGGATATGTAGATTCTGGCTCGGAAGAGACGAGTCTTTAGGGATGGACTTCAACTTGGTAAAACTGAACCACTTCTAGCCTCTGATGGATAAATTGAGTGAGCTTATTGAGCACAGATGGCCCAACAGTCAAGATAAGGAGAAGAAGAAAGGGGCCAAGGAGGGGGAGGAAATAGGGTAATAGGCCATGAAATCCAGTCTACAACAGGTTGTCTTGGAACTCTCTTTGCCTCTTCTTTTAGGTCTTCCTGAAGCTTCTTTATCTTGTTTTAGACAAGCCTGGACTGATTAGCATAGAAGCAGCATTTTTCTGTAAGAAGAGACAGATACCCCCCTCCTTGACTGTTCAAAAGTCTAGCCCTTGTCTATTTTATGGACCACCTCAGCTAGCAAATCAAGCTGTTTTTGAAGAGCAAACAGAGTACTAGAAACAAGATTAATATTATTGACCAATTGTTGAGAGAGTTTTTGACAGAGGTCCATGATCACTTCAATTCCAGCTGATCCTGTTACTATACCAGCCATCACCCTAGTCCAATTAGGAAGGGTATCATCTGGATTGCCCTTTTGGTCCTGCCCCCAATAAGATTGAATGAGGGGATCAGTATGGGCTCATCACCTGGGATGATGTCTACATCAGGAAAGAGAATCGATAGGGCACATAGCCTGGTCCATTTGGGGGTAGAAAGTTAAACACCAACCCTCCTCCACAAAGGAACACCATCCCTGGGGGAGGATAGATCACACTTTTAGGTGGTAATGGCCCCACATAGGGAGGGATGAACTGACCCAACATTTGTCCTGAAATTATTTTGAAAGAGGGAGGCCTAGAGGCAGACTCCCAAGTAGGAAGGGGGCGTAGCTGAATGGGCATGGGGGCATCAAAGAGCACTTGGAAGTGGGGAAGAAGGTATTTGGTCCATTTATGGAAGTATTAACAAGAAGAGCAAGTGGCATGGGTTGGCCGACCCATGCCACTTGCATGTAAAGTCAACAATCTTAGGCGAGGGAGGGAGCAGATTGATTAAGAAGTAAAAACGTCATATGAAGTACCCCCTCAGTCTGGGGGGTGGTCAAGTTTCAATTCCCCCAATTCTTAGGGAGGGCAGTAGGGTGGTAATTAAGATCAGGGTACTGTGCTTAAATGAGCTGTTCAATCCTCTTTTTCAACTTCAATTACTTGGACTCGATCTTGAACCACACCTCCATCAGTATAACCGATGGGTGGGGCACAGTTCCAACAGACATCTTGTCCAGTGATACCATAGCATTGGGAAGAGGCCATATTACCTCCTTCTAAGGAGGGCAGGTCACTTGCTATGCCATTGTGGAGGTCATCCAATAGGTCTTATTATTTGTTTTGCGGGTGCACTGTTGGGCCTGACGATAGCAAACTGCATGCATGGTAGGATAAAAGGCAGTACAAGGACATGGCCCTGGCATACCATTTACAGTAGGGATGATTTCAGGTTTTTTAATACATAGCAACTTTTGAATGGGGACACAATTAGGGTAGGCAACCAGATATATGACCTTGGTGCCACAATCAAAAATTTGCAGGGTGGTGCCTCCCAGGCTATAGGCCTTATAGGTGCCTCTTTTATAGTCACAGGGATTACTGGACAGTTTTTTGAAGATCTCTCATGCTCCTTGGGGATCACCAAATCCTCCCTCAGTCACGATGAGGAGCAGCATCCATGTCAACAGCAGGGTCATTCTCTTGATCATCTTGGTGTCCTGAGGGAGAAGCATAGGAGGGTTTCTCAGGGCAGGTGGACTTTCTGGAAATGTCATTGTTAGCCTGCCCTTGTTAAGGCATATACTTTATATCTCTGGCTGGTATCCAGATTGGTCTATTTTTACTTTGGGGAAATATGCAGCTGAATCTCCTCCTTGCTGTCATGTGTGGGTCTGGTCCTCTCTAGGCTCCCATCAGTGGGTCCCTTCATCTGACTCATATTGAGATATAGGAGATGGAGGAGGTCCAATGTCTTTGAAATGGGGACAACTGAGGATTTTCTTTTGAAAAATGTAAACTATTTAGCGTGAATAATGCCTTTTTTTAGCTGATCAGGTGGGGGTAAAGATTCCCCCTTTTGTTTTTATAACTGAAACTTTAAAGCTTTATTGGATATTTTATTTACATTTCAGATGTTATCTCCTTTCCCCATTTCCCCCACAACCAGAAATCCCCTATGTCATCCCCCTCCTCCTGCTTCTATGATGATGTGCTCCCACCCACTCACCCACTTCCACCTCCCCACCCTCAAATTCTCCCACACTAGGGCATCCAGCCATCACATGACCAAGGACTTCCTCTCCCACCTATGCCTGAGAAGGCCATCCTCCCCTACCTATACAGCTGGAGCCATGGGTCTCCCCCATGTGCTCCCAAGCTGATGATTTAGACCCTGGGAGCTCTGGTTGGTTGGTTTTGTTGCTATCCCCATAGGGCTGCAAACCCCTTCAGCTTATTCAGTCTTCTCTCTAACTTCATTGGGAACCCCATGATCAGTTCAATGATTAGCTTAGAGCACCCACCTCTGTAAATATCAGGCTCTGGCAGACCTCCAAGAAGACAGCTAAACCAGGCTCCTGTCAGTATGCACTTCCTGGCATCCACATCGGTGTCTGCATGGGATAGATACCCAGGTGGAGCAGTCTCCATATGGCCCCTCCTTCAGTTTCTGTCCCACACTTTTTCTCCATATTTGCCCCAATGAGTATTTTTTCCCCTTTCTAAGAAGGACCAAAGCACCCACACTTTGGTTTTCCTTCTTCTTTAGCTTTATGTGGTCTCTGAATTCCGGAGTGGTATAGCTGGATCCTCAGGTAATGCTATGTCCAATTTTCTGAGCAGCCTCCAGACTAATTTTCAGAGTGGTTGTATCAGCTTGCAATCCCACCAACAATGGAGGAATGTTCCACTTTCTCCACATTTTTGCCAACATCTGCTATCACCTGAGTTTTTGATCTTAGCCATTCTGACTGGTGTGAGGTAGAATCTCAGGGTTGTTTTGATTTGCATTTCCCTGATGTCTAAGGATGTTGAACATTTCTTTAAGTGCTTCTTGGCCATTCGAGTTTCGTCAGTTGAGAATTCTTTGTTTAGCTCTGTACCCCATTTTTAATAAGGGTATTTGGTTGTCTGGAGTCTAATTTCTTGAGTTCTTTGCATATATTGAATATTAACCCTCTGTTGGATGTAGGATTGGTAAAGATCTTTGCCCAATCTGTTGGTTGCTGTTTTGTCCTATTGACAGTGTCCTTTGCCTTACAGAAGCTTTGGAATTTTATGAGGTCCCATTTGTCAATTCTTGATCTTAGAGAATAAACCATTGGTGTTCTGTTCAGCAACTTTTCCCTTGTGCCCAAGTATTTGGGTGTTTTATCTCAGCCATAGACATGGAACTAGCCCATGCAGTGATGCTATGCATCCACCATGCTCCATGCTGCACATTCTTTCCTGGGGTTTGCATGGGGGAAATGATAACTCACATCATAAGCAGCACAGTTCTATGTCATCTAATTGGGACATCAGGTTTTACCTCCAGAAATGTAACAATGATATAAGTGTGTAATGTTACCAATGACTTGGAAAAACAATCGAATGAAACTGCTTTCTGGAAGAAATAGTCTCATCAGATTCTAGGTATTTTTAAATTTAAAAATGTATATGTAAAGTTGTGAGTTAAGTCTTCACCTCAGTGGTAGAACACATTTTCCTAACATGCTAGAAGCTCTAGGTTCAATGTCTTTCATTCCTCCAGTCAACCAATCAACTGGTTGAGCTATCAATCAAGATTATGAAGTTCAATATGGTTATAAGGTTCTGTTAGCCTCTAGGAGTTCTAGATTTAGGCTGTTAAGTTTCTCATAATTCCCAGCACAGCCTCTATCTTAGTCAGTGTTCTATTGCTGAGAAAAGACACACATCTCATTATTGCTAAGATAGATACCCCAAAAGATCTATAAAAAGGGCTTATAAAATTTAATAATGAAATATAAAAAATAATTACAATTGAAATATAAAACAAACTATTTACAACAGCATAATAATTACAAAACTTTTACACAGAAGTCCAGGAAAATGTGAATCATTGTTGTTCTGATTCTGCATAATACTGATAAAAAGTAATACAAAAGCTACATTACGAATTATGCTGTGTTTAGTAGATAGTAAGATACAATATTATAATATTAGAAATGATCTTACAATATAACAAAATACATATATAACATCAATGAGATATTAAAATTTGTGAATCTCATCATCAGACAAACTTCCTTTTGTAGCAGATGAGAACAAATACAGAAACCCATAGCCAGACATTATGCAGAGAGAACTCTTAGAACTCTCAGCCCTCAAAAGGGTATCTCCATCACATCCCTTCCCTCAGACTTGGAGAACCCCAAAGAAGGGTAGACAAAAAGCATGTAAGAGCCAAAGGGGATGGAGGATACCAAAAAAACAAGGCCCTCTAATTCAACATAAGCAAAGTTCATATGAACTCACAGAGACTAACGCAGCATGCACAGCGTCTGCATGGCTCTATACCAGACCCTCTGCTGACATATTAAAGGTTTCGGTTTAACTTTTGTATAGGTTTCCTGAATGTGTAAAAGAATGGATTTCTTGTGCCTTCTCTTGGACTGTTTTTCTTCTGTTGATTTCTATTACACAACTTCTCTATGATAGTTTTTATCTTACCTTACTATAATTAATATTTTATTTAAAAAAAAATGAAGGAATGAGTGAAAACCTTGCCACTAGAGCAAAGGTTGACAACTGAACTGTCAGATACACCTGCTAGGAGAGGGAAAATCAATTTTCTCTAAAAGAGTGACATTGGGTATATCAATCACATCAGGATAGAATTTATGTTCAGGAGTGGGTAACCAGCATACAATTTGTAACATAAGCTTCTCTTTCTGTCTGTCTTTCTTTGTATGTCTCTGTATCTCTCTCTCCTTCTCTTTCTTTCTCCTTCTTCCCCTCTCTCTGTCTCTGTCTCTCCCCACCCCATGAGTGTATGAGTGTGTGTGTATGTGCGTGTGCGTGTGCGTGTGCGCGTGCGTGCGTGCATGTGTGTGTGATTTTATTTGGTTACAGTTTGGTGGGTTTATTTTTCTTTTTAGTTTTGGTCGTGGCTTTATTTTGTTATCTTGGTTTGGAGAGGTTTTGTTGTTGCATTAGGTTCTTGTTTATTTTTTGAGAAAGAACTTAAGGAGGGGGAAAACATCTGGAGGGACTTTAGGGAGGGGAAGAATATAATAAAAATATATTTGAACTTGAAAACTTTAAAAAAAATGAAAATATAATAAATTTTTTGTCAAGCTTATTATGACATTTATATATTGTCTTAGCCATGGTTTCTATTTCTGCACAAACATCATGACCAAGAAGCACACATTGCTGTTCATCACCAAAGGAAGTCAGGACTGGAACTCAAGCAAGTCAGGAAGCAGGAGGTGATGCAGAGGCCATGGAAAGATGTTACTTACTGGCTTGCTTCCCCTCGCTTGCTCAGCTTGCTTTCTTATAGAACTCAGGACTACCAGCCCATGGATGACACCACCCACAATGGGCCCTCCCCCTTAATCACTAATTGAGAAAATGCCTTACAGCTGAATCTCATGAAGACATCTCATTTCCTCAAGGGAGGTTCCTTTCTCTGTGATAACTCCAGCTTGTGTCAACTTGACACACAAAACCAGTACAACTTGAAAAGAGCTAAAAAGAACACATTGAAAAGAGAATGAGTTTGATCAGAGGTCAAGATTATTTTTATTTCATAATTTATTATAAAATTACCAAATCTAAGGCTGTGATATTAATAAAAATTAGAAAATATATTTGAATGAAGGATAGCTGAATATTTCAAATATATATTTCAAATATATATTTTCATTGTCCAATGATTTTGCACAGTAAAAAATTCAATATCACACAACCATGCTTGCTGCAAAGTGTCATCTGAAGATTTGGTCTAGATTCTGAATAATCTCTAGATAACCTGTATACTGTATGATGTAAGACATAAGCTTCTAGACAGCACAGAAGAACACATTTACACTTGGGGTTAAAGATTTGTGTATAATTTACATATTATTATTTGTTCCTGGTAGGTATAAGAAATGATGCAACCACTATGTATAAGCACATTTTATCAGTTTCTTAAGACCTTAGGTGCAAGCTAGTTATGAATGAAAATGTAAAACAAGCCTCATACATATACAGCAGAAAAATAAATGTCCACATGAAGGAATTGAAGTGAATGTCATTATCAGCATTATTTATAAGGACCCAAAGAAGATATAATCCAAATAGTCCTGGGATGGTGAAAGGACAATAGGTGGATTACAGTTCTCAGCAGGAAGCTCAAGGCATGTCCCAGGATGCATACAAAGTTTGTAAACTCATTATATGCACTATTTTATACCACTGATGTTTATTCTATAGTGATAGATTTCTATTTCTAACCTTTATACATGGAAACTTTTAAAATTATTCATTATTGTGTCTCTGCATGTATGTAGATGATTTTGCCATAATGTATAATTAGAGGTCAGATGACAACTTTATGGTATCAGTTATCACTTTTGACCTTAAGGTGGTTCCAGTGATTGAACTCGAGTCTCACTGTTTATGCAGTAAGAACCTGACCAGTTGAGCTGTCTCACCAGCCAGAGCTTAAACTCCACATCTATACTTTGTAGCGCCATGAAGACACTTAAAGGATTTAATTAGTTTTGTTATATTCAATCTATATGTTTAAATTTTTCATTAATTTTAGGGGTGAATAAAAATGTACTGGAAGGGTATTTTGGCTTCTCTACAAAAGTAAAGCTCAATGTTTCACACTTGTCCCACAGAGAATATCATAATGGAATGAGAGTTAATACAGAAGCCTTTTACTCTTCATTTTGTACAAGGCAATTCCATTCCATGCTATTTTGGGGAGAGATATGTACCCATCAGGGTATCCAGGGTGGTTAGTATAACATGACTTTCAAAGCTTGATGAGTGGGCTGAACATGGAGGCTATCAAGCTGTGAGGTTAATAATCACCACAGGTGATCCTGACTTAGCCAGCCTGTAGGAGGAGGAACCCATTGTTCTGAATGAAATTCATCAGGCATATACTCTCAGGGAGAACTAACATTCAGGACTCTAAGCTTGAAACTCAGTCCAGTGATATTTATAAAAGGCAACACAAAAGAACATGATCAGCACCAAAAGAATGTGTGGTTAGTTTTTAAATGTTACGTCCAGTATATAGAAGAAAAAGAATTCTGTAGCAATTCAGTTCATGAATTATCTGCACAATAGGAGCTAATTATAGCTTTCCTGTATTGAGAAAAAACATTCTGACAGGCAAAGCTTCGTTTTGAAAAAAAAATATTCCTTAATCATTGCAATCAGGAAAACCAACAAATATTCACTACTTTTACATATAAGGTTGTGGGAAATGATCAGAGAAATATGTTTTCCTTGATTTTTAGGAAATTATATTTTCTTCAAACTCTAAGGGTAAATGCATGTAATATGAAGTAACAGATTCCTTTGGTTATGGAAAATTTTTTGAGTACCTATTATGTTTTAATGTTGATGGTTCTCGAATATTATGTGTATTATAAAATTAATTTTAAAAACATGAAGAAATGTTTTTTACTGCTATTATATTTTATGCAGAAACAAGGACACTTAAATAGCAAATAATGAAATGATGGTTTCTCTAGATTTCTATGCTTGGAATCACTCCTCCCTAGAAAGAATTATTTATGTATTTGAAGTAAATTTACATTAGACACAATTAACCTTCCTTAGGAGAAACCAGTGTGAAATGAAGAAATTTTTCCTAAAGCAAGAGAATGTTCTTAAATTTTACACCAGTGGGAAAGGTTGGGCACACTGAAGAGAAAAAGAATGAAGAGAATAATATTGTTGAGATGAGAACACACCGGGGGTGATCTTACAGACAGCCTACTTTGTAAAGTGCTTATTGTAAGTTGGAAAAGAAAGAAATTATGTGTCCGTAAAAGGTTATTTGAATCTTAAATACTCAGATAAAGAGTGTGGGAGTTCTTTCATCTGAACTTGAAAGGGATATTCTCTCACCTCAAGAAAATACAATGCACAAAACAAATAATTTCTGAGGCACTATTATGGACAAGGCTAGAGGTACAAAGCAAAGAGAAGACAAAGACATGATTATCATGGTGTCGTCTCTATGATGATGATGCAATTGCAGCTGTATTTGGGTGATAGAGGGTATTTTAAGGTAAGAGACGGGCACTATTTTAATTCTCAGGTTAACAAAATATTTTGGCTTCTCTGTGGACACAGTCACTATTCTGTGTCACTGAGAGATGTTAAGCTTAATTTTTTTTAACTCAAAACACTTTATTTATCAGTATTTGTAATACATATATACTTATACATGTATACGTATATACATACATATATGAACAATAATTAAATAATAAGATGTATTTGAAAAGTATGGGAGGTTGGGAAGAGTAGGAGGAAGGAGAGACAGAGAAAAATTATGTAAATATAGTGCTCATATATGAAATTCTCAAAAAAAGAATCCTGTTCTTTAAAATGTTCAACAGATTAACTAGCATTTGACAATATGAAAATAAATATGACCTATAATTATGTTGAAGGACATTTTAACTCACTACAAACTTTGAAGTTTAAAATGAAATCAATAAAAATTATTTTACCCAGCATACTAACAAAAACCACAATAACATTTTATAATTCAAAGTATTTCTGAGAACAAGAAAATGGATTGTCAGAAGCTAAGTCAGCAGAGCCAGGGGGACACTGTGTGTTCTTTCTTTCTTTCTTTCTTTCTTCTTTCTTTCTTTCTTTTCTTTTCTTTTTTTTATTATTATCAAATCATAATTTTTACTTTTTAACACAGGGGTTATAAACATGAAAATGCAGGATGTGGGAAAGGGGATGACACAGGAGCATAGATGTTCAGGGGAAGTATAGATACCTTTCAGAACAGGGTATTAGCTGGGTGAAGGTTCAGAGGTCAGATCAATATAACTCTGCCTATGATTCACTTGTCCTTATCTAATTTGTTACTATTCACCAAGGCTGCCTATTTACAAGGTCTATGACTACTCAGGCTGGTAGATTGCCACAAAAGCTGCCTGTTTACAATAGTTTATAGACAACTGTTTCAGTGTTTATCCATAGAGACCCAAGACTTTGTGTTAGCAGGCATGTATGTCAGGCCTATTGCTGATTTTAGGCTTATGGCTGATTTTAAACCTTCAATGTATAAGCAGGCCTGCACCTGACATCTCCTCCCTTCTCCAAGTATAGAAGGTATGTGTCGATTCTAATCTTGCAAAGGCAGGGATAGAGGCCTGACCTCCAGTAATTAAAGGGGACCTTGTAATGGCTCCAGTCCTCCTGTCATTGTCCAGTGAGGCATGAAGGCCATACCCATCCCAATGTCTTTTTCCTGGAGAGGAGATACTTTTAACATCAACCCCTATGCAGTCAGGCTTGTCCCTCAGGGAACCCAGAAACATATTTTAAACTTTTATTTATATTGTCTTGCAGTGCTTAGCCTCATAGCTTAAGCAAGAATTCAGATTGACAGACAGAGGGGGTTCTGGGTAGCCTCTCTCTGTTTGGTCTAGGGGCAGAAGTCCCCTCTTTTAGGTTGGGTGGAAATGGGACTTGGGAGCACCCTGGATAGAGTAACATCCTCATCTGGAGTCTCGTGGTCCTCCATATCTAACTTATGGAGGACCATAGCTTAGATAACTTTATCTAAGCTTAAAATTTAAAAAATAACTAAAGACACCAAAATAATGGTAAAATATTATTACCATGAAAGAAATAAAACAGGTATTGAGATAAAAATAACTCAAAGGAGAAAGAAGATAGACATGTACTTTATATATTTAGTAAGTAGGAAGATGTCGGGCCTGACATGAGGTCTAATCTTCATTCCACCTTTACCCTTCAGTCACTTACACAGGTGGAGGGTGTGACGAACAGCCCCCAGGCCCTAGAGAGATTTACATACTAATGAGGTACCTGAAGGCCAAAGGGTGGAGCTGATTAAATATTCCTCCTCAGTCCCTCTCCCCTCTTCCCCTCCCTATTTAACTCAGGTCCACCCTAGGTTTTGGGGGGAGCACATTCAGATCTATCCACCATCCGCCATGCCAATAAACTGGTTTTGGAAACCCAAAAACTTCCTTGTGTGTTGGGGCTGCACCATGAGGAACCGTGGTGAACAGCCAGGTCTAACTTCCAGCTGGAGGAACTCAGGCATTCCCAGTTGACTACACACAGCGTGGCGTGAGAGACCCTGCAGATCCCTGGCCGTTTTTTTTTTTTTTTTCCTACAGGAAGATGTCTGGGAAGACAACTTGTAAGCTTCAATCTAGAGAAGAGGAATAAAGAGTCACACTAAGAAAAGATGTGGTACCCAGAGGGTTTCTTGGGAGACAGAAAGTTATGTCAAGACTATCAGGGAAAAAGAGGCATTTGAAAACAGAAGGAAGAAAAAAGGCAATACCACGGGACTGTAGCTGTAGCATGTAATTACTAAAAAACAATCCATGCCATGGCTGGCTATCCATGCAATGGCCAGCTAGACATGGTGGTCTTTGTTCCTAGCCCAGTACATAGCCTGAGACTAAGACCTCCTGTTTTTCCTTGCCAACACCTCTCCCATAAACACAAGCTCTGGTTCTCCAGAGCTCCTAGATTGCTCTCTCAGTCCCCATGGTCAGCTGCTGCCAAACAGCTCTCTTCTTATTTTAAAGCCTGGCAAAATTCTGCCCCAGCTAAATTCTTTCCCTCTGACCCACCTGGGTCGCCAGGAATGTAAAACACCAGACAATCTTAGTTTAGAATCAACAGATGACACAACTGCTGGGCTTGGAATCTATCATCCTGAACCCATCAACTATTCTGTGTTAGAAATCTTCCAGTAGTGGAATCCACCACCAGATCTAACAGTCCCCATCTACATTTTGCCTGCTTTTGCTCTGGCCTCAATGTACAAAAATGACCATTTCTTCAACCTGCTTTTCCTCTCTGGGACCCAGAAGGCCCGCCTCCTCCTCATTCAGTGATTGGCTCCTTGTCATCTTTATTATTCAATCATTTAATTAGGGAAAAGTCCACTACAGTAGCTTACTGGAAAAAAAATATGTTAAACTCAGTGTCAAGGAAATAGCAAAGGCAGGTCATGTAAATTTTATGGTCATGCTAGTATTGAATCTGTAAGACCCCCACGAAAGGAGGATCTCTCCCAAGCCTCAGGAATTCATGGCCATCCAATAACTCACAAGACACTGAACTTGATGCAACCAGCAAGAGGTATATTTCGATCAGCATGCTGAAGTCAAGACCCATGACCCACACAGAGGCAGTGGGGTCTGACCCCGGGGCTTTGGAGGCAGAGAAAATTTAAAGGCAAAAACCACAAGGAAAAAAACACAACCCAGAGGAAAAACCACAACTCAGGGGGAAAACCACAACCCAGGGGGAGTGAAGGAGGGTTATTGGAGAGTACCTGTGGAAAGTCCCAGCCCATTATTTAGTTTGTGACAGGGTCCAAGGAACAATCATGGGGAACATTTTGTATAGGCTATTCTCAAAGAGCCTATTTGTAATCAACCATCTATCTTGTGGTCAGCCAAGTTCCTGAAACACAGAGCTCATGATCATGCTGATCTGCACTCTTGGTTCTGCTCAGCCTGCTATGAGTTTTTGAAATTTTTTAAGCCTTTCATTTCCCCATTTCTTCTGATGTAGGGGTTTTAATCACAGAACTAATTTTTAGTATCTATAATCTTGATTTTTTGACCCTGTAAGGCATGGTACTGTTGGGGTAACATCAAAATCTGAACAGCACTTATTTTTTCTCTAACAAAGGTAAGTAATCTATTTAGAGATGTCTTCAACTTTCACCACTGTGGGGTTGGTCAGGAACACTAGGTATGGTCTTTTCTGGTGAGGCTCAAGGTTCTCGACCTGGTGGTGGCAGATGAGAACAGCATCTCCAACCTGGAACTGATGAGGCATACTCAGGTCTCCAGTCTCATAAGCTTCTTTTAACTGCTCCCAGACCTCATGTCGGACCACCTCAAGTGTTATCATGTGGGCAAACAGGGATTTAGAAAGAACAACATCAAAATCATATACTCTACCTATCTCAGTAAGTGGTGGAGACCCCCCCCCCCCACACACACATAAAATCTTATAAGGTGTTAGCTTAAATCATAACCTGGTACAAGGCAAAAGGAAGGAGGGCTGTCCAGTCATCCCCAGCTGATTCCTAAGGCTAATTTAGTTAAGGTCCTTTAATAGTTTTATTTATCTTTTTTCCCTGTCATGAGTTCTGGGGTCTGTTAACACAATGTAATTTCTAATTAATCTCCAGCTAGGTGGCCAGTCCCTGACTTACCTGGGCAACAAAGGCAGGTCTGTTGTCAGACCCAATTATCTTGGGTTTTTCAAACCTGAGGAAGTTCTCTTCTAAGATCTTCTTAGCCACCACATTGGCAGTCTCAGTCTTTATAGGAAAGGCTTTTACCCAGCCTGAAAAAGTATCTATTAAAAACTAACAAATATTTGTTATCATATTTAGCAGGTTTGACTTCCATGAAGTCCACTTCTCAGTAGGCCCCAGGTCTGTCTCTTTGAAGTCTTCTTCCTGGGGGACATCTTGAATACACAGTGTTAGTCAGGGCACAGGCCTCACAATTATTTATTACTGCTTCAGCTACATTAGATAAGTTTACCATATAAAATAGAGAAGACTTTACCAAGTTCTTCAGTTGTTTAGCTCTTAAGTCAGCTAAACAATGTAAATTTGTTACATATCTTTGTCCTTCTCTCTGTGGAAGGACTATTTTTAACATGGACATCAAGATATTTTTTAAGACTTTTAACAGTCAGGATCATAATTCTTTGAGCAGCTTTTTTAGCAGTCAAATCTGCCATCTGATTCTTTTCAGCAACAGTATCCTGGGTTTTCTGATGTCCAGGACAATGACATTTCCTGCAGAAGTCAGTAGTCCCCTCTGTCTGTAAATTGTCCCGTGAATATGGGCAGTGGCAAAAGCATACCTGTTATCAGTGTTCTTTCTGACAGGCTGCTCACCCAAATCACTTGTTTTTTATTTACTACTGCTGCTCCCAACATCCGCTTACCTTTAATCACAAAGCTGCTCCCGTCTGTATACCAGTTCGAACTTCCTGGCCAAGGTTGGTCTTCTGCCAGAATGTCAATGGACAGGGGAGGAATCATCAGTCTCAGGCAACAAGGTGGCAGGGTTCAAGATGGCCGGGAGAAAAATATCACCCTTTCATGTGGGCATTCATCATCTATTGGTTAGGGGACTGCCAGATAATGTTCTCAAGGGAGTGGGGTGCCACAATAGTTATCTGCTGTCCCAGAGTCAATTCAAGCAAGGCCACAGCAATGATGGCTTTCAGACAAGTCTTAGTTCTTTGTAGGCCTTTAAGTGTGGTGGATGTAGTCAAATGTGGTGCCTGCCTTCTTTACCAGTAGCGGGGGGGTGTTCCACGGTGACTGGCAAAGAACCAGAATGTCCTGTTGTAACAATCTGTGAATGTGAGGTCTAATTCTTTCTCTGGCTTAACGACTCATTGGGTACTGCCACACTCAAATAGAGGAGGCTCTGGTTTTAGTTCAAGCTTTTGGAAATTCTATTAACCATTTACTAATGTCGGGGCTTCTTGCTGTTCTTGAAGCTCATGAAGCTGGTACTCATCTTTTAGTTTTAAGGCCAATATCATAGAGGTGGGGGTTCTCTCAAGACACCCCTGGTCCTGTCTGAATAAACTTTAACTTTGTCTCTCCTCAGCAAAGGCATAGGGCACTCAGGAATAACTGGAATGAGACACTTGTCCTTTCCCCAGGTCAACAGTTCATGAAGTAGTTAAAAAATATTGTTTCTGTCCAGTTGTCCCTATGACTATGGTCTTTTTGTTTTTTTAATTTTCTCAGTGATTGTTTTAGAACTGAATATTTTGTTTCAGTATCTACCAGAAAGTCCACAGGGGTCCCCTCCACTCTCAGGGACCCCTCTAGTCATCTTCTTTGAGAGCCAGGACTTTAAAGGTCCTACCTTTCTTCTTTGGGCAGTCTCGAACCCAGTGTCCTTTTTCTTTCCAGTAGGCACACTGATCTTTCTTAAACAGATGTCTTTCATCTCTCTGTTCCCATTTGGTCTTGGTCTTCTGTTGCCCAGGTACCCTGTCTGTCTAGGCCCTGTCCTTTCTCTTTCTCTATCTCCTACAACTGCGGCCAATATTCTAGTCTTCAGTCTCTCTTTTGTGATATAGTTTTTCTGTCTCTTTAACTAAATCCTGCAGGGTATAATACTGCAATCCCTCTATATGCTGTAACTTTTTATCTGTCACCAGAGCCTGGCAGGGTAAACTGTCAGCTGCTCCCTACCTGTAGCCATGTCCCAGTCTGGTCAGTTAAGGGGAGCTTCTAACAGGATCCTTTCTCGTTCTTCTGTGGTAAAGAGAACCTGTAAAAGCTGCTGGCAATCATCCCAGGTGTGCTGGTGGGAAAACATTAAAGACTCTTCCAGTCCCGTCAGCCTGGCAGGGTTATCTGAAAAAGAAGGGTGATTCATCTCCCAGTTTGGTCTGTGCCTCGTTCCACAGAGGGCCAGGGCTCAGGATCCTGGCTTTCTCTTTCTCACCCATGGTGGTGGATCTTGGACCAGGTCCTGCCATAAAGTAATGTATGGCTGTTGATTTGGATGTGACCCCGGTCCTTCCTGGAAAATAATAGCTTTAACTTCAAAAATAATATTCAAGTCAAAAGTCTCTTCTGGCAGCCAGTCAACGTCAAAAGTCAGCCACTCTGAGGCACAGAAAGTTTGTCATGGTCCTTTCCTGATCTCAACTGATAAGTTATGTGCTCTGGTTCTAACTTCAGTCTAATAGTCTAAGGTTAAACTTTAATCACAGTCTGTCTCATCGTCACAAATAACATAAAACCCAGACAAAACGTATACACAGAAAGACTAACAAAAACTTGTCTCAATCAAGAGTGCCAGCCAGGAGGGATTTCACTTCCTGTCTGGCACCCAGATGGGAACTTCCCAGATGTCTCTGGGGTCCCTGTTTTCCTGAGACATCTCCCAGGGTGCAGCAGCTGGTGACCCCCACAGCACATCTACAAAAAACAAACAAACAAACAAACAAACAAACAAAAAACGGTTTACTGTCTCTTCAGACAGAAACAACTGCAGACCAAAACCAAAGTGCACTTTTCAGAAACCAAACAATTTACACAGACAGCCACATGAGAAACCAAGCAATGTAGACAGATGGCCACACAGCAACCAGACAGAAAACTGAGGGTGAAATCTTACCTCCAATGGGTTCTTGAAGGTTAGGGTTGTCATAGTTTCCTGGTCAGGGAACCAAAAATGTAAGGCCCCCAAGAAGGGAGGATCTCACCTAAGCCTCAGGAATTCACAGCCACCCAATAACTCATAAGACACCGAACTTGATGCAACCAGCAAGAAGTATATTTCAATCAGCATGCTGAGGTCAAGACCCATGACCCACACAGAGGCAGTGGGGTCTGACCCCGGGGCTTTGGAAGCAGAGAAAATTTAAAGGCAAAAACCACAACCCATGGGGTAAACCACAACCCAGGGAAAGTGAAGGAGTGTTATTGGAGAGTACCTGTGGAAAATCCCAGCCCATTATTCAGTTTGTGACAGGGTCCAAGGAACAGTCATGGGGAACATTTTGTATAGGTTATTCTCAAAGAGCCTATTTGTAATCAACCATCTATCTTGTGGTCAGCCAAGTTCCTGAAACACAGAGCTCATTATCAAGCTGACCTGCACTCTTGGTTCTGCTCAGCCTGGTAGGAGTTTTTGAAAAATTTTAACCCTTTCAAATCCACTGAGGAATGTTATCAAGTAATGGACAGTATTTTGATTATTATGTTAAAATAGCCCCTTTTCTGTAGAGAATGGTTTGCTTGGGAACAAAAGTGGAAACAGTAAGAATTTGGTGACTTTTATTAAGAGGGAAATCATGGCCTGACTTTGGACTGTGACAATGTAGAGCTTAGAATATAATTTCTCAAACAATGCTTTTTCTATGAAATAGAGAAAAAAATGTTTCCCAAGACAGTGAGGTTACTGTGACACCTAACATTCAGTGTAGGAAACTAGGTTTTATCCATTTATGGAAAAGCGTGCCAGCCCACTAAGTATGTCAGGCACCTCTAGAGTTCTGACTGTGTGCTTGCAAGTTTGAACAAAACTTGATGTGTAATTTTGGACAAATTACCTGGGCTATGATACTTTAGTATCTTCCAAGTAGCGGGGTTACATGATCTACATGACAGTTTTTTTTTAAATAAGGAATACATGGAGTAACATATATATTTTATAAGAGATTATTTAAGAGGTCCAATGCAATATATTAAAAATAGAAGTATCAAATATGAGTGGACAGCATTGGTTTAAGGATAATGTAATGTAGATTACTGGGATAGTTAACAAATAATTTCCTTCAACAAAGCACATGTTATGTGTATGATTCCAAAAGACTTACTTAACTGTGGAGAGTTCAAGACTGAATATCTGTATATCTTGTTAAAATGATATAAAATTCTTTTACAAGAATATGCTAAATTTTCTAAGATACCCATCACTATTGTTCACATATGAAAGGCCATTCAGTAGTATTCTTTTAAATGTTTACAACTTTTATAACTTAGTTATTTGACAATTTTGTGCAAGTCTACAGTTTATTCTGATTGCTATCACCACTTTTACTGGCCCCTCTCAGCAGGTCCCTTTTCTGTTTCATGTCTTTACCTTGTAGTCATAATTAAATAGCAGTTTTACTCTGAAAACATTGGAGGAAAAAAAGCATATCTTACCTGTTAATAAGAGAGTGGTAAAGAGAGGAAGAGTCTTTACTTGTGCCCTACCCCTAGCCTTGAGCAGGTCTGAAAGACCTTGTTTACCACAATAGACCAATGAATAGAACCTAGATAGAGTTACCCACCTTGGCTGCACTACAACCTGCTACAGAAACTTAGAAGAATAAACTGCCGCTGACCTTGCCTTCAGACATCTCTAGCTGTGGCTAAGGATGGGTTCCTCCAAACATCTCCAACAGTGACTAAGGATGGGTTTCCCCACGCATCTCCAGCTGAAACAAGAAGGGGTTCTGTGGGGCTTTCTCTTTAAATTAGAAGAGCTGAATAGTAAACTTCGAGCCTTGATCAGAGAACTTTGTCTTGGCTTCATGTTTCTCTCACCTTTCCATCCCTTTCTTCACTTCCAGCCCCCCTTTCAGGTGAACCCAGTTGGTCTGTGGCCACAGGAGGCTACATTTATTATAGATTTTCAGAACCTTGTTTTAATCTCACCAGAATTTTTTTCTCCTATAGAGAATCCCAGGAGCTGGAAGAAAAGAAACAAAGATGCCATAGTAGGACTCTATCACCAAATAGAAAGGGACAGAACTGTCACCTGTTTTGGCTTTCCGACTCAGTCATATCTATGGGAATATCAATGGAAATCTTAGCACACAGGGATCCAGGAATGTCTACGTATAGTACAATGCCAGATGTGTTAACTGTTAAAGTCGGCCAACACCTATTTCCAGAAATCAGTGTGTATAGACGTGTAAATGGTATCTCAGCATCTATAATACAGGCAAAACTTGTATCTATAGATACTTCTGCATGAATTCAGGAAGAGCAGTGTTTGAGAAATCACTAGGGCTCAGAGCACACTATGGAAGGTAGAGAGTGAGGAAGGGAAACTGAAATCAGTCTTGTTGCTGTTTTTAAATGTGGAAGTGCGTTGGGGGAAATAGTGTAGAACTCATTCTAACTGGTCCCTTCCTCACATTTTCACACCACCATCCACTGTTGTTCCTCTTGACTAGACACTATGGAGTAGTATTCTCCCATAAGAAAGGGTGAAACTGTGTCATTGGCAGGATTCTAGGTGGATCAGACCTTCATTCTAGGTAAACCACACCAGATGCAGAGATAAAGTATGGTGTGATTCCTATGATATGTGAAAGCCAGGAAAGCATAACAAAGATGGGGAAAGTAGAGAAAAGTTTCAATAAATAAGTGGGGAATAAGTTTAAACAACAAGGAGATAAATGTGGCCAAAGCACATTATATTCCTGACCTGCAGAAAAATATCACAGTGAAACCTATTGCTTCATACAATTATTACAAGCTAATTGAAAATCAAAGAAGAAATATCAGAATCAGCTATATTCCTGCTGTTTTGGCTGTCTTTTCTGGTTCTACTTTCTCTTTCCCTCTCCTCCCCTACACACACACACACACACACACACACACACACACACACACACACACA
>JANHMN010000019.1:46586809-46602330 GCA_030674055.1 Rhabdomys pumilio
CACACACACACACACACACACACACACACACACACACACACACACACTATTGGACCCTAAGATCCAAACCAGGGGATGTGCTATCCCAGAAGCACACATCGACAGCGGATTTGTTGTAATAATATGAGGTTTATTGATAACCGGTGCACTGGGGTTCCCTCCCACACAGGCAAGAGGAACCCGAACCAAGGCTGAGAGCAGTTTTTATACAAGGGCAGTTTCATCTCTTAAACAATAACCACAAAGGCTGACCTTAACAGCCATTCCCAGGCCCAGTGTCTAGGTGACTCAGATTTGCACATTATCTTTATAACAATGAGAGTTAGCTAAGTGGCGTCCATTTGCCCAGGTTTATTAGGTTAAGAGCCCAGCTTCCTGATTACCTCTCATCTTGGGCCCTTCCTCTGGAATGAGTCTACTGCTCTAAGCCTTCCCCACTTTCAGGTGGGTTCCCTTGCCTGTGGTCTGAGGAATGTTAATCAGCCTCTCCCTTCCTCCTATGAATGTTAATCCAGCAGGTGTCCTCTAACTAAGGAATGTGTTCCTCCCAGAATGTGTCCTGGGATAGTGAATTTTAAGTTTGAACTAAGATCTGAAATTTCTACAACACAAACACATACACACACATACACACATACACACACACACACACACACACACACACACACACACACATTTAAGAAAATGCATGATTTAAATGTTTTGTCCTTAAGTTATGTTCACAACAGCTACATATCAAAACCCTAATTAGGTCTAGTGCTGATGTAGATTTTGGTGATGTCACACTGGACAAGAAAGAGAACTCTTTACCTAAATTAACACTCATTTGAAGAAGACAGATGGATAATGAATATAATGGACATGAAAATATGTAAGAGCTGAACTGATAACAAGAAAGCATGCATGAGATTGACCTAGGCCCTCTGCATATATGTAACAGTTGTGCTGCTGGGTCTTCTTGTGGGGCTCCTAATGCCAGAGCAGGGGTTGGCTATGTCTGAGTATATTGCCTGACTTTGGATCCCTTTGTCCTCACTGGGCTGCCTCCTCTAGTTTGAGTAGAAGAATATGCACCTAGTCTTATTGCAACTTGATATGTCAAGCTGCTTGATATCCATGTTAGGACTCCCATTTTCTGAGAAGAAGGGGAGGAGGGGTAGATAGAGGAGTTTGGGGAGATGAAGGAACTGGGAGAAGAAGAAGGGAGAAAGTTGTGATTGGGATTTAAAGTAGATAAATTATTATATATATGAGCTAAGAGCAAAATAATAAAGGAGGAAGGAAATATAAAATATTGTATGTGTTTTATTGATCTAAAATATAGATGTTGAGGTCTAGGAAGATCTCACTGAGAGAATGGCACTGAGTTAAAACATGTTAAGTGGTGAAGATGAGACAATGATGGAAGTGGAAAGAGGAGGTTTAAAGACCCTGCAGGGAGGCTGCTTGGTATAGAGGAAGGTCTATTATTAGTCTGTTCAAGATCCTATAGAAGAACAACATGAACTCAGTGCTTTGTTACAATGATAACTCAGTCTTACAACCTTGGAGGAATGGCAGTCCAAAGTCAAGATATTAATTAACATGTTCAGCCTCTGGCAAAGACCTCTTCCTCATCATAAATGAATTAATGGGTTAATGTCTTTTCTGGGGCTTCTCTTCTTAGGGGCACTAACCTTTGTTAGAAAGACCTTAGTTTGTAGCCCAAGTATATGCCAAGAATCCCACAGCCTAACAGCATCAACTTCAGAGTTAGAATTTCAATAAACAAAGTAGTTACTTTACTTGTGTGCCTCCCAATTCTTAAGCTAATTATTAATTCCTGTCCCTTCCCTTTTCACTTATGATATGAGCAGCTGGAATAGAGCATATATGTTATTTCATGTACATTTAACAGTTTAGGGCACAAAACCTAAGTTTATGTTAGATCTCCTTCTATTAAGTAATTCCCATGAATGTCTAGTGAAGCGGGTTTCCCTGGAGTGTGCATCTTAGTTTCCATGATGAAAGTTGTCTTAGGACTTCCTTGTTAATCCTCACACAGTCTATAGCCTTCTTGGCCTGTCAGGCTGTTGGGAATCTTATAGAAGTAATTGAATAAAGGGTATTTTCTGTAAAGAAGTGTACCATGATTAGTATATTTCAAGTAGTAATTACATAGACATGATTACATATTGATCTTCTGTCTGATTTTTTTTTTTTTTTTTGGTAGGCACAGGCTCTTTGCCAAGGCATAAGCTCCACAAGTCCTTCATGCTAATTAAAGACAGTCCTGGTTTAAGGCCATTTCTCTATAAACTCTACCTAGAGTCTGGATCCATGCTACAAAGCAGCTGTTCCCAACAGCAACATTTCCAGTGGTTTTATGAGAGCCTTAATTTATGGAATTTTATTTTAAAGATTGCATTGTATGCAGAGACTATAAAGTCTGTTTTCCATCTCCCGGTGGAAACATATAGTCACTGAGGTTTGAAATATCTTAATCTCAAAGAGTCATGAAATGGCCCACACAGGGACTACACGACCGACGGAGGAAAGTTTCTGACTCAGTGAAAGTCAGAAGATTTGACTGCAGTAGTGTTTGAAAGAGAATATGGCAATTTGTTGTTCTAGTTCCTAAAACACCAAATTCAGGGGAAATCCAGAATAATACAGAAAGAACTAAAATATAGTTTCTATTTTGCCTGAAAATATGATTTGAAGGGGTTCAGTTTGGGACTGCAGACTGTAACTTGGGAAAAAAAGTTACATGTTATATTGATCTTGTGACACAGGTAGTCAATATTAATGTTGAGCTTTGGGAGAAAATAATGTAGGATAAAGGAATGACATAATTCCAGTGATTTATTTTTTGTCATAGCCAAGACAAAAATGGGTTTAAAGTAGAAGCTACTTATACTTTGTTGAAGAAAATACTTGTGTATTGTCTGTATAAAACTCACTAATGTATAAATTCCTTAAAGTTGTGTTGCCAGTGAGCTGTGTGGTTTAGGCATATGCTTCCACCTCTCTGAGACTGCTTCCTTACCCCCCACTCCCAACCCCACCAAAGCTACAGAATAATTTAAGACCAGCTTAGGGAACTCAGTGGGAACCTGTCTCAAAATAAAAAGGAAAAGTTCAGTGGCAGATCACTTGTCTAGCAGGTGCAAATTCCAGGGTTTAATCCCCTGTACTAAAGACAGAACAATTATGTTCCCATCTGTTTTTCTTTAAATATTTTTATTGTTTTATTCTTTAATTCCCTTTTACAGTCCAGTCTTCATCCTCCTCCCAGGTCTGCTCCCCTACAGCTTCCCATCCCATTCTTTTTCCTCTGTCTCCAAAAGGATATATATCCCCATCACACTCCCACCCTACCAGACCTCCCCACTCCCTGGGGCCTCAAGTCTCTCAAGGGTTAAGTGCATCTTCTCTTACTGAGGCCAGAACAGGGAGTCCTCTGCTTTATATGTGTTAGAGGCCTCATATCAGCTGGTGTATGTTGCCTGCTTGGTGGCTCAGTGTCTGAGAGATCTCTGGAGTCCATGTCAGTTGAGACTGCTGGTCTTTCCATAGGGCTGCCCCCCTCCTCAGCTTCTTCCAGCTTTTCCCCAATTTAACCACAAGGGGCCCCAGCTTCTGTCCATTGGTTGGGTGCTTGTATCTGCATCTGATTCTTTCAGCTGCTTGTTGAGCCTCTTAAAAGGCAGCCATGCTAGGTTCCTGTCTGCAATCACACCACAGCAGCAGTAACAGTGTCAGGTTCCGGGGCCTCCCCTGGAGCTGGATCCCAATATGGCTCTGTCACTGGACCTCCTTCCTCTCAGGCTCATCTCCATTTTTGTCCTTGCAGTTCCTTTAGACAGAAAGAATTCTGGACCATCTTTAAAAATGGAAAAATATAAGAAACATATCAGCCAAAGTGTGAGGAAGGACCTGAGAAAGAGGGGAACGAGAGTAGCAATGATTCAATAACTCAGTCAGTAGTGGATACAAGCTGTCAGTTCAGGTACTCTCTCTTTTCCTGAGGAGTCTCATCATTTTTCCTTCTTCTTTCTTCATTCTCCCTTCTTTCCATCTTTTTTTCCTTCTTTCTTGTTTTTACTTCTTCTGACTAGAGAGCCTGAACCCAATCTTTTATTTACTAAAGCTACATCATCAAGGCTTTGACCATTGGTGGGATTTCTTTTTTATTCTGGCTTATTTAGTTTTTATTTTGTCTTTTTTATTTATTGAACATTTTCTTTATTTTACATTTCAAATGTTATCCCTGTCCCAGTCCAAATCCCCCTTCCTGTAAACTCCTTATCCCATGTCCCTTCCCCCTGATTCTAGGAGGGTGTTCCCCCACCCACCCACATCCCTGCCCTCAAATTCCCCTACACAGAGTCATCAAGCCTTCACAGGATCAAGGGCCTTACTTCCCATTGATGCCTGACAAGGCCATCCTCTTCTACATATGTGGCTGGAGCCATGTGTACTTTTTGGTTGGTGGTTTAGTCCCTGGAAGATCTGGGGGTGGGGTGTGTGTCTGTTTGGTTGATATTGTTCTTCCGATGGGGTTGTAAACCTCTTCAACTCCTTCAGTTCTTTCTCTAACTCCTCCATTGGGGACCCCTTGCTCAGTCCAATGGTTGGTTGCAAGCATCCACCTCTGTATTTGTCAAGCTCTGGCAGAGTCCCTCAGGAGACAGCTATATCCGGCTCCTGTCAGCATGTACTTCTTGGCATCTACAATAGTGTCTGGGTTTGGAGTCTGTATATGGATGAGATGGATCTGCATGTGGTGTAGTCTCTGGATGGCCTTTCCTTCAGTCTCTATTCCACATTTTGTCTGAATATTTCTTCCCATGAGTATTTTGTTCCCCTTTCTAAGAAGGACCAAAGCACCCACACTTTGGTCTTCCTTCTTCTTCTTGAGCTTCATGTGGTCTCTGAATTGTATCTTGGCTATTCCAAACTTCTGGGGTATTATCCACTTATCAGTGAGTGCATACCACGTCTGTTCTTTTGTGATTAGGTTACCTCACTCAGGATGATATTTTCTACTTTCATCCATTTGCCTAAGAATGTCATGAAGTCATTGTTTTTAATAGCTGAGTAATACTCCATCATGTAATTGTATCACATTTTCTGTATCCATTCCTCTGTTGAAGGACATCTGGGTTCTTTCCAGCTTCTGGCTTTTATAATAAGGCTGCTATGAACATAGTGGAGCATGTGTCCTTGTTATATTTTGGAGAATCTTTTGGATATACGCCCAGGAGTAGTATAGCTGGATCCTCAGTTAATGCTATGTCCAATTTTCTGAGGAACCTCCAGACTGATTTCTAGAGTGGTTGTACCAGCTTGTAATCCCACCAACAATGGAGGAGTATTCCTCTTTCTCTACATTTTTGCCAGCATCTGATATCACTTGAGCTTTTGATCTTACCCATTCTGACTGGTGTGAGGTGGAATCTCAGGGTTGTTTTGATTTGCATTTTCCTGATGACTAAGGGTGTTGAACATTTCTTTAGGTGCTTCTTGGCCATTTGAGTTTCCTCAATTGAGAATTCTTTGTTTAGCTCTGTACCCCATTTTTAATAGGGTTATTTGGTTGTCTCGGGTCTAATTTCTTGAGTTCTTTGTATATATTGAATATTAGCCCTTTATTGGACATAGGATTGGTAAAGATCTTTGCCCAATCTGTTAGTTGCTGTTTTGTCCTATTGACAGTGTCCTTTGCCTTACAGAAGCTTTGCAATTTGATGAGGTCCCATTTGTCAATTCTTGATCTTAGAGCATAAGCCATTAGTGTATTATTCAGGAAAATTTCTCATGTGGCTATGTGTTTGAGGCTCTTCTCCACTTTCTCCTCTATTAGTATCAGTGTATCTGGTTTTATGTGGCAGCCGTTGATCCACTTGGACTTGAGCTTTGTACAAGGAGATAAGAATGTACTGATTTGCACTCTTCTACATGTTGACTTCCAGTTGAACCAACACCATTTTTTGAAAATGCTGTCTTTTTTTCCAGTGAATGATTTTAGCTCCTTTGTCAGATACCAAGCGACCATAAGTATGTGGGTTCATTTTTAGGTCCTCCATTCCACTCCATTGATCTTTCTGCCTGTCTCTGTGCTAACACCAAACAGTTTTCATCACTATTGCTCTGTAGTACAGCTTGCGGTTAGGGATGGTGATTTCCCCCAGAAGTTCTTTCATTGTTGAGAATATACTATCCTGGGTTTTCTGTTATTCTAAATGAACTTTTGAATTCTTCTTTCTAACTCTATGAAGAATTGAGTTGGAATTTTGATGGGGATTGCATTGAATCTGCAGATAACTTTTGGCAAGATGGCCATTTTTACTGTATTAATCCTGCCAATCCATGGGCATGGGAGATCTTTCCATCTTCTGAGATCTTCTTTGAATTCTTTCTTCAGAGACTTGAAGTTCTTGTTATACAGATCCTTCACTTGCTTGGTTAGAGTCACACCAAGGTATTTTATATTATTTGTAACTATTGTGAAGGATGTCATTTACTTAATTTCTTTCTCAGCCTGTTTTTTCTTTGAGTAGAGGAAAGCTACTGATTGAGTTAATTTGATATCTAGTCACTTTTCCATTGTTTTTGTTTTTATTGAAGACCAGCCTTAGTCTGTGGTGATCTGATAGGATGTATGAGATTATTTCAATCTTCCTGTATCTGTTGAGGCCTGTTTTGTGATTGAGTATATGGTCAATTTTGGAGAAGATACAATGAGGTGCTAAAAAGAAGGTATATTCTTTTATTTTAGGATGAAATGTTCTATAAATATTTATTAAATCCATTTGGTTCATAACTACTGTTAGTTTAACTGTCTCTTTTTAGGTTTTTTTTTTCCCCATGATCTGTCCATGGCTGAGAGGGTAGTTTTGAAGTCTCCCACTATTATTGTGTGAGTTGCAATGTGTGCTTTGAGCTTTAGTAAAGTTTCTTTTATGAATGTGGGTACCCTTGCATTTGAAGCATAGATATTCAGAATTGAGAGTTCATCTTGGTAGATTTTTTCCTTTGATGAGTATGAAGTGTCCTTTCTTATCTTTTTGATAACTTTTGGTTGAAAGTCTATTTTATTCCATGTTAGAATGGCTAGTCCAACTTATTTCTTGAAATTATTTGCTTGGAAAATTGTTTTACAGCCTTTTACTGTGAGGTAGTGTCTGTCTTTGTCACTGAGGTATGTTTCCTGTATACAGCAAAATACTATGTCCTGTTTATGTATCCAGTCTGTTAGTCTATGTCTTTTTATTGGGGAATTAAATCCATTGATGTTAAGAGATACTAAGGAAAAGTGACTGTTGCTTTCTGTTAGTTTTATTGTTAGAAGTAGAATTATGTTTGTGTGACTATCTTCTTTTGGGTTTGTTGAAAGATGCTCTTTTGCTTTTTCTATTGTTTAGTTTCCCTCCTTGTGTTGGAGTTTGCCATCTATTATCCTTTGTAGAGCTGGATTCATGGAAAGATATTGTGGAAATATAGTTTTGTTATGGAATATTTTGGTTTCTCCATCTATGGTAATTGAGAGTTTTGCTGGGTATAGTAACCTGCCTGGCGTTTGTGTTCTCTTAAAGTCTGGATTTTGCCCAGAATCTTCTAACTTTCATAGTCTCTGGTGAGAAGACTGGTGTAATTCTGACAGGTCTGCCTTTATATGTTACTTGACCTTTATCCCTTACTGCTTTTAATATTCTTTCTTTATTTTTGTGCACTTTATGTAGTGATTATCATGTGATGGGAGGAATTTTTTTTTCTGGTCTAGTCTATTTGGAGTTCTGTAGGCTTCTTTTATGTTCATGTACATATTTCTTTAGGTTAGGAAAGTTTTCTTCTATAATTTTGTTGAATATATTTACTGGCCCTTTAAATTGGGAATCTTCATTCTTTTCTATACCTATTATTTTTAGGTTTGGTCTTCTCATTGTGTCCTGGATTTTCTGATGTTTTGGAGTTTTTTGCTTTTTGCATTTTCTTTGACTATGTTGTGTTAATGGTATCTTCTGCCCCTGAGATTCTGTCTTCTATCTTTTGTATTCTGTTGGTGATGCTTGCATCTATGACTCCTTTTCTTTTCCCTAGGTTTTCTGTCTCCCTTTGTGATTTCTTTATTGTTTCTATTTCCATTTTTCTATCCTGGATGGTTTTCTTCAATTCCTTTACCTCTTTGGTTGTATTTTCATGTAATTCTTTAAGAGATTCTTGTGTTTCCTCTTTAACGGCTTCTACCTGTTTACCTGTGTTTTCTCTCTCTTTTTTTAGGGAGTTATTTATGTACTTCTTAAAGTCCACTGTCATCATCATGAGAAGTTATTTTTAAATCAGAATCTTGCTTTTCTGGTGTGAGGATTTATTCAGGACTTGCTATGGTGGGAGAACTGAGTTCTTTCTGTTTTTTATGTTCTTGTGCTTGCCTCTTGCCATCTGGTTATCTCTAGTGCCACCTGATCTCTCTTTCTCTGACTGTAGCCTGTCTCTCTTTTGATCCTGGCTATGTCAGAACTCCTCAGAGTTCAACTGTCTTTGTGATCCTCTGATTCTAGGATCCTGTAATCCTGAGATCCTGGGTGTATCAGAGCTCCTGGGAATCAAGCTGTCTGTGGGATTCTGAAATCTTGGTATGACTAAACTCCTGAGTTCCTCTGATCCTCAGCATGTTAGAGTACCTGAGAGTCAAGTTCAGACCAGAATGAACTGGTGCCACTGAACTGGTGGGGGTTCCTGTGTCCCTGGATCCTGCTGTTCCCAGTTATTCTTGGTGTTGGCGTTAATGTAGTGACCTTCTCACCTATGATCCTGGGCATGTTAGAGCACCTGAGAGTCCAGCTTCTTCTGGATGTTGTGAGATTGGTTGTGGAGCTTGCACCCAAGGTCTACTCAGTTATTTAGGTTTCTAGTGCTGTGAAGAGACACAATGATCAAGGCAACTCTTGCAAAAGACAACAGTTAATTGGGGTAGCTTACAGTTTCAGAGGTTCAGTCCATTATCATTGTGGCAGGAATCATGGCAGACTGCAAGCAGGCATGGTGCTGGAAAAGGAACTGAGGCTTTGACTATTGTTAATTAGTTTTTAGAAATTTTTTTTTTAGCTTTCTTTCCTTTTTATACAGATTCTGTAGTAATTTCAAACCAACAATAAAGATGTTTGCAATCCCAACACAGTAAGAAATAAGGCCTCTTTTTTTTCATATTGGCAAAACAAAATATATTAGAAAACCTGTCATCCCCAACTTTTCGGTAGATATGTTCATGTCCTCTTATGTCCTCATCAGAACACCGTCTTCTGTCTTTAACAAGTCAGTTAAGTTCATGCAACATTAGCAACACTGGGTCCACACCACCTCAAGACAACAGAACAGCTTTGTTCAGCTTTGCTATTTCCACCTCTAGATTACTTCCCATGACCTTCTCTTCTAATTCTTTGTGTAGCTTTTCCAGTTTTTTCCTATGATCCTTTTTCAGTGCATCTATGATACACAATAATTCAATAATTTGGGCTCTAAGTTCATCCATGGGATTTTTTCCCCATCATCTGCTTCTGCTTTAGCTTTGAGTTCTAATGGAGTTAGGAAAGCACTTGAAGTTTAGAAGCACTTGAAGGTGTTGAAAGAGATGGCTGTGAAGAGAATGCTTGCATCCTTTTAAAACTCCAATGGCTTTAGGTTGCCACTATCATCTTCTTTTGGTAGCTTCAAGGTCTTTTTTTGGGCTTTGGGTTGGGGAATGTCCAGTGTTGAAGCAGTCAGGCAATCTTCTTCCAGGCATCTTGGTTCTACAAGTTCTCTGAGGAAGCTATGTCATCAAAATTTACATTATCTGTTTCTTTTGACTTCCTGGCCACAAAGGCATCAAGGTCTACTGATTTTGGTCTAACTGGCAATTGTTCAGGATCTAGCTTTGGTTTTGATACTGGCTCAGTATCAGTCTTTGAAGAAATTGTAGAAACTTCTCTATTAATTTTGGCTGTTGGAGGTGGAGGAGGAACTGGCATTTCTGGCCATTTTGGGTACACTGTTCCAGGAGACGTCAGTAAATTATTGGCTTTGGTAGGTGGAGTGGGCTTTTTGGGTGGGATTTGAGGAGCAGCTGGTTTAGAAGGTTTCGGTTCTAGCTGTGAGTTTTCATCTTTTTCTTCAGCCTTTAGAAGAATAGCTTTCTTCTCTGCAGTTGACAGGTCAGGCTTTGGAGCTGGACCTTTTGCAGGAGGAGGTGGTTTCTTTGGTTTTGGAAAGTCTTTATCTAGTTCACTTATCTGAACAGCAAAATTATCTGGAAACACTCCTTCTTTACTGTTCAGTTCACCCTTCCACCAACTTGCTTCTCCGGTCGCCTCACTTATCCAATGGATTATCTCCCCTTCTCTAACCTAAGTTCATCTTCATTGGTTCCTGCATAGGGAAATAATATTCTACAATATTCCTTAGCTTTAATCTTGCCATCAATGTCTGGGTTTGTTACCTGCGCATTCTGGGTTCTAGATCCCAGTGACTATAGGATTAAAGGTTTTTCTGTTCTGCTTGTTTGTTTGTTTGTTTGCTTGCTTTTCTCCTCTGTTTTACTACCGGAAGTTCTTGTTGTAAGTTTCATAGAGCCTTCTTTAAAGATGCCTCCAAATCCAATTCCTCTGATTTTCTTTGGCTGTGCAACTGATTCAGGAGCAGGTTCACTCCCATTCCCCGAAGAGGGCAACAGTAACATAGGGCTAGTCAAAGGAACTTCTGATTCTTCCTGAGCGTCGCGAGTCTCACCATCGTCTGTGAACTCTAATTCTTTCACAAAGTTTGAGGGAAACAGCAGTCTCAACTTATTAATCAGGGTTCCACTCCACCAGCCTTCTTCTACCTTTTCACTGATAGCAATGACATCCTCTACTGTCAGTTCCAGTTCATCCTCCTTTTGTGGAGAGTAGTCAAAAAGAGCTTTACACTGACGCTCTTTTGTCTTCTTTAGTTTGTTTTTTTGACAGGGTTTTTCTGTGTAGCTCTGGCTGTCCTGGAACTCACTCTGTAGACCAGGCTGGCCTTGAACTCAAAAATTAGCCTGCCTCTGCCTCCCAAGTGCTGGGATTAAAGGCATGCGCCACCACCACCACCTGGCTTTTGTCTTCTTAATAGCTTTGGTTTGTGAATGTGGCTGAATTCCTCCAGCTGGAAATCTGTTAGTTCTGATTTGCTATACAAGACTTGCTACACTTCCAAGCCTTTCCCGTTTGATGGGCAAATTATCATCCTTGAGTTCTGTCTCTCTTGCTCAATTTCCTTAACAAAATTGTCAGGGAACACGCCTCTCCTCCTAGTTAGTTCTCCTTCTAGCCATCCTTCCGCCTGTAGTTTTTTTTTTACATATCTGATGATTTCCCCAACTCGGATAGTTAATTCATCATCATGCACAGCATCGTAGGTAGTCATACTCCACAATATAGTCAACCATGCTGCGGCTCTGGAGCTTGGCTCTGTGTGCCCTTCTGCGCAGTGGGGAGGTGCCTCCATCCGCCCTCTGTGCACTCCGCTGCTCCTCAGCCATGGCACCAGCAGGCGGTAGTTTTTAGAAATTTTTAAATTTACTAAATTTTATTAATTCCAGGACATTAGTCCCAACCCCTGCTTTCCTCAAAAAGAAACTAAACACAAAGAAAAAGCACATTTTCTTATAGATTTTACACAGCCTGTTACTCACGGGTAGCTGGGTACAGCTCTTGTCATTTTCTGGTACAGCAGACAGCAGTGTTTAGTAACAGTTTTCATGTAAGAACCAAAAGGTGACAGACTACTAAGGCTAATAATTTCTCATAAGGTTTTAACGTTTATGAAAGTAAAGTAGGCTTTGTTATCTACAATCCTTCAAGTAACTAGAACAATGACGTAGTAACTTTTCATATACTAGTACATCATCTTTTAATTCTCTAATCTGATTCCTATTCTAGCAATTCCATGGCCTTATATACTCTCCTTCTAATATTACTTGTTTCTAGATAGTATACAAGCCTTCTTCCTACAAGACTAACCTATCATTTGTGTGTGTGTGTGTGTGTGTGTGTGTGTGTGTGTGTGTGTGTGTTTATAGATTCTTTCTTTTCCTATTCATGCCTCTTCTCCTAGAGAACATTTTAACTCTCTATCCTTGATGTCCCCAAGTGCACCCTGGCTAATTAATGTAGCAGTCATTAGACCGGAGAGTACATATGTCTCCTCATAATTCCAAATTCAAGTCTTGCAATGAACAGTTTCTATAAAACACCATGTATACTTTTACACCCTCTGTAATTATGCTGTCTAGACCCTTTCCCATGGCCCTAAAGGCCAAGCAGAAGACCTGTTCCTTGTCTCCAGTGACCTTATGACCACCTTCATTCCTCATCCCTAAGAATCACATCTATTTTATTTATTATAGCATGATTAACTCTGAGTAGTGGGAGAAGTATATTCCCCAGAAAGAGAGATTGAAAGTAAAATAGAAGAGACAGCAGATCAGCTACAGGGCAACAGCAGCCATCAGCACACATACAATCAATGGCCTGGCAATGGCGCAGGAGCAGGAGCTGTCACAAATGCTCCTTTTACAGTGAGAGGACTATGAAGCAAATGTACTTAAGACATCAATAAAAGTGATTAATTTTTATAGAAGACTTCTATAGATGTTATGTTTTTCATTTTGTTGCTTACTGTTTTCCTAATAGTTATGATCTTAGAGAAAATCATTATTAACATTTTGTGGGGAGACAGTATTTTATTATATATAACCTAGTAGTTTCAACAACCAGATTAGAAACATTTAGGTAAACTATTAAATAATACTGGTACCAGGACATTTCTCGGACCATGTAAAATGGAAACTTGCAGGAATAACAATGTCCTGTATTTTCCAAGAGGTACCAGGTGACCCTAAAGAGGGATGGTTGGGAATCATAAGAGAGTTACATACTGTTCTTCATTCTGATATGTCCATCATTTTAAAATTCTGTCATCAATGTGTTAGACCTTCCTGCATATTAAAAATAAATTATATTGGGTTCCCTTATTCTTCTTCCAATCACTCACATAATTCTAGCTAAATTCACAGCCAAATCTGATGCCTGTAAGAACCATGTGATAATCTACCACTGTTTTGTAAGATATGTGAGGACAGTGTATGAGAAGGATAAGATAACTTGGTTAGGTAGAACCTCTGGTGAGTTGGGGACGTTGTGACCCTCACTTGTTTCCCTTCATTTCTCAGTGTTCTTTGCAGTGGCTCATAAAAAAGAAACATGTTCATAGTCTTCTATATGTGTTGGTTTTTAGTCCTTATCTGTGCTGAGTGTGCTCTGAGGAGCACAGGGAAAGACAGGTACATGATTACTGTAACCTGCATATCTATTTCTTTTCTCAGCAATCGTGCCAATGCAAGTTATAGTCTCTGGTGGTTGCTGATCATGTCTCTGATACTTTAGCAGATTTATCCTTTAGTCCTTATCAGTGTGTTTTTTCTCTTTCTACCTACATTAAATAATAGCACTCTTCACATTTCAACAAGCTACTTTCATCAGACTTTTCTTTATACTCATGACCAGGAACTACACATCTGCTATTTGACATGACAATCCACAATTCTAATTTCATAGGGTAAACAATAAAACTTTGTTTAATCATGTTTTGATGTTGGATCTTATGAAGTCAAATCACTTGAAAGATACGAGATTTTTTTTTACATTTTTATGCAATGCCATGAACTCCTATCCACCAAACCAAAGTTAATAAAGTTTTCCTCCTACATGAAGTCTAAATGCACAGAAGATGTAACTTCTTTTACTACTTTAAATTCCCTGCATCTCATTCTTAATAATTACTTTTCTGTTGTTGCTTACCATATTCCTATACCTTTGGTAATACTATGTAAGCTCCCTCTTCTGAGCAAACAAGTGTCTAGAAATCCCATATTTATTAAATCAAAGATTTCAGAATCTACTTTATTCTTAGAAATAAAATTTTACCTCTATTTCCTGAAATTAATTTATATACTTGGAAGTTTTATACAGAAATACTTTTGGATCTTACATTTATATCAGAAGAACCTAGTGAGTTAACATGATAAAACCAAACTTAGGAGTCAACAAAGACTACAGTTTAAAACACGTATTTACAGTATTTAGTAAAAATAAAAATAAATTCACCAAAATACTGGTCTTTACTATTTTCTCCCTAAGTCACATATTATTTGACCCTGATATTTGGAAAGGATGTTAGGCTGAATAACAAACTCAACTAGAAGTTTATAGTATAGACCTTATCCTAATGTTGATGTCAAAATACTTGAAAGAGAATTTGTAATTCTAAGAGAAAATAGTTTCTATTAATTAAGAGAATAATCATAATTAAGTTTGTGAACCAGTAAATGAAAGAGTAACAACATAAGACACACTTTTAGCCAGGTATAGTAATGAGTGTCCTCATTCCAGAAGGATAGGTATAGGGGCAGGAAAGTTGTGAGTTTGACGTCAGCCTGAGCTCTATAGTGAGACCCCCTCAAAACCAAATATACCAGCATTCAGAAACACGGGGAACTGCTGCAACTTCTACTTTATGTTTTTCTGTCACAGTTATGAAACATACACCTCAAAATATGTTCTATTTGTTTATTTTAATGTATAATGTAAAACACGACAGACTTTTGTAAGAACATATATGTTGTAAATACCCAGTCCGGAAAAATGATATTTACGAATCAATATGCAGTTGTTCCTCAATTTTCAGTGTCTTATGTAATAAAATCTGTCACAGATTGAGAAGATCTGAGCTCTCTTCATAACCTTGAAGCTGGTTACTTCATTTAGTTGATACACATTTTCTCCCTTTCTGAGAGATTCTGATCCACTATGTTATCATCTGGAGGAACAGGTTAAAAGCAAACCTGCCAAATAATACCAGGAAAGTGTTAATACCATCTGAAACTCAACTCAATCACTGGAGTTATAACATATCATAATTACTTAAAAATTCATTGTCTTCTATTATTGAAAACTGTATCATGGACTTTATTTCACAGCAACAAAGGAAATTACATCCCAGAAAGGGAGACTATAAATATTCCCATTGGCAGAATTTCCTTTTCAATTTGTACCTGTATTCATCTGTATAGCTCTGAATAAAACGACGTTAAACTGTGCTCTTTAGTTCTTCCTGACTTCTGGCAAGAGCCTCAGGAAGCAGAGAATTTCAAATGCTTTTACTATACCTTCTTGTTGCTCTGCTCTTTCTGTTTTGTTATGTTATGTTTGTCTCTCAGTTTTAATTTACTAGGGCCTTCAGCTCGTGTTTCTAGTCAAGAATACTTAGATTTCATAGGCAAGAGTCTGCCCTTCTCACTCTTTTGACTCCTGTGGTCTTATGTATTGTGTTCTCAGCTCCCTCATGTCTTTTTGTCTCTCACATTGCTTTACTGTATAAGGTAAACTCCTGTCAATTATGGAAACAGTTTGCCTCTTAACATCTCCATCCTTAGCCTCTGTTTGCCATTGCTTCTGAGTAGATTCTCCTGCCAC
>JANHMN010000019.1:46602340-46646236 GCA_030674055.1 Rhabdomys pumilio
AGAGAGAGAGAGAGAGAGAGAGAGAGAGAGAGAGAGAGAGAGAGAGACTAGAATCTAGTGTCTGTTTTTAAGGTTATGTATCCATAAATTTTACATTTAAAATGTTCAATTCCTGCATCTACCTAGTGACCAAGCCTCTCTGTCCATATGATGGAAGACACTCAACTCCCACCTAACAGTGACACCTGACTTACATGAGAAACAACACCTTTTTCTGTTTGTTGCTCTTTCAAATACAGTAGTGTGCTCTGGTTCACAGCCTAACTTATAATTAGAGTATTCACACTGATGTTTTACAACACCATGCCCCCTTTCTTTAGCCTAGCCTATAGACCTATTACCATTAGCCCAGTATAAAATGAGACTGTCAGAAAAGCAAAACAATTCTGAATTTTAAGTTCTTACTATGTTCATTAGAAGTAGTTTTAATATGTATACTTGCATGCTTAAAATAGGCATCTATATGGATATACATACTCACAGATAACTACACATATGTGTTTCTCTACACTGAAACATATTCTCCTTGAATTTACTTTATATTCTAGTTTCCTTTCTTTTTCTGTGTTCCCTGATCATGATCAAAAGCAAACTTAAGCATCATTTTTATTTGGAGAAAAATTTCTCATTTAAATCAGTGAAGTTTTCTTATATTTTCTACAATCAAGATTTTTTGAAAATAAAGTTCTTAAAAATTCGCATATATGGTTCTTTATACTTATGGTCAATTAACTTTCAACATGAAATTTATTTCATTGTTTTAATATGTCAATTAAATTTGCCTGTTTTCTACTTTAGCTATTTCCATGGTTTTTGCTAATTTCACACATTCTGTTTTCAACAATTGTTTATACAATGTCATATCTACAATTAGATTTTGTATGCTATCCTGAATCATAGGGAAGAGGGTCCTTAGTCTACGGTTATTAATTAGACTGTAATTTGTAATTGAGTATTGTAGATTACTTTCTTATCATACCTTTAACCCCTAAGAGCCATGTGCAGAGCAATTTAGAGTCTTTTAATATGTACATAATGGTATAGTATTATAGACTCAAAAAAGAACAAATTTAACAAGATAATGAAAAATTATTGTCTAAAGTGGTCATGTTTTCTGGTAATTATTCGTACCTCACCAATAAGATCTATTTACATATATCAGCATCCATATTACTCTTCTCAGACATCTTCATATTTGACTATTTAATGATAATAAAAGACATTTTATTTCTATAATAATTTGTTTGTCTCTCAGCACTTAAGGTTAAACATATTTCCATGTTTTTTAAAAATATGTATTTGTTTGTAGATATGCCTATGTATCTCCATTGATGCCTTAGTACTGATTTTTAATTGATTTGTGAAGACTGTTTATTTTTTATACAATTAATAACCAATCTGTGATGCTGTTATCAGTTGTAAGAAAATTTTCCTAGTTTGAAACTTTCTTCTTCTTTGCCAATATCAAATACAAATTCTCAATTTTAATGCAGTGAAATAATTATTTTTAATAATGGGAGTTCAAACCTCTATATTTTCTGAAGGACATTCTCACCTTTTAGTAATACTTTCCTGCATATTTTATAATTTTTAAAAATAACTATTCATGTTTATATAAATGTGCAATTAATTTTTGCTTATACCATAATTATTTCTTGAGTATTCATTAATTTTGAGTTACAGATTATCAGACATTTCAATGCTATATTTAATAACATTCATTGTTCTTCCAAGAATATTCTAAGATGAATTTGTTACAAACAATGTATTTATGGAAGCATATGCCTGATATTTAATTGGTTTACTTACCACCTATATATTTTCCTTATTTTCATTTTCTTTATGTAAATGACTGTTCTAACAGCATGTGTGTATTTGCAACATGTGTGTGCTTGGTGCCCATAGAAATCAAAAGTGGACATCAAATTCTCTGGAACTGGAGTTATATTTGCCAGTCATATTTGGGTATCAGGAACTAAACCCAGGTCCTTAGCAAGAGCAAGTAACGCTCATAATCATCCCCTTACTACAGCCTCCCATTCTATTATCTCAGTGACTGTACATATTAATTTATTGGCAGAGTCATGAACCTGGCTTGATAAGCAAGACTGATTTTGAATTTGCTGAGACCATCTCATCTTAGTCTTCCAAGTGCTATGATTACAGATATACACCATATATAGTTACAACTGTATGTTTAGTTAAATTGATAAGCCTTTTTTTCTTTTTTCTTTCTTTCTTTCTTTCTTTCTTTCTTTCTTTCTTTCTTTCTTTCTTTTTCATGAGAACACTTCTGCCTGCTCAGCTAGCACAGTTCAGTCTTCAAAGTATCCCCAGCACAAACATCCCTTTTAAGAGCCTAATTCACTCAGGACCAAATATCAAAATTCTTGCTGCTTAGTTATTCAGAGGAACTGTGTTTATTTAATATGACTAGTATGTTCATGGATGTAAACCCACTTACTGGAGTATAGGTAGCTTCTCTGGGGAAGAAAAAAATGTACTCTTTCTTCTCTAGCAGCAACTAAATGCTAATAGTTCCTCAGCTAGTACTGAAACTGGGCCAATAACCCTTGGCTATGTATATTAGAATTACTGTGAGAAAACATACCGTAGTATTAAATTGCCACCTAAATATTAATTTTTATACCATACAGCTCTCAGTATTATCAGAGAACCTTTGTTTTGCAGTAGTCAGTAGTTTATAGAGATCTGTAAATGGTCAATATGCAGAGAATAACTGAATGAGTAAGGCTCAGCCCAAAGTGTGGCATCTGTATCATACTCCCTCTCCCCAAAGCTCAGAGATCATCATAGAAGGTGGAAGGATTGTAACAGCCAGAGATAGTGGATCATTGCAGAGAAATTCAATCATCATAGAAGGTGGAAGGATTGTGACAGCCAGAGATAGTGGATCACTGCAGAGAAATTCTCTTTTGGACATGAGAGAGTGGTTGCAAATAGAAAACCAGAATGGATGTCACTGGGTGCATATGACCTATAGAGTCTAACATCAATGGAGGATGGAGTTAAACAACTTTGTAAAATTATATTTTAAATGCTTTTCCAGGTAATAGTTTCCATGTTTTTATTTTAAATACTGTGCATTTTTACTAATCCTCATCTCTGCTACCTCTTACTCTCTTGCTTATTAAACACTTTCAAATCTAGATTTCACTCTTGTTTCTTTCACTTCAGGATAGTACACAGAAAGATCTGCTAGGACCAAACCCAGGAAATTTCCTTGCTGTTCTGGGAAACCAGGTCTCAGGTCCGAGGAACTTAAAGAACATCTGGCATTTCCTTGGAGCCAGTTACGAGAATGAGATGGTCTAAGGCAATAAGCATATGACAGTGGGATGATCTGGGGCAATAGAAATTCAGTAGTGGGATAGGTCTAAACAATGACCCTCTCCTAAGCTTCCCAGTTTGCTGTGTCTTTATAACCTGCCCCCCCAAATTAAAGTTTCAGAGCTTGATCAAAACCCCAGACAAGCTCTCATTCTTTGTGTCTCTTGTCCCTTCAGTCTTTCGCCCCCTTCCCTAAGGCCCGTCAGAAAGGGAGGAATTCCCTCCCTCTTCTCGGGAATTCACGGCCACCCCAGTAACTCACAAGACACCGAATTTGATGCAATAGCAAGAGGTATATTTGATTCAGCGTGTTGAGGTCGCACTTCTAGCCTGTCCTATGCAGAGGCAAGCAATGAAGTACGACCCCTACCCAGAGAAGAGGTAGAGCTTTTAAAGGGAAAAACCACAACCCAGGGGAGGTGAGGAGGGGAATCATGATTAAGTATCTATAGAAAGTACCTGTCTAATGTTCAGCTTCTGTAACAGGTTCAAGAAATGGTCATGGGGAAATATCTTATACAAGCCTTTCTTCTTGTAAGAATCAAACCCTATTCAATTTATCTTGTGCTCAGTTTAGTTCTTAGTACCCAAAGTGCAAGGTCACACTGACCTGAACTCCCAGCTATGAACTCTTATCTTATCTCATCTCATCTCATCTCATCTCATCTCATCTCATCTCATCTCATCTCATCTTATCTTATATCTTATCTTGTGGCTAGCCAATTTCCTGGGACCCAGAGCGCAGAACAAGCTGATCTGCACTCTTGACTCCATCTGTGGAAGGTTTAAAAATTTTTAACTCTTTCAGTCTCATCAAATCCCTGAGGGCCAGGGCAGTTGGTGCCCGATGTGATGTTTGGCCTTTGAGTGGGGTCTGATTGAACGTTGCTCCCACATGGACATTTGTCAGGCATAGGATGGATGCTTCATCATAAAGCCTTCACCATGAAAGCTGGCGAAGAGAGAAAATCTGCATTGTGATCACCACAGAGTAGCCAGCTGTGAGATTGATCCTGTTAAGGTAAGATAGAGCAACACAATCATTGGGACAAGCATTGAACAAACATGATTTGTTCTTAAAGGGTCTCAAAGAGTTCCTCATGGCATGAGGAGTAAGGGTTAAGAAAAAATGATCTTAAATTTCATTGGTGATGTTTCCCCAAGAGAAGACTATTGATGA
Organism: Rhabdomys pumilio; assembly: GCA_030674055.1. Classification (NCBI taxonomy): domain Eukaryota; kingdom Metazoa; phylum Chordata; class Mammalia; order Rodentia; family Muridae; genus Rhabdomys; species Rhabdomys pumilio. The sequence continues at coordinate 46,606,872 of JANHMN010000019.1, forward strand.
AAAACGCTACACCTCCTAAGGAGGAGATAAAAAGTTAAACCTTGAAGAGGAGGGAGATAAAGGGCTAATGCAGTTGTCCGATCTCCATTTGTGTTACCAAAAGAAAAGAAAAGAAAAAAGTCTTTTAGAGCCTTCCTGGGAGCAGGAGAAAATCAGGAGACTGTCCTGCTTTTTCTCTGGCTCCTACAGAGAGATACTCGGTTCTGCTTTCTCTGTCTATTGTCTGTCCTTGGTATACCAATCTGTCCATGTGTCAATCGTATATTGTTGTTTGAATGAGTGTTGCTCTGTGTTTCATGTTTAAAAGAAAAATGGTTAAAACTTTTTCTGCTGGTTGTTCAGACCTTGGTTCAGTTTTTAACTAGTTTCCAAAAGAGATGGCCTTTGGAGCCCTGCACCTGTGGTTAGGAGTCTAGCAAAGCTGAAGAAGCCCTGCCATGGTCTCATTGACGTAAAAGCCACTTTTAAAGGGACCACCAAGGTTTTTTTTGGCTTCTGTGGTAAGGAGCTGATGGTTGTTTCTCCTAGAAAAATCTGTGACTGTGATTATTGGGTTCAGCAGGTGACAAAGTGCTCCTCTTGAAATTATAGCTAGAAAAAGCAAGAACATTTTGTTTAGTTTAAATATATAAGATGTGTACCCACTTCATTTTTGTTTCTGACTGGCTTTAAAGGTATAAAAATGTCTTGGTTAGAGATTATTGACCTGTAAGTTATTGGGTATGATTAAAAATTGTTGCAACTTTGGTAACAGAAAGTTGGCTTAAAACTGGTAACTCAGGATTGGAGTCATTCAGAAACCAGATGTATAAAAGATAGGGTTTAAAACAATGTCTCTTTAATGAGATACTAAAAGTTGCACTACCATACATTCATATATAAGAACTGACAGCCAAACTTTGTAACATGAAAGTAATACACTTGGTGTTGATTCTAGAGAAAATAGATTGTTTACATTGTTAAAAATTGATTTTGTTTCCCAAAATTATGGTTACACTCTAATATTACAAAAGAAACTTAAAAATATAGTTAAACTGCCAATGTTCCATTGACCCCAATTGACAGTTCAATCGTGAGCTCAAGAATTTTTGACTCACCCATGTTTATGGTTAAGAAGAGGATCGACCAGGTGGAGATGACTGCAAGAACAATAAGAGTTAAAAAAACTGTAGCACAGTACAGCACTGCTGCTACTTTTACAATGTTATTAGATTCAGCAGTAGAGGCAAATTTAGCCTCTCAAGATTGGAAAGGTGTTCTCAGTGGAAGTTTTTTCTGAGATCAAACAAGGCCCTGATGAACTATTTTAGGAATTTGTAGATTAGGCTGCTAAAAGGGATGGTAGAATTTTTAGAGACCCTCAGGCAGGAGGGTTTTTTTTTTTTTTACACAATTGGCTTATGAGAATGCTAACTACAGTCCAAGCCATGCTTTCACAGCACTGAGGTGATAAAGAATGCTCTAGGTATGGGACATAGGTCATTTTTGGAAAGACTGTCCAAAAAATTGAGGCATAGACAGACAGCAGAATACTCCCCTGGAATCTGTCCTCAGTGCAGGAAGGATAATTGTTGGTCCAGGCCTCAGGAAATAGGCCCAAATTAGGAACTTTCACATTTGAGTTAAGACAAAGTTCAGAGTGAGCTCAACAGAAGCTGGTGTGACATTCCTTTTGCCATGGTCACCTTGACTAGCCCCTAGAAAGGTGTTTTCTGAAATTTGGGGTTTTTTGGCTTGCTTCTTCCTTGGGGAGGAAAGGTCAGCCTCAGACCCAAAGACATTCACAACAGGCAGCTTATGGGCCAGGAGTTATATAATGACTATGCTGGAGAAATTAAAATTATGTCTGCTTCCTTCCATGGCATAGCTGTGCCTGCTACAAGGGACTGGTTATTCAATTAATTCAAAACAAAGTTCAAATGTAAGATTTATAAATGCGTGGGGCATTACAGTCTGACTTGCCTACTCCAGCTGCCATTCTAGGAAATGCATATAGAATTATTATGGATTCAGAAGAGTGTTTTTATACCATTCATTTACATCTGGTGAAGATGAGGGGTTTATATTCAGTATGAGTATGCTTGTAACTTTTGAGAGCCCATGAAGAGATATCGCTAGAAAGTTTTGCCTCAATGAATGGCTAATAGCCTTATAGTATGTACAAAATTTATTGTTGCTTTAATACAAGAAGTTAAGAGTTTGAATCTGCTTATATTCATTATTCAATGAATAATGTATATTATTCATTGTATGCTATTTTATTAGTTGATCTCTCTGAAGAAATTTTAATGCAAGCCTTTGTGCTCATACAATGAGCTTTAAATTTTCGGGAGTGCTTGTTGCTCCAGAAAATATTCAAAGGCAGAAAATATTTACAGACAGCTCACCTAATGGGAAGACAGTATATAATTGGATCACATGCTCATTTTCTTAAGTTTCCCCCTGCTTCAGCACAAATAATTAAATTATGTGCTGCAGCCACTGTTAGAAATGCTGAAAAATCAAGCTTTCAATTTGTATATTCATAGCCAGTATATAGCTCATGGTTTATAATTGCTTAAAATTGCTCCTGTTTTAGATATTGCTAATTCTCAAATTTTGCAAATACAGCTTAATTTAAGAAACATGTACTGTTCTTTAACTTTATAAGACATTTAAGAGTTCATACTGGATTGCCTGGACCCCAGGGAAATGCCACAGCAGATTTGTATACAAGACAGATTATAAACCTTACAAAAGCAATTAACCATACAATCTTATTCTTTACATCATCAAAATAATAATGTTTTGAGACAATAATTGGTATTTCTAGAGAGTGTGCAAGTCAAATTGTAAGACCTTTTTCTTAGTGTCCTCAATTTTTTTTCATAATGGTGTTAATCATTGAGGACTTATACCTAATCAGTTATGGCGAGTGGATGTTACTCATTTCTGATTTTAGAAAATTAAAACATGTACATGTGACTTGACACCTTTTCAGACTTTCTAGTTACAACTGCTTTAACAGGAGAAGCAACTAAAAATGTAATTAGTTATTGCCTACATTATTTTTCTATGCTTGGTGTTCCATATCAGATTAAGAAAGAATATGGAACTAGCTATTGCAGTCAGACATTTGAGATGTTTTGTTGACAATTTAATATTACCCATATTACTGAGATTCCTTATAATCCTCAAAAACAGGGCATTGTTGAACATGCCCACCAGACTATCAAAAATACACTACATAAGTTAAAGAAAGGGGAGTTATACCTCCAGAAGTGGTCTCCTAGAAATAATTTCCAGCATGCCTTGTTCTCAATTTTTTAAATCTGGACACTCATGGCAAATCTGCTGCCGATCACCTCTGGCACTCTGAAACAAAAAAACAATAAAGATCTCTATGAAGATTACCTGTAAGATATTGAGTTATAACTATATTGGACTGTATATACAGCTCAATTTGAACACATGTGTTCCTAATACACTTAGTAAAGTCCATAAATATGGGTACTAACTACATGGCATATTTAATCTGGTTTCTTTTATTTTTTCTATAAGTTTATACAGTATTTGGGCTTTATATATGATTGAAAAGTATATTAGTGTTCAAGTAATATCATTCATACTATTGAAAATAATTCTATTCAAGATTGTTTTCTAATTATTGAGAGCATATAGATTCTCACATTTTACCAGATAAATTTATATTCATTCATATTTTTAAACCTTTACAAGTTATAATACATGTACATTTTTCCTTTATAATGTACTGTCTAAAAGAAATTAGAGTTTTGCTTCTCCTTTGTAAAATATTCATGGTAGTAATATTATCAATGTGGAAGACTGGAAGTTCCCAGCCTTTGCTTTCCTACAGACATAGTTCATTCACAGTGGCATATATACTAAACTAACCATTCACATAGAAAGTTTAGGAACTGTGTAAGAAATTGTTCCAAATTAGTACAAAAAATTAAAATAAAAAAGTAACACTGAAACAGATAAAAAGACTATTCTATCTTATCCATATCAGTTCACCCTAAGTCAACTCAACTCAACTCTGAATGAGATTGCCTTGGCCCTAGTTGCTATCCTTGGAAGGAAGGGACAAGTGGAATGTGTTCCCTGTCCAAGACATTCTGTATGTGGCCCAAGGGCTGTATCCATAAAATGTTGATGTCACTATCATAAATCATGCTTACCAGATGAGGAACAGGCAAAGATGTTCACCAACAACCACTTTTAAGGAAAGAAATTGAATTTACTCTTGTAAAAAAATTAATAAAAAATAAGAATAAAGATAATCAAGGGTATGAATTATTCTTATACTGAGGATTATATATTACCTAATGAAACTTTAAAAGTCACAATAAAACCATTCCATATTCACCATCAGAAAAATTAACATGTTCAGATGACCATACTTTCACAGTATCAATCTTAACAATATTGGAAAGTACGACATCTTTCTATCCTCTAATGTTTTCAGCATTTTTTAAAAATTTTAAAGTTTTCATTATAAAGTTATTTTACTTCCTTGTTTTGAGGTGCTTTCTTATGGCTGTTGTGAGTGGGGTTGATCCCTAATTTCCTTCTCATTAGGTTAGTTATTGCTATATAGAAAGGGTATTGTTTTATGATAATTTTGTATTTTCTACTTAAAACTTGCTACTAAAAATAAGATTTTTAATCAGTTCTAGTAGCATCCTGTTAGACTCTTTTGGATTACTTATGTGTGCTTATGTATAATGTCATATGGGCACACAGATACTTTGATTTCTATTTTATGTGTATCTTTTCCTTGTCTGACTGATTAAGCAGGGACTTTGAACACATTGTTGAACACGAGTTGGGATAGTAGAGTTTTCTTTATGTAGGATACTGATTATGGATTTATACATGCAGCCTTAATTGTATTGATGTTATGGTCCAACCACTCCTTTTCTATTACTTTAATCATGAACATATGTTGAGTTTTAACAAAGGTATCTTTTGAGATGATCATGTGATTTTCATTTATGTTTTATTATATTTATCAGCCTATTTTAAACCATCCTTGTTTCTCTGTGATAAAGTCTTCTCGATCATAGTAAATTATCATTATTATGTGTACCTGTATTTGGATTGCAAGTTGAGGAATTATGCATCTTTGCTTATCAGGATATTTACCTATAATCTTCTGTTATTACTATTGTTTCTGTGTCTCTACCTAGTTTCAATACTAAAATAATACTGCCTTTGTCTAATTCCAAAAAAACACACCACATGTTCTCTCTAATGTATGTATTCTAAGTCCTAATATTTAGATTCATAGGCTTAATGTAACATGCACACATAAGCCAAGAATCAAGAAAGGTGTCATTGGGTTGGGGCAAGAAAGCTTAAAGGAGGAAGCTAGTAGAGCATAAGAACATAGGTGTTATGAAAGGGCAAAGAAGAATAATAGGGAGAAAACGTTTAAGTGAGGAAGAGAATGAGAGTGTAGGACAGAGAAGTGATTGAGGAAAAGGATAACTAATTACAAAATTGTTTGGAAGAAACCCACCTAGAAACCTATTTTATACGTTGCTTTAAAAAATATACTCTGTAAAAACTGGTTCAGTTGGAACTGTTCTACATGGTATGAAGGCATAAAGATTCTTTCAAAAAATTATAGACACACAAAGTAAAGAAACACGCCAGTGTGCATGAAATACTCCCTCAGAGGAGGCTCAGAGATAACTAAAGCAATCTAGGCCCTTTCTATAGATCTTAGTTACTCACTGGATATGATGACAAAGTACACTGCTGAAGACATCACACACTTTGGTTATACAATATGGAGATAATTAAGATAGTACTGACCTTAAAATCATCTCCCTAATGGCTAGCTTTCTTAGTTACCGAAGGTGTTATGTAAGCTCTGAAAGAGAAAATTCACCAGCAATCTTGCCTACCTGTGAACTCTGCAACATAGAATACTGATCATCTTGTACCTCACTGGTACAAATAGGAATAATTATGCTCTAATTGTATTCTGAGAGAAAAGCTTTATTTTAACAGGAAGGGTGATATGTAGGAGGAGCTAAGGGGGAAGGAGCACTGAGAGGAAAAGATGGAGTAAGGAGAGGAGAAGATGAAGTAGATGAGAAGCAAGGTGATGAGAGAGGAAAAGAGAGAGAAAGAGAGAGGGGGCATGGAGGCAGTTCACATGTCTCCACCAGTCAAAGATAGTTTACATAGCTAGGTTGGGTATTAGGTTACACTTCTGATTGAGCATTACCATACTTATAAAGCCTTTGATTAACATTTAAAAAATTGTATAAAAGCCAAATGGAAAAGGGGGGACACGGGATAGGGGTTTTCTAGGGAGGTGAAATGGGGAAAGAGATTGGCATCTGAAATGTAAATAAAATATCCAATAAAAAAGAAAGATATGTAAAATGGTGTAATAATAGCATGAGAGGGATAGGACACACAAGGAATAAACATGGTAGTCAGTAGCTTCTGCTTGGATATAAATTTTGTTCCACTGGAAGGAATTCATTCATACTTTCATCTGTAAACCTACTTGTGGACCCATGGTTATAATGTTGTATGCCCTAAGGAAGAAATTCCAAGAGTATATAGAAGTATAAAGAAGTCAAAGAAAACCCAGTCATATTAACTGTCATATTTGGAGGCTGCTGCCCTCACTTTACAATAGGCTCCAGCTTCTTTGACCATCCAACCTGGACCATAGTACATAGTTGGGATGCTTGAGGCATTCATCGTCATGGACTGAACAGCTCTATAATCTCTGTACCTCCATTGTGTAGCAGTTATTGTTGGACTACACGATGCCCACTATGTAGCTCTAGGGAAACCATCACCCTGTGTTCATCAAGTAGGCACTGATATTCTTTTTGCTTTCTGTACATCGTTTTATTTTCTGTCTTAAAGATACAGACTTGAAAGGCTAGAATGACCATAAACACAAAATATATTTTAACTCAAGACAGTACTTTTTGGCCTACTAAAGTATTTTTCTCAAAACAGAATGTATAAAAGATTTAAATAGATGCTTTGATATTGAGCATTCATAACATGTATGAGGCCTCAGTAATATTTAATGAATGTATAAATGCCAACTGAAGAATAGAAGTGAAATGTTAACATTTTTTACATCATAGAGAAATCAACTCAGTTATATTTTAAAAATGTAACTAAGTTCTGGATCTGCAAACCTCCTAGAATACATTGAAAAATACTCATGATGTTATCTAAAAAATGGATTTGACATCAAAACTGTATGAAATAAAATCAAATATTAATAAATCAAACTATGTCAACCTAACAAGCTTCTGTACAGCAGAGAATGTGATCAGAGAGGGATGAAGGAACGATCTGAGGACTAGGATGTTTATATACCGTGCATATCACAAGATTATGCTATGCAAACTCTTTAAGGAATACCTACATGTCAATAGCAAAAGCTACAACAAAGGACTTTAAGCGATGGCACGTGTTCCATCTCATACATAATGTATTCATATCTACTATATGCATGAATATATAAAAATGTTATTATGGTTACTTAGGACTTGGAATGGACACTGGGTAGCCATCAAGTGAGGCTGGAGAATGGGGATGTGAACAGAGTAGGAGATGAGGAAGAAGTTCTAGGCCTAAGCAGCACAAGAAGGTGACTGATTTTTTTTTTTTTTTTAGAATATGGTTCTGAAAGTAGTAGAAGTTCCATCTCCAAGAATAAAGAAGCAGTAAAAGAATTAAAAAATCTTGTCACTATAATTATAAATGTTGATAATTTGTCTAAAATAAAGAAATAGTAAAAGAATAGAAAATTCTTGTCATTATGATTATGAACACTGTTATTTTTGTCTTATTCGTTGTTTGATTTCTAAATTTTTTTAAAGAGAAAAATAAAAGCTTGGAGTGGGAGAAAGAGATTAAGATAGAGATACAGATAGATAGGTAGATAGATAGATAGATAGATAGATAGATAGATAGATGATAGATAGATACAGAGAGAGTGAGACAGTGAGAGACAAAGAGAAAAGGGAGAAATAGAGGTAGATACAAAGAGATAGAGACAGAGAGTATATGAAGTTATGTGGATAGGGAGTTTTGGAGGTGTCTGGGAGGAGCTGAGGAGAAAAATAAGATTGATTCTATGATAATATAGTTTTTTAAAAGAATAGAAAACCCTAACTATCAATTTTTAGCAGTATGTGTATGTAATTTGTTTTCTTTTTAAAAATTATTTTATTATTTATATTCCAAATGTTATCCCCCTTCCTGGTTTCCTAGAGTTCTTCATCCAATTTTCCCTCCTCTTTGCTTTTGAGAGGTTGCTCTCCCACCTCACCCCTCAGGCCCCCTGTATTCCCAATCCCGGGGAGCATCTCTACAGGGTTAGGCACAACTTCTCCCACTGAGACCAGACAAAGCAGTTCTCTGCTACATATGTCCTGGGGTCACAGACCAGCCCATACCCTTTGGTTGGTGGCTTAGTCTCTAGGAGCTCCCAGTGGTTCAGATTAGTTTATTCTGTTGTTCTTCTCATGGGGTTGCCATCCCATTCAGCTCTTTCAGTCGTTTTGCTAATTCTTCCATAGGGTCCAAGACCTCAGTCCAATGGTTGGCTGTAAGTATCTGCATCTGTATCAGTCAGCTGCTGGTAGACCCTCTCAGAGACAGTACAGTAGATTCTAGAACACAACTATGAGGCACTAAGCACAAATTGATAAAAAGATAAAAAATGATGCTAAACCAACTGATTTCAAAATGCAATAAAGTCACAGCTAATACCTAGTCAGCTAGGTGTTATCAATAAACCAGAGAGAATTTGTTCAAGAGAATATGAGGTGATATTGGAATTTTTAATACAAATACACATGTATAAATTATAAAATATGAATAAAAATGGATTGTTTATAATAACATTAAAAACATAATTGGTTATTGGTCAATTGTGAATTTATTGCTACAATCTATTATTCTGTTTCTAAACAAAAAACAAGTGATATTGTCTTCCTTTCTCCTAAGCACACACACACAGAGCAAAATTTTGAAACTCATTACAGTAATTTTTGGGTTTTGAATTTCTGAGTGCTAGCTATATCCACGAAAGCTTTGGGTGTTCTTATTTATGTATAATAGCATGTTTATAATTAAATGTCACATGCCACACATTATCTAAAGCTACAGATGTAAACTTGCAATACAGTTAATTGGGTGACTAAATTTAAAATAATAGTTTGTACTTATTCACAGCCTTCTAAAGTTTCTGATACTCACTGTGAACCACAATGGAAAAACTGTGAAAAGGAAATTACAGGAGTAAATTTCAAGTTGTCCAGAGCAGCATGATATAACTTTCATACGGTGGCATTCTAGCTCATCTGGAACATGAATCACGACTTTGCCTAGTATACTCCACTGTATGTGCTACCTGTCACCTGTGACTGTCTAGTATTACATGTGTCCCTATTTTCATTAGTAATAGCCCCAAAGGGCAAAATTAATGAGGTCAGGAAGGTACTGTGTCCTAAAGAATGAAAGAAAGATTGTACACAAGATATATAAATATATCCTTTTATCCTATCTGGGTTTATTGTTTAAGGTCTAGACACCCACTAGTTTAGTCTTTTAACAAAATTTCAAAATACACATCCTTTCTGTCCCATAGAGAAAATTGTATATTTCAGTAAAGTCTTATATTTAAAACTCTATATACTAAAATTCATCTAATGACAAAATTGTAAAATGTTTCTAACATTGATAATTTTGTAAGCTGATAGGTACAGTGTAATTTCTTTATATGTAAAGTTGAGGCAATCAAGGTTGTTCAATGGGTAAAGGTGGGTGCTGTCAGGCCTGATGACCAGAGTTTGATTTCTGGGAATGACATGGTAGAAAGAGATATATGTCTTTTATGTCTCCACATATGTACCCTGGACTGTAATATGTGTATCTACACACATACACATATGCACAGAAAATGAATAAAATGCAAATAAAATTAAAATGCAAAGTTTAAACTCTTGCAATACAACCACTAATGACACAGACACACAAACACATGCACATACACATACATACATACACAGACAGTACACAGACACATTCCACACACATATAAAGATAAATATACATACAGACATATGTATGCAAATATATACACATACACATACAAGCACAATACACATAGTCACTACACCTATGCACGTATACATACACAGAGATACTACACATACATATATAACATATACGCATATATGATAAATAAGGAGAATATGTGACTACTAAAACTGTTTCTGTAATTGACTCATTAAAGATTACATTAGCATAAACTAATGCTTTAAAATTATTAACAAAACCATGCGTTCCTTATGTACAGATTTAGTTTGTTATAGTTTAGCCAAATAATATTAGATCTCAATAGCCTGATTCAAATTTCATTTTGATGTATATATGTTCAGAATATGTACATAATACAGACACTGCTATATCTTAAGTCACAAATCACAGCTAAGTCACATGAAGTGTAAGTAGCCATCACTCAGTGGCCAGTTGGTGATGGGTTCCTACAGTTGACAATTTTGGTCCTGAACAGACAGTAAAATAAGCAGCTGTTTTTTTCTCTGTCAGAGAACATTCCATGTGATATTTGACATATATGTATGCACTGAAATAGAATCTTTGTATGTTCAGTTAACTTATATTTCATTGAAATAGACATTTTCAAATAATAAGGGAATGCAACAAAAATTAATATGAGAATAGCAAAAGTAAAAATTGGAAAATATATGAATAAAAGCAAAATATTTGACTGTGGCATTAGTTTTGTAGGAAGTCTTGTTTTAGAGAAAATGGATCTATTGATGTAAATGAAGAAAATGAGAAGAGATGGATGAGGAGTCCCAGAGGAAGATACACTAGGAAAGCTTCATTTAAAGTCTTGCTCAGAGACACTCCAAGACCTCAAAAGGGCGAAAGGTAAATTACTTGAACCTATCAGTTCTAAACTCATAAGGGAATGAACCTCTTATCATAGTGTAAAAAGATGCTCAACCCTTTTGATCAGTGTTCTACAAAGAAAGGCTTCACTCTAGGTATCCAAATTCTAAAATTAATGTGCTAAATAAAATATGATTTTACTTCCATTTTTATACTAATTTCTTGGAAGTATGTTTTTAAATTTACATAAAAGGATTTAAAAAATCAGACAACAGAATCTGTGCATTGTTTTCTGTGTCTTCTACTCACCATACAAAGTCACTCCCCTCACAGTGCACATTCCCATACATACCACAGGACAGTGTGAGAACACACCCTGTGTATACACATTTCTTCCCATCATGCCTTTCAAACAATGGCATTTGGCCCATTCCAACAAGATTCTTTTTTGTGTTACTCAGTAGACTGTGTGGGCACTCAGTGTAGCCACTATCTTATTCATCTTCTTACTAGCTAAGGTTCATACATACCTCCTATGATCAGCACCATCTGCACACACTTCCTGTCATACTCCTTAGAACACCACTGCTGAGATTCATTTGTGTTGGAATACCTAAAACTATGTCCTTTGGTTCTTTTATTCTTTTATGTTCAAAAAATTACTCATATACCCACTGTATAATGAGTATGTCTTCTAGTTTATATGGATGTACTTTACATTTTTGGCGTAGTGCCTAATATGCAATCCATGCTGCCTCAAATTCAGATTTCCAAGTTTTGAGATTAAAGATTGACCTCTATGCCCAGTGACTCGTAATTATTTTTGTTGTTACCATAAGTAAAGTGCTTAAAATATTTTGTTCAAGTATTTGATATCTACATATGATTCAAATTTTTTTACAGAAGACTTAAAATGAAATTAACTAACCATGGAATAAGTGGAGTTTAATATATATTTATATATGTATATATATGCACACACACACACACACACACACACACACACACACACACACGTATATATGTATATAAAAGTATTTGAAAAAATGTAAATTTTAAAAAATTCACCACAGTACATGGATTTAGATTTTACATCTCTATGAGCATTTGACATCACTTATTTCTTAATTAGTCATAATCAGCGATACTCATTGGTAAGACCTGTGTTACCTTTTCTGTGAAGAGCAAAGAGGTACATGTATTTGAATGTTTCTTTATTTGGTGCTTGCATATCTCATAGTAAAGGAGAAAAAGATATATTCTTTGAAAACATACTTAAAATAGATAAATGCTTCTAATTGGGGATATTCTTGACATTTTAGGGAATTTTTCTAATTATGCATCATATAGGGCTTAGTTCAAAATGTTCTCAAAGGATAGACTGCAAGGAGTGTGCAGCTGACCTCTCAAGTTGCCACAGAAAGAGGGCAATATTCCCTGCCACATTTCCTGAAAATAAGGCAAGATGAAGTCTTCATTGAATAATATTTTAAACGTGAATCACAGATAGTACTTTGTAACAATGTGAGGGTCAATTTGCTATTCTATATTTTATAAACTTCATTCTAAGTTTATCAAAATATACAGAATATGGAACATCATGCAATATCTTATTTTTTTAACATCTCCAGGATTAGAAACTCTTTTTCCTACCAAATTGTTTTTTAAGCAGTATAACAGACAACCGTAAAATTAACAAGTCAACATTTTAATTTAGCTTAATTACGATGTGGCAAAATAGATTAATGATGTATTATTGGTTAGGGGTACACATACAAGAGTGCATGTATCCCTATTATTTAATACAAATGGCCTTCAGTAAATAACAGATCAAAGTACAAATGCACATGCTTAAATTTAAAGCAAATAAAGGATAGCTCGATGACACATTTCATTCCAGTTGAAAAAAGTATGTGTGTGTATTTAATGATTTCTTTTAGTCTGATATGTATTTTCTCTTCCCTTTTGTCCTTCCAAAGTCATCCATATATGATTATTGCTCTCTTTCAGATTCATGGCCCCCTTTCTTCATTAATAGTTGTTACATACATACATATGTATATACATTATAGTCTTAAGTCCATAAGTGTACCTTCCTCAGTCTATATGATACTGCTTGCATGCATGGTTACAGGGTGGAATCAAGTTCCAGTGGATTCATCTATTCCCATACCTTAAGGCTCAAGGAGCTTTGTGAAAGACAGCATAAAATGATTGTAAGAACCAAAGGATCAGGGAGTGTGCTCTGAAATAGTGTCTCCTTGCTGTCGAAAGCTATACCCATAAAGCTTCAGACTACCTAATATGAACTGAAAAGGGACAGCAAAAATAGATACCTCCCTATGTGAAATTGGATGGGGGAACGCCAGCAAGGATTCAGCCCTGCAACAAGAACTGCAGACGACTAAGAAAAACTGAGAGTAGAATAGTCTTCCCCAGGGAAGAGCATACCAGCTGACTTTTAACATTAACTGAGCAATGTCCCGAATGGACCTAAGACATTTGTTTTATAATAAGCCACTTCTATCAGCCTCAGTAAGCTTCATCTCATTAGCAGGCAATTGGAAAATCTATATTACGTTCAGGAACATCATAACATAATTAAAACACTAATGATTTGACTACACTCTGCAGACATTTATTTACTTTAAATTAAAGTTTGTTCTTGCTAACATAAAACCTCAAAAAGTTTACTTCCTCCTGAATGCTTTTAGCTTGGGCACCCCATAATCATCCTTTATCAGCTACTCAAGTATTGAAATGTAAAACTGAGGTTGACAGAAATATAATGCATATTTCACGTTAAATATGAAGCTCTTAATATTTTCTAAATTTATTTTTGCATCACATCATACAACACACTCATGAATATTCAGTGCTTAGTTTACAGAGTGCTGGGCTTTCCAATCATGTTGTGGACCTCAAATGCAATAGTATCTAGAATGCACGCTTGTAGGTGGAAGTACAAGAGCTCAAAAAAAAAAAAAATAGAGATGCTATGATTCACGTTTTCAGAGTTATAGTGTTGGTCTGTTATAGACTGAACCACCATATTTTGTAATACAAAAATAATTAGGCCAAGATAAACCAACAGACCAAAATATTGGTATTTTCAGTTCCTTTCACAAGGGCAGACATATTAGTTTTAATAACTGTTCAGTATTTTTACATAATGTCTCTGAGAATATTTACTTCCCCATTATAAACCCATGTAGTCTATTTGACTTTATTTTATATACTTGAACAAATGTAGTCATAATTTTATTGAACAAACGTGAATGAATTTTCTACTGTGCAATTGAACAAGCAGTTTTCCTAATAGTACTATTAAGTAATACTATTTAGAAGCTACTGTTTTGGATGTAGATATGATGAATCTTAGTGTTATTCTAAATTCAAGTAAATATTGAAATTTTAATAAGATGATGTGTTCAGCCTTTAAGGCCATCAGTTAAACTAGTGTTACATGTCTGGATGATACCAGAAACTACAAACAAGAGAAAATGTGTATATAGTTGAATTATAATTGTAGTGTAGAAAATGAAATAATAAACTAAAACAATATTTTTGGGCAATTTAATTATCTCATATATATCTGATTTTTTCTATGCCGTACACTGGTGCTGTATAAACAGTGAAAGTGATTTTGAACATTTAGAAGGTTCCAGTAAAAAGACAACTGGAAGAAAAAATTTAAAATATGGCCATAATAAAGAGTATGCACAAGGCATGCTTGGGTCTGTACTATGTCCTCTGCATATATATGGCTTTCAATTTGTGTTCTTTTTTTGTTTTTTGTGTTTTTTTATTTTTTTATTCTTTAATCTTTTTTTATACAGTTCAGTGTTCATCCCCCTCTTTGTCCACTCTCGGCTGTTCCCCATTTTATATCTCTTCCTGCTCAACCTCAGTCTTCAAGAGGAAGTTGCATATTCTCTCACTGAGACCAGATGAGGAAGTCCTCTGCTGTATATGTGTTGGGGGCCTTATATCAGCTGGTGTATGCTGCCTGATTGGTGGCTCAGTGTTTGAGAGATCTTGAAGGTCCAGGTCAGCTGAGACTGCTGGTCTTCCCATGGGGCCATCCTCCTCCTCAGCTTCTTCCAGCTTTCCCCCAATTTAGCCACAGAGGTTCCTGGCTTCTGACCATTGGTTAGGTATAAGTATCTGCATTTGACAGATACATAAAACAACCCTACAAAATATCTGAAGTCAATATGATCAAAACATTGCTTACTTGACACTGTTCAACAAATAAAGCTTCGATAAACAGCATAGCTTCAAATTCTTATCAAAAATGAGATTACTGAAATTAATAAATTACCAAAATAGAAAAGAAAGCAACTGAAACTTTAAAGAAAAAAAGTTAAAAAGGCAAAATTAATCACACATGAAACGTTAAAATAAAAGAATAATTGGGTGGAAGACAAACCAAGAGTCAGTGCAGCCACTCCATTGATAAAGTAATTGACACAAGTCTGAAGGCCTGTGGTTGATATTTCGAGTCTAATTACAATGGCATGGTATTGTGATTCCAGAACTGAAGAAGTAATGAGGAGTAGATCCTGAATCGTAGTCATCTGCCTTCTAAGCCTATGGTGAGCTCAAGCCAGTGAAAGAGTCTCGCATACCAGGATGCATGGGTCCTCGGAACTGACACTTAAGATTGACATCTGCTTTCTACCTGCATGGGTACATATATACATGTATACCCACAAACATACATACAATGCAGTTCAAGTATCCTACCTGCATGGGTACATATACACATGTATACCCACAAACATACATACTATGCAATTCAAGCATCTGCACGCAAACAAATACACTCATGCACACACACATGTATGTATGCTCAAACCATGCATGCATCATGCACACATGCATGCACCCACATCAGGAAACAAAAACAAAATAAAAAAAATAGAAAACGCATCAATAAATCAAAACAGAATGATTCATTAAAAAAAAAAACAGTAAATGAAATTAAATTTAGTTTTTTTCCCCACAGAATGTATGGCTATTAGATTAAAAGAAAGCAATAATTAAGTCAAGTGAGCTAAAAACGTGAATGAAAATCTTTGTATGAGAAAGAGTGATTACACCACACAGGAATTTCAAATAGATAAGTTTTCACAGGAAAATTTGATTAATTCTTCAAAATACAGAAAAAACAACTCATTGCACTTAAAATACTACAGAGTAAACGAGAATAAAAAATTTCAAATTATTTTCTGAAGCATTTTGTCATTGAGCTGTCATCAGATTACACAGTACCATAACTTTAAAAAATTACATGGGAGGGTTTGGACTAAAAGGGAAATGGGAAAAGGATGTAATTGCATTTTAATCTCAAAAATGAAAGACACAACTAAAAAACTAAAAATATAACAATCTTTGGCATTTTCAATATAAGTCACAAAATATACTGACTTCAATGTCTAGTGAACATTTAGTATGACATATGGTAGTTATCATAGGTACCAGATGATAGGTTATGATAAGAGAATCAATTTATTCAATCAGTCACATGAAGAAATCCAATAAGAAAGAACACAATAACATCACTTCTGTGTGTCCTGAGAGGTATTTGGCAGACCTAAAATCATTTCTAATAAATGATTGAAATGAAAATGAAAGAAAACTAAAGGATACCTCTTATATGCTTATAAAATATTGTATGGATTGATTCAATATTTTACATACCAGACATTAAGCATTTTGTTCTTCATATTTCATAGTATATGTCATCTCTCACACATAAATAAAAATATATTGGAAAAGATAAAAGTTTATGTAGAACACTGACATCAGATTTTGACTTAGTGAGTATTATAAAGTTTCCCAACATTTTATATGAAGCATAGAAATATATGAAAATCTACAATATTAAATATAGTAGGCAATGCATAAGAACCAAAAGGGAATGGAAAACATTTGGACATGCAGTATCTGTGTAGCTGCCTGCAGCCACGATCACCGGGTTCTCTTGAGATGAAGTCTAGGAATTAACGGGAAGGAGGGCAAGAGAAACGTGGGGCCAAGACAAAGTATTCTGATAAAGACCCGAAGTTTAATAACTTGCTTTCACATATAAAGGGGAAGCCCCCACCCCACCCCAAGAGTCTCTTCTCTCAGGGGCTAGGTGAGGAGATAGTAAGGAAGGTGTCAAGGCTAGCTCAGCAGGCAGTCCATTCTTCTTAGCTCTGTAGCAGACTGCAGGGCGCCAAGACTGGCAAGGCAATGCCTCCTTCTAGGTCCTCTATTGTGGTAAATGACAGGCCTGCTCAGGACTGGGGGAAGGGCACATATCTGTTTCCACTTTAAGATCATAATATCTTGAAAACCACTAAGGATTTTAAGATATAGTGAAATAATTTATTATGTAAGCAGGATACAAATTAGTGTACAAATTAATTTATTAACACACAACAACTAGCTACAAATCTCATAATTACCTGATAAATATATATTTAGAAACAAAATAAAGTTTAAGGATTTACTTTGAAAATTATCAGTTGACATGATAAATTCATGTTTTTGTGAAATGAAATGAACTGATATTCTTTTTGTCAATAGTTTCATAATAACAAATACAATAATCTTCTGTAATTTAATGTAGAATGAAAGTGTAACCCACATAGCATATACAATACCCTGTACTTAATTGCCAATACTGCAATTTTAAAAATGAACTTTGAATTATAGTATTTAAAACTTATGAAAAAAAAAAAACAATGAATAGGGATTTCCCCTTTATAAGAGGATTGTTTCAATTTATTTATAGCATGTAATGTTGGGAAGCATGCCACAGTGTGCAGTGTGTGTATTTATAAATGGTGTGTGTGTGTGTGTGTGTGTGTGTGTGTGTAGGTCAGAGGAAAACTTGCAGGAATTTGTTACTTTCTTCTATCCTGTTTATCCTGAGAGTCAGGTCATCATGCTTTATGACAAACGCTTTGCTCATCTGGGTCATAGTGTCAGCCACAGAACATTTTCTTGTATGTGCTAAAGTATGCTATGAACATTACATAAAAAAAAAAAAAAAAAAAAAAAAAAAAACCAAAACAAACCCTATATTTTTTTAAAAAAAGAAAAAATGCAGAAACACATCCTCTACTATTAGTTTCAGTGTATCTGTTTTATTTTAAGTTTCTTGATCCACTTGGACTTGAGCTTTGTGCAAAGAAATAAGAATGGATCAATTTGCATTCTTCTACATGCTGACTGCCAGTTGAACCAGTACCATTTGTTGAAAATGCTGTCTTTTTTTCCACTAGATGGTTTTGTCTCCTTTTTCAAAGGTCAAGTGACCATAGGTGTGTGGGTTCATTTTTGCCTCTTTGATTCTATTCCATTGATCTAACTGTCTGTCTCACTTTCTCATTAGAAATAATGTAAAAATGGAAATGGGACCTCTTAAAAATTTAAAAACTTTTAAAATCGTTGAAATCAATAAGGTCAAACAATTTTGAAAAAGGCAAAAGTGAATTTTTGACTTATAAAATTTTATTTTGAAAATTAAGATTAAACAATGTTTTTATTCAGAAGATGCAAAAAAAGGGAAGAGTGTATGAAAATGTCTGCACTATGAGTTAAAGGAAATTAAGGAAGAGGAAAAATAAAACTTGTCAAGTCATTTGAAGAATGTAGAAAATTATAGCATCATAGTAAAATATAGTAGTTCTTATTTGCAAATAAGACCTTTAAAAGACCGATCAAATAAGTAACAAGTACGTGCTCAGCCCTAAATGAGATATCTGTATCTAAAGCCCCAACAAGGCCCATGGCACATTGTGGAGGTTAAGGCAGAAGTAACATCAGAATTGGAGAAAGGGTAAGAGTGCTGGGATATGCCCTCTGGCCACTACATGCCGTTGTACTCATGAACTCAGAATAGCTTCAGTAACTTGCACAAGATTAAGCCAAGAAGATCAGTATATATCTCAACAGGACGCTCTAATTGGGATCAATCGTTTATGGGAGAAAATAGAGTGAGAACAAGAGAAAGAACAAGTGAGAGAGGGAGAGAGAATGAACATGAAAGAAAGAGGGAATATGTTGGGGGTTCCTACTGTATGTAGTACACTGTGGGAATCAGGGGTGCATATGATCAATATATATATAATTTGCAAAAATTAGATAAAATATATTCTATTATTACACCTGTTAAAAGATAGTTATCTAATTAAAATGTGTAATCATTAGTGTATTTTGTGATTTTAACATCAACAGAAGGAACAGTCCCAATAAATAAAGACACAAAGCCAAGAAATAGTGCATGTTGCTATAAGTTTTTATTCAGGAATTAGAGGCTATTATGTGGCTTGAAGGTAGATTGAGAGAATCTTGTCATGTATACTACATACTTGATAAAGTATATAGATAAAAGCCATAACAGCTAATAAATAAGTAAATAAAAAGCAAGAGAATTCCAGAAACATTCAATTAATCTACAATAAGATTAATTCTAAGAATGAAGAGCAACAGACACATGGGAAATAACCAATACAATTTCTTTGCTCTAACATATTGGTAAACATAATAAATCTAAACTGGCTGGGTTTGGTAGAACAAACCTTTTATCTTAGCATACAGAAGGCAGAAGCAGGAGGATCTCTGTGAGTTTGAGGACAATCTGGTCTACATAGTGACTCCCTAGACTACAAGACAGGCCCTGTCACAAAATTTATAAAGTAAAAATATATAAATTAACTAATTAAAGTGCACAAAACATGCCAATTAAAACATTATTATTATTATTATTATTATTATTATTATTATTATTATTATATTTTATTTACTTACATTTCAAATGTTGTTCCCCTTCCTGGTCTCCCCTCCACAAATCCCCTACATTATTCTCCCCTTTACCTCTAAGAGGGTATTCCACACCCACCCACCCACTCCTGTCTTACCCCTCTATCATCTCCCTTTGCTGGGGCAACAAACCTCCACAAGATCAAGTGCCTCCTCTCCCATTCATGCCATATGAGGCAGTCCTCTGCTACATATGTAGCTGGAGCCATAGACCCATCCACATATACTCTCTGTTTGGTGGTTTAGTCTCTGGGAGCTCTGAGGGGTTTGGTTAGTTGGTATTGTTCTTCTTCCAATGGGGTTGCAATTTCCTTCCATTTCACCAGTCCTTCCCCAACTCTTCCATTGGGGTCCCCTTCCTCAGTCTAATGGTTGATTGTGAGCATCTGTATCTGTCTTAGTCAGGTGCTAGCATAGCCTCTCAAAGGATGGCTACACTAGACTCCTGTCTGGAAGCAGTTCTTGGCATCGGCAGTGGTGTCTGCAGATAGGATGAATCCCAAGGTAGGGTGGTCTCTGGATGGGCCTTTCCTTTAGTCTCTGCTCCATTTTTTTCCCTTCATTTTTACTTTAGACAAGAACAATTATGGTTAAAGATTTTAAAGCTTCTAAGTGATAATGTCCATAAGGAAGAAAAATCTATGTGAGGTGTTCAAGAATCCCACTTTAAATATAAAGGGTAAAAACATAGGGGATTAGGAAAAATAAAACAAGTTAAGGTTTATTTCTCCCTTTTCAGCTTCAGTATACATTTGAAAACTAGAAAAATCGGTTTTATTGTCCATCGTAAAAAAACTGAGAGATAAGTGTGTTTCACCTGGGTTAAACATTACACAATGTATAGTATACTGAATAAGCACATGGAATATAATTTTGTGTTATATAGTCATGGAGTATATTTTTGTGTTAAGTTATTAATTACAAATGACTTTAGTTAATAAAAACCCAGCATGATTTCATTAATATCAGGTAGATTAGATTTAGGGAGATATATTACTAGCAATAAGAAGTGGAATTTCATCATAGTAGAATCAGAATGTAATCAAGAGTACATAAAAATCGTGCCATCGTGTATCTAATAAGAGACTCTAAAAATGAACACAGCTACATTCATCTAAATGGGAGATGTCTGCATTCGTAATTGGAGACCATATTAACTCTCTCAGTGAAGGATAAAACAAATAGAAAGTGAGCAATAATATATAACACTGAGTGGTATATCAGTTGAATTAATATAATTTACATGATGTTTCTTAAATATCTAATTTTTGAAAAAATGCAAAGATTATGGAAGAAAGGATATATAATATGGATTTAGAGCACAGAAGACTACAGATGTGGTGTTTGGATATTTTCCCAGTTGTAGTAAAATATACACACCGTTTGCCATTTTAATCATGTTAAGTGTATAAATCACTGGCACTGAACACATTCACATCACTGGGTATCTAAGATTCATTTCTAAATCCTTTTAAATCTTCCTAAATTTAATTGCATTAGTTAATAATTCCATTCTATGAACAGCATTCCTTAAGTCATAGTTTAAATTTAATTTTGATATAATCCAATTCATTTTTTTTCTTGTCTTTGTTTTTGACCTTTTCCCAAAGAATTCACTACCAAATCTACTGTCATGAATCCTTGATTTTAATTATGTGTATCAATTCAACTGTGTATTTACCACATTTTTGTGTTTGTTATATTTCCACTTGACTAAATGGATAGGTATAAATTTGTGATATCAAAAAAAAAAAAAAAAAAAAGGAAGAACTAAAATCAGCAAGAAATGAATGATGAGCTTAAGTTATCTCATGTCAGGAAAGAAAGATTTTTAAAAAGTTCTAAAGCCTTAACAAAGGGAACAAGGCTCAAGCTTCAAAAGAATTTCACTTGCCAAAATGTGATATCAAGATATAAAAAAGTATTAATGGTAATGACTTCTAAAAAACCAGAATATTTATTTAAAAACTTATATAAACCAGGGTAGAATTTAAAAAAAGACTTCTTTAAAAACTACAATGTTTTATATACTATATTTAGGAGTATAAAATTTGAATTTATTTATTTTGCAAGTCCCCATATAGCAATTTCATGGAGATTTAGCAATATTTATTAATATTCTTTTCTTTAAAGGAGAAATAGTCACGGACTATGTCAAGACTTAATTAAAATAGGCCATTGACTTCACAGTAGATTCATTCTGTGGTGCTCACCTTGAGATCAAACCTAGTATCTCCATCCATGAGGCATTACATACTTCTCACCATATGGTGTGATTGAATTATTCAGACTATGCAAATATCACCTGACTACCATTTTTGTCTGGAAACAACTCACTTAAAACAAGAATCATCATCAAAAACATGTAACTTGAACTCTTTACATGTTCAATATTGTGGATATGGGGAAAACACATGAAGTATGTTTAAGAAAAAAACAATTGAAATACACACTAAATGCTTATGTTTGAATCTAAGAAACCATATATATATATATACAAAAGATATCTTGGGGGAAATTTCCTGAAGAATATTAAATGTGAGCAAGACTTTATGCTTAAAGTTAGTTTTGCTAGGTAAAATAATGAAAAATATTCTTTGAAGAAAGATGTCTTTTTAATTTTTTTAAATTTAAGATAGGTTCTTTTCTTCTAAAATCTACCCCGATTATACTTTCTCCCTCTACTTCTCCCAGTTCTTCCACACCTCTTTTTTTCTCACCCCTCTGAATCCACTCTCTTTCTGTCTCTCATTAGAAAAGAACAGGGTTTTAAGAAATAACAACTAAATATAAGAAAATAAAATATAATAAGATAAAAGAAAAAGTATCATATTGAAGTTGGACAAGGCAATCTTACAGGAGGAAAAGAATCCAAAGAGCAAGGATAAGAATTTGAAACTCACTCATTCCCATACTCAGGAGTCTCATAAAAACACTAAGCTAATAGCTATAATATCTATGCATAGGGCCTGATGCAGATCCACATAGGCCTCGTGCTTGCTGCTTCAGTTTCTCTGCTTGTTCTTACAGTGTCATCCATTCCCTCTAGTTTTTAGCATTTTTTAGCCTCTTTTTCTTCTGCTCAGAGATGAGAGATTTGAAGGAGATCTCCTATTTAGACTCTTTTTCTACATATTGTTGGGGTGAGGTAATCTGCATTTCTTCCTATCTGCTACCAGAGGAAACCTTTCTGATCATGACTAGACAAGGCACTGATCTAATAGTATCATATCTATCACTAGAAATTATATTTTTATTAATTTTTTACTTCATATATTTTTTATACAAGATGAGTTGTTTATACCTTAGTCTCTGTGTCATCTAGTCTCTGGCTTTTGGTTACTCAAGCAGTTATCATGGTTCTCATGGAGTGGGCTTTAGATCAAATCAGGTATTGGTTAGTTATTTCGACAAATTCTGTGCCACCATTACTCTAACTTATTTTTTAGGCAGGACAGATTTTAAGTCCAAGGTTTTATATTTGGGTTTGGTAGACACATTTGCTTTTTAATGGCTTACAGATTACTTTCCTTCCCCAAAGAGACTAGAACATAGTGTGAGGCCTCCATGTAGGTAGGAGCTTGGCTTCTCCATGATCAATGAGTTATGTAGATGTTGACCTCAGCAATGGGATCCTGCTGTGAGGTTATGAAGAGCAACATCCTTGGTTGTTTGGGGATTATATGGGGGGCCCTTGGCTAATAGGTCAATTGAATGCAAACTAGTTCCTTCACTGGAAGCTATAAGAGATAACAACTTTAGACTCAATAGCCTCCATTACTTGGAGTTCTCATTAGGATTTCAGTCAAAGATTCCAATGGTTCTAATGTTCTAGGTTACTACACTATTCCTCAAATGCCAAAAGTTCCAACAATCTCTCCCCACATTTTCTTCTTCCAACACATCTCCCCTCCACCTGTCTTCCCTACTCATGTTCCTACTCACCTCCAGTTGGCTCATAAAATTTGTTCTAATTTTCCTCATGATTCTTGTGTTCCTCCTAGACCCTTCCTTTTACTTAATATCTCTGAGTCTATGGGTAATACTTTGCTTATCATTTACTTAATGGTTGATGTCCCCATATAAGTGAACACACACTACATTTCTCTTTCTGAATCTGTTTTACCTCGCTCAGAATGGTTTTTTTCTAGTTCTATCCATTAGCCTGCAAATTGTATGTTATTTTTAAACAGCTGAGTAATACTCCATTGTGTAAATGCACCACATTTTCTTTATTCATTCTTCTTTTGAGGGATATTTATATTATTTCTAGCTTCTGGATATTACAGATATTTTTATTTTTAAGAGGTAAATACTTAATTACAGATATGATTTTCATTTATCAAAGTTTTAGATTTGTTAACACCGGCAATTGCCATGAGCTTAAAAATATTATTTGTACAATTTTTTCAGGTTTTCTGATGGTTGATACTATAATTAAGCAATAGAAAAAATTTCAAACTCATGCTACCTAGCTCCCTTATTCACTTGTCTATTTTTATCTGTGTTTTTTTTTTTTTTTTGATATCAAGGATCATAATGAAACTTAATTTATGGGATTTCGGCAGTGTTATATGTGACACAATGTGTGGAAGACATAGAACACTGCCTCGCACATAGAATGTCCTCAATAGCTTTCTATTTGCATGGTTAGATTTACTGGTAATATTATTGACGTATTCGAGTTTTATTACTTTCAGATTTATGTGCAATGAGTCTTGAAAGTTAGTCATTTTGAATCAGTCTTTCATGTTATAAATATGGGACTATAGAACTATAGAAAGAAAATATTACAAAACATAATTGATTTTACATGTCTATAAATAAATTTCAGTGTCTCATAAAAGGTTGTCAATAAAATAATAAATCATCTTCTAACTAGGCAGCTGAGTACACCTCATAAGCTTAAAATGAAATTTAATGATACACATAGTAAGACCATCACCACAGCCTTCTCGGAATCTATCAGTGCAGAAGGCACTGTCAGCAACCTCAGAAACTACTCACAAAAGTGACCCCACTAGAGCCCTTTCAGCCAAAGGGTAATTAAAGTTGGGCTCTAAGCCACATGTGAAAAGTCCATTTTATCCTTTTAATTAATGACTGCACCACTGCCCTGCCCTGTTCTAGTGTGGGGCCTGGCAGAATTACACCACCATAAACCACATTGGGCAAGTTTCCACCAGCAGCGTGGCTAATGCATAGTTAGTTTAACTTTATGAGGCAATAAATACAGACCATAATATTGTTGCGTATCAACATTGACATGTTCACTGTATAGCAAGGAAGCAGTTTACAGAACAAGTATTTACAGCATACTTGGAAGAGCTTCCGTCCCAAAGCTGGTAATAACCAGGGGAGTTTCTGTCATCCGCCACCTATTTTCTATCTCATGGATTTTAGGCAATTTAAATTTATGTTGTGTAAAATATGTCTGTGCCAAATCAGCTTTCATCACTAAAGGGTGCGAGAGAGATTTTGTAGCCTCAGTGAACATTTGAGTTTTAGTGTTTTCATTTGATTCAAACCTATTCATGTTAACTCAGAAAAATCCATGTCTTCTGCATCTATATTGCTGAGTATGATATTTATCAGAATATATGTTTGGTGTTTTTTCCTCCTAAGCATCCTGTAAACAAAAAATTCCTATATCTATATCACATTATCAATCTTTGCTCACCGTATTAGTATAATTTTTTATTTTAAGCTTACCTGATGTATTAGATTTAATAGATTGTTTGAAACAGAAATGTGGAATGATAGTCCCTCAAAGAAAAATGATAATATATGTTTGATTCTGTAAAGTCAATTCTTTGTTTGAAAAACAAATTTCTTCCAACTAGCTTGATATGTCAAGAAGCAATTGAAGCCATCCTCAACTTCTGTTTGCTTAAGCACAGTCTATTCCAGATGAAACATTAGGTGACTACAGAACTCCCCACTATGCTGAAACAAACTGTAAAAACGTGTGAGATCTACACATAAATACCTCACCCACCAAATACCTCAGCTCAAAGCCAAGGGTGTGTCTGTGTGTCTGTGTGTCTGTATGTTTTGTGGAAAACAACACAGAAAAAATAACGTTTATTTCAAGAGACAGTAAATGTAGAAAGAATTCTGGTGAGACACATCAACAAGAGAGTGGAAAAACAAATTAAAAAACACAGTACCGTAAGAGTAACAATCAGTCCTCTATAAAGAAGATATGGCATTCAGTGTAGCACGAATGGGTAAGATCCAAAATGACATATCATTTTAATGATGGGACTACAATTGTACATCATTTTGTAATCATCAACTACTTGATATTGTTAAAAGCTAGGATATCCACTGTGAATCAGGGACAAATTAAGGAGGTGTAAGTTTGAAGAAATGAGACAATTCTGAAGAACTGAGAGAGATGGATAAAGAACAAAGTGAACTTGTTCTTTAATACCTAGCTGAGATCAATTCATGATAGTACCAAGATGCTGGCCTGCCACCATCATATTAAATGATGTAGTACTAAACTTTTTCCATGTCATTAAGTATTATCACTTCACATTATACTTGAGGGCTGCATATAATTCATTCAGCTGAAGTTTTATTGTTGTGAATTTGTCAACCTCCAAATGTTCCTAAGTTAGATGGATACCTTGCCATTCTACCTTTAAATGGATGACTCATTTTCAGAAAAATCTATAGAAATGGAGGGGATATATCGAAGATGATAGGAGAATTTTTATTGTTCAGGCAGGCATGTTTATGGTGTGTGTGTGTGCATTTACATATAAGCACATGTGTGCCACTGAACATATGTGGAAGATAGAGGACCAACTTGGGGATAAATCATTGCCTTCCAGCATGTTTGTGGTAGAGAACTTCTGCTGTTCAACACTGTACATAGGACTAGCTGTGCCCCAACTGTGCTGCCCCAGCTTTCAGTACTTGGGTATTTTTTTTTTTTTTTTTTTGTCTCTACTACCTATAACTGCAGGAACACTGGGAATACAAACACATCTTAAGGCATCTGACTTTATGTAAGTTCTAGAGACTGAAACTCAAAAGCTTCACAGTTATATGGTTAATATCAGATGATCAGATAGATATCTTTCTCTTTTACTCTCTGCTATGTTTTAGAATATTATTCTTTCTTGGTTTATTCTAAATTTTAAGTTATCATCATGAACTGTTTATGTAGTAATAATTTTCTTTTTTCTTTCTTTTTTCCTTTCTTTCTTTCTTTCTTTCTTTCTTTCTTTCTTTCTTTCTTTCTTTCTTTTTTCCTTTTTTTCTATCATTCTTTCTGGAAGAGAAACAAGAGACCAGCACCATTGAAGTGAAACTTTTGTGTTACTGAGACAATTAATGCTGGTTAGCTAGAGCCAGGAAATTAGCAGTGATTGAGAAAAGACCAGCATCACTGAGATAAAATCTTCTGAGATAAGTTTCCTGAGAGCACAGAAAAGCTGTGTTTCTGAACTGACCAAGACTGTATCTCATGCTGGTAGCAAAACTTAGTCACGTAAAAGTCACCCAGGTGGCATTGGTGTTGAAGATGTGAAGGAATCAAGGAGAGCAGCTGAGGCTTGGCACTGAGAGGCCAAAGAATGCCATTAGTGAAAGTTCAGCCTCAGTGGCATTTGAAGGCACAGGACTAAAGCAAGCATACAGAGAAGTTGAGGTTTAGCACCATAAAGAGAGGATATTGTTGATAGGGAAACCTGGTAGTATTAGAAGACCCCAGAATTTTGGAGGTGCCAAAACCATGGGTTGTCCACCAAGAACAGCAGCAGCAGTGGAGTAGAGCTAGGCAGAGCCCAGAAGACATGCTGTATGTGCTAGAGTGGGCAGAGGAGCCCAGAAGATCTTGTGTGAACCCCAGGTCACTGGAAATAGAATTATTTACACTGTTGAAGTTTGATTTTTCTTAGTTCAGATTGTGTTTGTGGCCTGACTTTTTCCTCATGAAGCAAGAAAGCATTTTTTTTTTCTTTAACTTGAGCCCACATTTGTGACAGTTTGGATTTTAGAAGACTTTGGATTTTAAAAGAAATTGACTATCTCAAGGGGACTGAAAATTTAATGTAGTTTGAATCTGTAGGCTGTGGGACTTTCAAGTTATTTATGTTTTTTTAATCTGAGATCTGAGGATGAGTAAGAAAGAAAAGGTCATGGCATAATAGAGAGGTAGGTTTTGTGTTTGTGTCAAGTTGTACTTCTATTTATTTATTTATTTATTTATTTATTTATTGTTAATATGACACAAGCTAGAATCATCAGAGAAGAAGGAACTTTACTTGAGAAAAATACTTCCATGAGATTCAGCTGTAAGATATTTTCTCAATTACTGACCAATGGGGAAAGACTCAGCCCATTGTGGGTGGCATCACCCCTGGGTTGGCTGTCCTGGGTTCTATAAGAAAGCAGGCTGAGCAAGCCAGGTAAAGCAAGCTAGTAAGCACCACCTCTCCATGACCTCTGCATCAGTTCCTATATCAGATCCCACCCTGTTTGAGTTCTGTCCTGACTTCCTTCAGTGAGGAATAGCAATACGGTCATGTGAGCCAACTTGTCCCTATTCTCCCCAATTTGCATTTTGTTCATGGTGCTTTGTTGAGAGCAGTAGAACCCTAACCAAGGGTACTCTAAGACCCTTTTAAGGCAAATGAAATCCTCCATTTTGGATTGTATTCTTGAGATTATGATTTATACATTTAGTGATCCTATTCTTGGATGTTTTTTGTAAATACTGTTCTGGTTTATTTTATTTCACTTGGTTGTCAGTTAACTTAGTTGAATTTGAAACTCCAAAATTCATCTCCCTCGTCACAGGTACCAGCTGGAATTTCTTTTATATCTTTGTCTTTAGTGAGGCACTTTGAGTTCACTCTGTTCATATATAATTCAACAATTGCTGTTTATTTGCTTAGGGCTTATGAGCAAAATATTGAGTTCTGTCTCTGTGGCTCTCTCTTTTCTTTGTAGGTTTATCAATTCCCAGATGCTTTGATGTCCTCAAACAGTGTCCTCTGGCTTCTCAACAGAAGTTTTCAGTGTGCTTTCAGAGCACTGGGTGTTCCTGTAAGTACGGATTTGAAAACACTTTTGTACAAGAAGCCATAAACTGGAATACATCCTGTGATGGTTGTTTTCTCAATTGTTGAATTAACTGCAGTATAGTTTGGCTTTGGTCATTTTCCAGTACATTTAGGAAGATACTTGCAATTTTTATAACGGAGAAAGAAACCCTCAGTGTTCAGAATTTATGACTATCATGATTGGGGAGCACTGATGTACTTGCTATAAGCCATGATACCATTAGCAGGACACTACCATCTCAGTGTATCTTACCACATGTTTCTTGTTGGTCAGTCTTCAAAATCAATGATTGTGTTCTAATTTACTCTGTGCTTTGCTGGGCAGATAATCAGCTTGACTGCTCCTCTGAAGATCTCACAGTCTGAAGGCCTCTTAGGAGATCTGGCTCATTAAATATTCCAAGGGACAGATGCAATAGAGTCTACATCCTTAAGTTAACCCTAAAGCCACTGAGGCAAAAAACAAAATAGAAAGCTGTTGAGAACTTTCAACAATTATTATAAGGTCTATAAATAGCTGCTTTCCTCAAATTAAACAAGATTAATTTCAGTATGCTACAGGTATCTGGGTATTTTATTTCAATAAAATATGTGGAAATCATTTCTGTAGAGTTACTAACTGAAATTATCAAACACATAACATGTATTGTAATTTAAATTTAAATTTGGAACAGTGTGTAACAAGCACCCAGAGCTTAATACAACTGACACCACATTAGAGGCACCATTCTGACCTTAAAACCCAGCACACAAGCCTCAATACTTTCCAAAATGGAAAAAAGGTGGTGGGGGTAAACCTAGTCCATCAAAGAACTAGTCTATAGTTCCAGAAAAGGCTCTAATATATACTAGCCTTGCTTTTTAGCTTCTGTAGTTCTGTTCTTACTAACTGAAGAATGACAGCCAGAATCTGGTAATTTGTTCAGAAAAGACAAAGGACTGTAAGTCTTGGAGCTGTGCAATTTGAGAAAATTTGAAATACAACCACCCACTAGAAATAAAGACTTCCTTTTTCACTTGAGGGTTATCTGTGCAGTGGTCTCTGGTGGAATTCCCTTGCAATAAATATAAGTGTTTATCTTTTTGTAGTTTTCTGGTATCAATTATTGATGGTTAATGAGTTGATTTTGTTTGTCAGACATTTAGCATTTAAAATTTTATTTACCAGGAGAATTAAATGACTGGCTAGTTCTTCATACAGGCTATTGTTGTTTACAACTCTTAATTTTTAATAGAGAAATTTCCTTCTTGGTGATGTTATGGCAGTTAAGTACAGACACATAGCTTTTGCAAAATAAAAAAGTCATTTACATTTTTGTTCCTCTTTATTAACACTACTTAATCTTGGACGTATTTTCTTCACACAATTTACACGTCTTGAATGGTGAAAGACTTATTTTTGCATGATTAAAAAATACTGTGCATTACTTTTGTACTTCAGAGTAGAGAGAAACCCAGTTTAATGGCAGTTTGACAGCTTTTCCAGCAATGATAAAATGAAATTGATCAAATGTGCATTAGAGTTTTTAGACTCTGGAACATTCAGTGGTGAAGAGGGAATTCTTTCTGAATAGTATACGATTTGTCAAAATTACTGCATGTACAGCAAGACTGCTCCCATGAAAGCTCCAGTATACCTGGATCCTATGACACCTCTTCTTTTTCAGTTCTGCTCTTCCATGGCACTTGTGTTGCCTCTGATTTGGTGCTCTTGTCTCATGGGAATTGGTTACATTTACTTTTTGGTGTGCAGATGTAAAAGAGACTACAGATGGGGTGTTCTAACTCAGGAGTTCTGTGATTGTTCCTGAATAGAAGTGATTCAGCTCCTCAATAATTTCTTACAGATTTTACATGCACATACAGTCAGTACACAGAACAATAAAAAGTACAGAAATTATCTCAGCACATCTGATGGTACACATAGCTATATTACTAGGGAAGAATATAAACATTTGCAATGAACACACACACACACACACACACACACACACACACACACACACTAACTAAAGAATGACAGCCAGAATCTGGTAATTTGTTCAGAAAAGACAAAGGGCTATAAGTCTTGGAGTTGTGCGATTTGAGAAGATTTGAGAAGTTGAAGCTGAAATTACTTTTGATAAGCAAAGCATTTGGGGGCATGGTAATTTCTGTGAGATTTTTATTAACAATGATTTACTAATGTAAACTAAGAAATGTATGGATTTTTATAAGATATACATATAACTTGTACTTTTAAATTTATACACTTATTTACTTAACATGACTATTTGTGGGGTCACACATGTGAAGGTAAGAAGACAACTGTAGTGGTTGGTTTTCTGCACTATGGAGGTTCTAAGATCTAATTCAGGTTGTCAGGTTTGGCAGCAAGCATCTTCATGAGCTCAGTCATCTCACAGCTCTCAACTTTTATTTTTTAATAAACAGTCTCTAAAATGGGATGAGAGGTCTATATTTTGAAGAATTACTCTACATTACTCTGCCATCTTAATATTTTAAATTCCCATTATGCTGACAAAAATCACCACATTAACACAATTGTCTATAATATGACTGCAAAATTATGGTGCTGTATCAGTAGACCATAAAGAAATGACTTCATTAGTAAACTATTTCCTTCTAGATTGGATTACTATATCATCACCTTTTATACAAAGGATACAGAAAGAGCTCTTAGATGAAAACACAGCAAAAAAACTTCCAGAAGTGTTCTTTCATTTTATTGTTGCTAACTGGGTAATTATTTCTATCATAAGAGTAATGACAATCTACCTCAAGTTTCAGGGATTTACAGTATCATCTGTTCATATACAGTTTTGAAGACAATGTGATTGCCTCTGTATCCTAGAGATATCTTGTTATATTTTTCCCTCAACAATCTCTCTCTCATGTGTCTCCAGAGAAATTCACATGAGCATGAGAGAATAGTAATCTTAGATTCTACTGCATCATGGTCTTCAGAGAGAATATTGAAGGCAAGTGATTACAAAAATCACTCAGAGAGAAAGTTTCAGCAATCCAATTTCTCAGTGCATAAGAATACTTCTACTTTTTTATAAAAGAATATCCATATTCATGTAAACTCTGGGAGTTACAGTCCTAGCACTATAAGTGCAAACAGGATGATGTGTTTGTGTTCACCTTCAATCAATTTTTATTAAAGGTGCAATCTTTTCTGAGTTATTGATACTAGCACCTAACCTCACCCAATTGTGTGTGTGTATATACACACAATATATATATACACACACACACACATATATATATACATATATATGTATATATATATAGTATATGTATATATGGTTTATGTATATTATATTATATGAGTATGTGTATATGTATATATACATTATGTTTAATGTGTGTTTATGTGTATGTGTGTACATATATGTATACATTTGTGTGTAAGCACATGTGTATGTATACACATATATGTACATACATACATACATGCATATGCATATATGTACATGTATATACATGTATATGAATATGTGCATGTGTATATATGTATACATCCATATATATATATGCATTTATATATATGTATATACATGTATCTATCTCTACTATCTATCTATCTATCTACCTATCTATTTATCTACCTATCTATCATCTATCTATGTTCCATCCACCTATCTATCTATCTATCTATCTATCTATCTATCTATCATCTATCTATCTATCTACAGTTGAATGAGGGCAGTTTCTGGTATATACATACATATGTATATATAGTTCAGCTTGAGTGGACCAGAGAATATGATATGAACAACAATTTGCTATTCTATTTGACTCCATTAATAGAAGAATCACTCCTGCTCCAAAGAATTCACCAAGAATCCCCCTCACTTTTGTTTTTCAGCAGTAGTTTTAAGTGCTGTGCTAGCTAAAGAAGTGTGTTACATATCACATTGATTTTTGATACCTCAGGTAAGAACTCTCATAATTAGAAAGCATTATGACTGTAGAGTAAATATTATGAGGTTTTACTGTAAATTATAATCACTAGAAGCAGAAGTTAGTAAAATGATTTTTTTCTAAAATAGATTTTTACCTCTCAAAGCTTAATAAAAACCACTTATATCATAGACAGTATGAAAACATGTTAAAGATTAAAGTTATCTTTCAAGGTTTTATTCTTAACTTTCCTTATCTACTATGGATTCCTCTTTTGTTTCTATAGGTTTTGTTTGTGTTCAAATGTGTGCACCTCAGCATCTGTGTGTGTTTCTGGTAGATTTTCTTTGGCTCATTTTTCCTGTTTGTTCATTGTTTTGTTTTCTTCTAGTTTGTTTGTTTTTATTTTACCTTACTTTATTATCATCATCATCATTATTATTATTATTATTATTATTATCATTATTGTGTTTATTAGAATCATTATTAGTTTAGATGCCTGTGTATTTGTATTTTAATGAGAGAAAAAAAGGGTCTGGAATTGGGTGGGTAGCAACAGAGAAGCTGGGAAGAGCTGGGCGAAGTATTTCAATCAAAATAAAATGAAGGCATGTGTTGGTAGTCTGTTGTTCTATGCATCTTTAAATAGTCTTCTGAGGGGATTTACCACAATTAGAAGAAAGCCAGGTACAATTGATTCCACATTGGTTTTCTTAGCATTGTTAATACAGGGTTCTATTTATCAGCACAGTCTGTCCTAAAACTCAAAGTAATCTTTATGTGTCACTTCCCCAGGTGACGGAATTTTAGGCATGTGTCACCAACTCCAACTGTAGTTTCCTTTTACTATCTAATTTACTTAGCATTGTACCTTTGGGTCATATTGGAAAAAAAAAGTGTCAAACTATAAGAACTCATAATCTTGGGAGAGAAGAAACCTTTAAAAATGAAACCATCCAATGTAGCTTTACAATTATGTAACTGAAATAATTATTTATTTCAGCAGAGAAACAGGTAAAGAGAATTAGAATTGAAGTTTCAACAGGAATGTTATGGATTAATGTACAGAGGATACAAATTGTTGAGTTGAAAAGAAGAGTTATATAGAAGATCCATCCAGAACAGCGAAAGATGCTCAGAAACCTGGTCTGGGTATAGTGTATGTGCCATAAGGGAAGTGGGTTGAAAATAAACAGATAAAAGAAAATTATAACCAGCCTTAGATGGAATGCCAGCAGTTCTGTTTCACTTACACTGAAGACAAACTTAAATTCAAAAGGAGGCGGGTTAGTTGTAACTAGCTAACTTAGAAAACAAATTTTAATACAGTAGGTAAAACTTGGAGAATGGAGTTGGCATGAAACTCCAAATGAAGAGTTAATACTCTGGTTTAGTATTTGTGCAGGGATGGCAAGAATACAAATAGTCTATACACATGAGACAGGGTTTGAGGATGAAGGCAACAGAATGTTGTGATTGAATCTAGCAGAGAAGTAAAGGGGAGACAAAATAATGCCTGTTTTTTATTCAATGTACATAGAAGGAGAGGGAGATTTCTTGAGCAAAGTTATTCATGATGGTGTTATATACAGATAATACCTCCTTCATTTAAGTAACATTTTTAAAAGAACAAATCTGAGAGTAAACTGTCTCAGTCCTAACTTGGAGCTTGAATTACAGATCTTGCTTAGTTTTAGTTAGATTGAATGTTAGTTGTTTTATTGCTGGGGCCAAATTCCCAACAAAGCAATTTAAGAAAATATTTATTTTGGCTTACTGTTCAGGGGATACAATCTATCACCTTGGAGAGTCGCAATATAAGGAGAGGGAGGAGTTTGGTTAAGAGTCATCAACAGGAAGCAGAGGGAGATGAATTCGGGGATCAGCATTTACCCACTCCTTCAACATATGACCTTAGACCTTGGAAAGATACAGCTGACATTTAAGATAGGCTTTCCTATCGCAAATGAACTAATCTAAATACTTGCTAAAAGGCATGTTGAAAGGCTTGTCTTCTTACTGATTCTAGACCTGTCGACTGAAAATATTAGCCATCAAAAGTTTCTTGTTTTCTCATATCATTGACTTTAAACATTACACACACACACACACACACACACACACACACACACACATGATGATAAAGGATTTCAAATATTTTTCTGTTTATTTCTGTTGTCATAAAAATTTATCAATAGTTTCTTCTGAAGTGTATACATTTTTAAATTTCAGGCAAATTTTATGGAAAGAGGCATTTTCAGTGTCGTGTGTGTAAAATCTTTTCCTAATTGAAATCAAAGTTGACTCTTGTGTTTTCTTATAAAATGTTTTACACTTCAAGTAAGTGTGAAATACATTTCAAATAAGTGTGGTTTGTTTATGATTATTTTTAAAATCATGTGAGATACTATTACTATATTTTGCATATATATGTATATTTATATATAGTAGTTACATCACTATTTTGTTGAAATGTGTCTTCAGTAAATTATTACACAGATTTTAGAAACTCAGACACCTAATTATACATAGACCTCTTGTGATCTCAACATCCTATTTGAACTATTTCTTAGACTTGGCACTGATAAAGTAATTGCACTGAAACTAAGAGCTTCATAAGAGGTATCAGAATGAGAATGTTCTAACATTTTCTAACATATTGTAACATTTTTTTTTTGTTTCATGATTGTTTCTGCATTCTACTAGGACCATTGAATTTCCAGATACATCTGGAATAAACTGAATAGTTCTACAAAAAGATTCCTAAATATTTTATTGGTACTTTGCTATAAGGAGCCAATACAAGTTAAATACTTTTTACAAGCACATTTCTATGCACTTGAGTCAATAGATGCCAAATACTGAATGGTATGGTTTCCTGGAAGTCACTGATGCACTGAGGAACATCCATACTTAGTTCAGTTGGTACCACCCTAGTTCTTTCAAATCTACATTTTTTCTCTTTCTTAAACTTTATGTAAATTGAGAATGACTACCTCAGAATCATGACAAATAGGAATTTTCTATCAATACTTTGTTATTATAACTGCTAACCATTGTTTTTAAGCAATTAAAAGGCATTCAATGAACAAGAATGACATCTTGTCACTCATTTGCTCTTGTTATTCATATTTCCAAGATTAAAAATGGGATATCTATGTTTTTTTTGAAAGACTTGAAGCTCTACAAATGTCTGTTGGCACTCTGAATGGGGATATAATTTTGATCAAAGGTTTTATACTCTTGGGCTTCTGAGTCAATAGCAAGATAATTAGAACATTAATTATTTACTTCCTTTGCTTATGCAGAGAACCAGTTAGTGTATGAAATGGACAATAGCTGAATTTATTGAAACTCAGCATGCAAAGACAATATGCTTTCTCTTATCCCCACAAAACTCCCACATAGGGAGCCCTTTTATAGATTATTTTTCAAGCCTGAGGCTAGATATACAGCTTGCTGAATATTATACTAGTATTAGGTGACAGTGTCATGGTTCAAATCTGGGGGAGGGTACAGTTCCATGTTTTAACACTGTAGAAGTTTGTTCTTATGATTACAAACTCCTTTCACAGGGCTTGGAAGTCATGCTCAACCTTTTTTTATATTGTCATACACTATTGCCATCTACCAAGTTTACACTCAAAATTATGCAAACTAGTCCCTAAGAACATTCTAAACATTTGTCTTTATACCCACAGATAAGTGTAGTCCTCATAGTCCAACATGGAGACTTCTCTTTGCAACAGACAGACCACTACAGAAGTTCACAACAAATCAAAATACAGGGTTGTGGGATCCAATTCCAATAAATCTATCTACAAATCACTTCCACACCTAAGGCTCAGGGAACTTGTGAAAGAGGGTCAGAAAGATTGTAAGAGCCAGGGGATTGAAGAGTTTGCTGTGATAGTGTGTCCTTTGAATGTGGCGCTACTCTAATAAAGTCTCATCAGTGTGACTCCAAAACATGAACTTAAAAAGAACAGCAATAGTTTTAACCAAGTGGCTGAGAGAAAGCCTATGAGGCCTTTATCTTAAACAAAGAACTGCAAGCAACCAAGGAATGGTGGGAGTGGGAAAAATCTTCTTTCCTAGGGAAGAACACAGGAATTGGTTGTCTAGTTCCTGGTGGTCAGCCCTGAGAATTATATATATATATATATATATATATATATATATATATATATATATATATATTCCATTATTCAGAATGAGCAGGTTATATTTAGGTATATGAATATCCACATGTATATGTATGAAATGTAGCAACAATGAAGGAAAGAGAGGCCATGAATTTGCAAGAAAATAGCATGACCTATTATACTGACAAATAATTATATAATTTTAGACAATACTGAACAATTCAACATAGTTAAATAATAAAATATGATAATTTTTCACCCACTCTTACTTTCTCTAAGCATACTTAGATATTCTAATTTTTTCCTATTAGTGAGTATCCCATGAAATTTTAAAAAAGAATTTGGATTGTTATTAAATCCTTTTTGTATTTGCAGTACAATATAGGGGCCGGCAATCTCAGAAAAGCAGCCATTAAAGTATTTTTATTTCAGCTTAATTGCTAGTACAAGGTAGAGAAACATAGAGAAATGAGTTGACTTATGAATCTATCAAGTCAGAAAAGTGAAAAATTGAAAACCAAATGATATGCAAATTTGACAATGTACAAATAATAGAACAGATTAACATAAAAGAATAGCACTGACTTTTTCTCATGCAAAAGTTTTAAAAACTTACATCAGAATTGGTCTAGGCAAGAACAAAATCACTCCATTAATAGTGGTAATGTTTAATCCCAGAACAAGAGGGTATATTAATTCACTTCTAAAGGTATCTGTCGCTGTGTAAACAGAAAGGGTATGTTTCATACCCTTTGATGCTGGAATGGTCATTGGTATCCATACAGCACAGAATTAAAAAGAATAGACTTAATATATGAAAAGGGAAGAGTTTCATAGACATAAATTGTTCTGAGCATAGAGATCAACAAGTCTAAAAGAAAGTCATTTGAAACTTCAAATTAGTGCCCCAAATTCATTTTAAACACATTCTCTTTTTATATGTGTACAATTTATCCTTTTAAAATTTGTATCCCATAGAAATAGAAAAGAAATACTACCTTTCCTCCTGGAACATTTGATAAGAAAAGATAAACCTTGAAAATGCCATCTTAGAGAAGTTTGTGAACAGCTATTTTTAAATTATATGACTTGGTTGACCAAATGTGCTGGAACTTTCTTCAAATTCTGCACTTCACTAAGCCTGTTTTGGGTTTTGTCAGCATAAGAATAACACGATAAAATATTGAAATATGGTTTGCCCAAGCCGTTGAAATTGGAGGGAGAAGTGTTTCTTCTATATGCATAAATAAATTATGTTTCCTGTTTGGTCTTTATTAATCAAATAAACCATAATCGGAAAACTAATCCAGTGATCATATTGTAGTAGTTTTATGTTATCATTTTTCAGGAGAAAATATTATTCTTCTACCTATCTAAAAGATTAATTATAACTATAGGCAAAATAACTCTTGACTGCTTATAGAAAAGGCTCAATAAAAATTTTCATAGAATTCAATTCTCACACTATCTAAACTTAAGCCTTCCGGTATGAATTATGTTCGAGAACTATATATTTCATCTACTGTCCTGTCGTTTATTTTCCTTGGTTCATAGATAAAGTATGCCCTCCCCAGCATAAATTTATTAAAACCTATATTCTCTATAAAACCAACTCAAGTTCAGTGACCTATGTGCTGTTGCAAGGTAACCCTTTCCTCTTGCTTTTTGTCCACTAGTTCATTGCAGCTGACTGTACCTATAGCATGCTCTTCCTGAGTGTGTACTATTGTGTGTGTCTCATTCCATCAGTAGGACAGACCCTGAGGTCTGAGGATGCCGCTGATGTGAATCTCTCCCAGGATTTAGCACAATTTTGTAGCAGAAGGAGAGAGTGAATGAACTTACAGCTACATGCCCTGTATTTAAATACTGAAAGTTTAGTATTTAGAAAACTTCTTAGTGTGACACTAAATTGATATAATTATCAAAGAGTTAGTGACTTTTTTTTGAGAATTGTATATATGAGTACTATTTGGAATGACTTATTTAATTTTTTTCTGTTTGGAAGAACTAAGAAGCCCATAGGTCCCTAAACAACCAAGGCTGATGCTGGGAATGAAGGTCCCTTTCTAAAACTGAGAGCAGAATCCCATTGATGAGGACAACATCCACATAGTTCATTGAATAGAGAAGTCAAGCTGGTACCTGCATAGAGCCTTTACCCCTATATTTTAATCTCTTTGGTTTGGAAGATATTCTGCATGTTACAGAGAGAGACCTGGACACTAACCCAGCAACAGAAACCATCAACCTACAATCTATCCTGCCTGCAAGATGTTCTGAGACATGAATTTGTAGGAGTCATCAACCAATGACTAGGTTAACTTGAGAACCAGGCTAAGGGAGGAAGCCTACACCCTTTACTGCCTGGATAGCCAGAAACTAGAGACTAGATATTCCAGAGACCTAGGGCAGAAGTAAACATGACTATCACACACATGCATACACACACACACACACACACACACACACACACACACACACACACACA
>JANHMN010000019.1:46646246-46687866 GCA_030674055.1 Rhabdomys pumilio
CACACACACACACACACACACACACACACACACACACACACACACACTGAAATGATTCCTAATGATGCTCTGCTATACTCGTAGATCAATTTCTCATTTAGTCTTCATCAGAGAGGTGTTCTCCAGCAGCAAATGGGAAATATTCAGAGTCCCACAGCCAGAAATTGAAGGTGCCCATTGGATCCCTCCTTGTGGAGAT
Organism: Rhabdomys pumilio; assembly: GCA_030674055.1. NCBI lineage: Eukaryota > Metazoa > Chordata > Mammalia > Rodentia > Muridae > Rhabdomys > Rhabdomys pumilio. The sequence goes on from JANHMN010000019.1 coordinate 46,646,446, forward strand.
TGGAGACCTCTGTGAGAAAGGGTGAGGAAAGACTAAGAGTCTGAGGAGATCATGGACTCGAGGAGAACAAAGCCCATTGGATTAACTAAGCAGGGCTCACATGAGCTCACAGAGAACTGATGCAGCAAGCACTGGGCCTGCATGGGTCTGCACTAGGTCCTCTGCATATATGTTATAGCAGTTAGCTTGGTGTTTTTGTGGGACTCCTGATGGTGTCAGTGAGTGTGTCTCTGACCCATTTACCTGTTTTTAGGACTCTCTTCATCGTACTGGGCTGCTTTGCTAAGCCTCGGTATGAGGGCTTTTGCCTTGTTATTGTATCTTGGTTTATAGTGTTTGGTTGCTGTCTCCTGCAGCATCACCCAGAAATTCATCTCCAGGGAATATTTCAAATTTTTCCATTGTTAGTCTACTTTCCTTTAATCTTCTCTGTGGCACTGAAAATGTGCTTACTCTCCTGAAATGCAAGATAGGGAAAGGAAAACTTTTAAAGGTTTTACCTGATGTTGAGACTCTTTTCCTCCTACTGGGTGGCATGTAGCTACGGAGTGTTTTGTAGTGTTTGTAGTGTTTTGTGGCTGTGTAGTGTCTTGTTTTATAGTGTTTGGTTGCTGTCTCTTAGTGGTCTGTTTTCCTGAAGGGAAGCAGAGGGGAAGTAGATCTGGGAGACAGGAGAGCTGAGAGGGAGCTGGGCCAAGTGGAGGGAAGGAAGGGGGGGGGGGGGGGGGGGGGGGGATATATTATACGAGAGAAGAATCTGTTTTCATTTAAAATATGCCAAAATAATCATGTAAAAGTCATTTAGATATCTAAATGATCAAATTAAACATATTATGATAAATACTATATTTGGCAGACTGTAAAATGAAATATTTGGATTATCTATAATTATATACAGCATCATCTAGTAAACAGTTTGGACGTGTTTGTGAAAAGAATTTGCCTTTGACTTAAGCTCCTATAAAATAACGACTTAACAACCATAGAATTTCCCAAGGGACAGGAACATCTTCTTTAATCACTCCGTACCTGCTAATTTAATCTAAAATGACTCAGTGATGAACATACTTATTAAATCACTGAAGTTTGTATGATGATCTTTTCTGAGAGATCAAAAAAGTAATTAGAGTTTTGGAATATTCAGCCATGCAGCTAGATAACCCTTCTGGACAGATGTTAAGAGACTGACTCTAACAATGTACTCAGTGGATCAATCATCTTGTCTATATGATGTAATGTCAATAAAAATGTTCTCCATCCAGTTTTATAATCCAGAGCATGCTGAATTGTGAAGATACAGGGCTTTATCATTTGTGTCTACTGCTGTTAGCTTATAACTATTATCGCTTATGGCTTCGCTCTGTCATATAGCTATAGATATTTGTTCATCTCACTAAATAGTAAGCTTTTTCATGTAAATAAAAATGTTATAGTAATTCATGTACTTACTGCCCAGTTCAAAGTAGGTGTCAATGAATTCTTACGTAGTGAATGAATAAATATCAGGCATGTAGCAATCTTAACTAAATTCACTCAGTTGACATATTCAGGTGCTTTTATCAGCACGTTATGTTGTGAATTTTTGGATTTTATTACTATGTGAACCTTCTTCAATAATTATAAATATTTTATACAATAAGTTTAGAATACTCCTATAGTACTATCAGGTATTACATTTTAATTAAGAAAACAGTGATTTGGAAGACAGAACAATTACAAATATGTTGAACTTTGTTATTTCCTCTGTAATGTCAAGAATTTTTCATTTTTTAGTCTCACACAAATTGCTCTTTATTTCTTCATTACAAAATAGTGATTTAGTCTACATTTTGTTTTGCTGTATCATGAAACTACTTAAATGAGTGATAGATATTAATATTTCATCTCACTTTCTCCAAATTTCCAAATGGTTAAGCAGAGCCTATCTTATTAAACATATATTTTGAGTGTATATGTACATATAAGTATTTAACACATACAAATTTATAGAATTATTTTTATTTTTCAGTGTGATGTATATTATAACTAAGTAGATGATATCTAGTAAAGTATTTATTAGTTTATATTAACAGTGATTAAATATACCACCACTTCTGATAATTTTGTGCAAGTTATGAATTCTGTTGGGTCTTTTTCTGAGCAAAATGTATATATAAACAAGGTCTTATTTAGAAAATGCTTAAGGTTGATTCAGCAGTAAGTCACAGTTGTACCATTATAATTGGAGATCTATGAGACACAGGCAAGCTTTCTGTTTTTATGGAGTATAATGCCAGCTTGCTTATTAATTTCCTCATTTTTACATCTACTTCTTCACTGAACCCCCTGTGCCTCAGGTATTATGCTAGGTACTAGGGTTACAAAATGAATTAGGTTGGCCTTTACCTCAGGAAATAATCAAATCGTGGTTCAAGCTGCTGACTCTCTGAGAGCTCAGGTGAATCAATAACAGCCTGTACATAAAAGTAGACTTTCTTCAGAGTTTGAAACATCTTGTGAAGATCTTTATAAAGGAAGATGGAGATAAATCTAACAAGGTTGAGCTCCATCCCAAACCTCAGTGACAAACTATCTATAAATGTTCTGACGTCTTTGTTTATCACTATTAATCATGGTGACTGTATCCTGAGCAGCTCAAGAGGAAGCAGAGTTTCATTTCTATGCATGTGTGATTCGTGAGTCTGGTTTTTTTCACAGGAGTTTAGTACAACCTAGTGAAGGCAATTGAGTTAGTAGCTGACTTGGGCTGGAATGTGTGAACAGGGCACAGAGCTTTCCATAGGAATGATCTAACACAAGTGCAGAGAATCTGGGTATGGTATACTAGCCGCCACTTGAGGGGAAAGGGAATACAATAAACCATCTCTTCTCTCTGCCCAGGGCTTGCTTCTGTAATGCTTCAAAAGAAAATGATTTCTATCACAAAGATGAATGTCAGGTTTTACTCGTAATAGATTTTTGTTTATACTGTCTTGTGAAGATCCAGCATCTAAGACATATTAAACTCTTTGATAGCATTTCTTTTATTAATCTATTATCTCATATGTGTTCAAGAAAAAAAAATATAATTAAATGAGTTTTGATAATTCTATAGTAATTATAACACTGTAAGACAAAATCCTTACAGCTAGAGAACTTGAAAACTGATTTTAACTAATGTCTAAGGGTTTGGCTGGCTCATATTTAATCGGCCATGAAGATTCATGTTTGAAAGTAAAAGTACCTTGTAAAATATTACAAAAAGCAAATTCAAGGGAGAGCCAAGGAAATCATAGTTTTGTAAAACTTCATTAAAATATTCAATTTGCTAAATGAACTTATAGCAATCTGTTACACTTAAAAATATATTAGTAATAATGTATCAATGACATTTAGCAGGTTGTAAATATTTTGTAAATGTTTTCATAAAGTGATGGCATAAGAATGTTAGTTGTCTTATTGAATTAGTAAGTTATATGCAAATGTAAATGGCTTTGTTTTGAATTAAAAGATTGATGGAAAAAAAACCAACTTTATCTGATAAAGAATCTTTTACTTGTTACAAGAGCCTGCCAGCCATAACTGCTCAGGACCTTAAAGTTCACCTACTTAAAGTATCAATTATCTCATGAGAATAAATACCTATCTTTGCTTGGTTGTCTTAAAACATTTAGATTCAACTCATAGCATACTTTTTTTAATATGCCACACTTAAATATAAAGACTTGTGCTTTCTTATATAATTTTTTCACTGACTTCTTTGTAGGAAACAAAATTTAAAATCTGCTATTTCACAAAATTAGACCTTTTTAGAAATTTTACAAAAAGTATCAGAAAATAGTTATTTTATCATTTAAATCTAACACATACATAGTATGTTCTGTTGATTTTATTTTCCCTATTAAACTAAATAAGAAATAAAACAGTTCATTCAGCAACTGAAGTGAGTTTAGGTCAGCTACCTGAGGAAACAATATTTCTGAATTTTCACTGTTTTCACACAAAAATGTCAATCTAAACCCTACTCTTTCATTTTATTATAATATTTACTTTCTTGCTATTATTTCTTGAGATCTAAATCTAGAGAAAATTCAGTGTCATGGTTTTCATTACTTTTTATTGCTCAGTGGTCCAGAATATGCATTTAAATGCTCTGAGCCTGACTTAGGCACAAAAACATCTAACTGACAGGTTTCTTCCAGATCAGAAAGTAAAGAGCTGAATAGAAAGTGAATACAAAGCATAAATTTAATAAGCTTATACCTATTAAAAATAATTTCAGGTAATTTAAATATAGTTGATTTGCTTTGGAATTTTGATCTATTGGTTTTGTCCTGTTTTTAATTTTTTTATTGTCTCAAAATTACATCCAGATTGCAGTTTTCTTTTCTTCACCTCCCCCTCTCCCAGTACCCCCACAGCACACCTCCACTCTTCCCTAGATGCATGCTCCTCTCTCACAGAAGAGCAGGCCTTCCAGGCACATCAAACAAATACAGCATAACAAGCTATACTATAAGACTAGGCACATACAATCACATTAAGGCTGGACAAGGCAACCCAGTAGGAACAGTATATCTGTATGTTTACAAGTGAGTTAAATGCCTCATACTGATGCAATTTTTTTCTAATAAAAGAAGATAAAGTGAATACAATGCATTAGATACTTATAAGTATGTGAGGAGTAGGAGTAGAGAGTCTGGTGCATACTGAGTCTAATGTAGAATGAGTCAGCAGGACATTATCAACAGAGGTACTTTTAATTTCCCTGTGGAAATGAACACAGAGAGAGAATTGCCCAGCCAGATGCTTCTAGGAACAATGAGGCTGTCAGCCCTTCTCAGAACACAAAGAGCTTTGGCCTCCTGCTTTCCTACTTAGTTTAACTACAGAGAGGTGGCATCTAAGAAGCCCTGGCAGGCCAAGCTGACTTTCCTCAGTAGATATGATCATTCAGTCACTTTCAGCGAAGTGGGCATTTGAAAGGTGTTTGTTTTCATAAGTCATTTGAATAAGTTATTTGAATCAAGAGCAGACAAATATTCACTAATCATCTTTCTGAAATTAAGATGCATGACAAGAAGAATGGTTTTAATAGAGACTCTATGATGGAGTATGACTGAAAATGTAGATTATGATTATCTATGTCTATAATAAACATACAGAAGTTTACTGTACTTGATATCTAAATGCTTAAATGTTATAACATCAACTTGTGTCTATTGCCTAGTACATAATCCCCATTAAGCCCATACTCTCATGATTCCTGGAGCAATCTGGAACACTCAGGGGCCCTTTTTATGCCATGGGATACTTTAAATGAATTATATCAGTAAGGGCAAAGATTTTATTCCCTTCCTTATAGTTACTTCCTATTGACATGGAGTAGCACAAAGCAAGGTCACAAGCTCTGCAGGTTTGCCCTGTAAGAGGAACTGTGGGAAAAACTAGTCACATTTTTCAAGGGACCAAATACATTCTTCATTTTCATGACAAGGTTTCCTAGAAATAAATCAGCATCGTGAGACAAGGCAACAAAGCCAAGTGCAACTAAAGATGAATGCATTGCCGCAATGGTGCAGAGGCATCGACCTTGCATCTGGACAAGATGGACTCGTTCCTGCCCTTCAGAGTGCCCCTTATTACAGTGACAAAACCCCCGGGGGTGTCTGTTTATGCCTTCCTGTTTCTGCTTCTGCATTGCTTCATAGACTCAGATGCTTACCTAAGTGAGGCCAGGTTATAAAATGCAACTGTAAGTTTGAACATTGGGGTGAAATGATAATGAAGAGTCATAATTTATGCCTCAGTGACCTTGCTTTGTTTTACTCCCCGTCAATAGGAAGTAACTCTAAGAAACTGAATCTAAGAAAAGTCAAATTGTTACTAAATACCAAGCCCAGCTTGAAACTTGTAGAGCTCAGATAGCCAACAGGGAGGAGAAAGGCAATTATCCATCTCTTTGCAGTACTGAATACCCAAGCAGATGATTTTAATGAAATTCTTGGTCTTGTATCTTCTAGTATGGTAGAACGACTAAAAAGAAAAGAAATATTGGTGAAAATGTACCTAAACTTAGTAATATGCTGCGGCTTGAGCTACTGCCATTAACTATTTCATAATTCAATTTCCACAAAATCCACAACATTTATTACCGATGTAAGAGAAAAATGAGTAAGATTGGCTTCTTTGAGCTTCCTGTTTCCAAAATCAGTTGATTTATGGCAAATTTAATTATATTTTGCTCTTGGTTATTTGGAAAAGATAAACACATCAGTTCTGTGATTTACCAACATTGAGAAATTCTGCAGAGTTTGAACCTAATACTGGGTTATAAATGGCGCAGAACATTACTCCTATTTTATAAAAGTTATTTCAAGGTCAATCTGCGATTGTGAAAATACCAGTTTTCCAAACTTCCCAAAGGTGTGCTAATAACCATGGTGAAATTTATGAACTGGTAGCCTGTAAAATATCTGGACATTTCAGTCTAAATTGGTCTTAGCTTGAGACAAAGATGTTTCTTGTGGACAATGCGTAGGTAGGGAGTCTCAGCACCTGTATGGAGCTATGTTAATGATTTTATAGCTACCTTAATCTTTAGATTGAGCTCTGAATTTAGTCATTTGAAAATAAATGCTCTCCAGGGAGGCCATCATCAGGAACTAACTGAGCAACTGTTTAAAACTGAAGGCTGTTTTCTGAGTTAATGATGCAACTTGCGGTATGGTCAATCTGAAATTTGAAGGATATTACTTATCTAACTGTTGATGTGTTTTAATGTGTAATAACCTGAGAAATAGGAATGTCCTAATGCATGAATTTACCTGAACTCACCAGGACAACAAGAAAAGTCACAAAGACATTAGAGTGTTAGATCAATTTTCCTACAAAATTAAATATATGACAGTTTTTTTTAAATTATTTTATATTGTCTAGTTGCATCTATCTTGCTGGAATGAATTCTATCTGATTACTTTCAAAATTAAAACTTTAACTCTGAGTGGCCTAAGTGATCTTAACAGTAAATACATAGAAACGCTATTGATGGGAATTTGTGTTTCTGATTATAAATTAGATTTTGGACTATTTCCACTGATCCAAAAATACTTTCCTGTATTGAATATCTTTTCTTATTCTAGACAAAATTCTTATGTTTTTGTTTTGTTATAATAGGAATCATAGAGGTGTCCATAAGTTTCTTTTGCAATTGTATCCTGCAATTTTATTTTTCTAATACTAACATAGGTACATGTTTTAAAAATTTCTTATGCTTTCTTTTCATTTTTAATGATAATTTAAATATATGTAAGTCAAGATAAATGAAAATAAGAAAAGATGAATATCATGGACATATGCTAAAGAGGGAATTTAGACTCTTACAAAGAGGAGAAAGTATTTGTACATCAAAATTTATAATATTGGTTAATCCCAAGAGGTAAGCAACATAGATAATAGAAACAAAAAATACCTTAACTGAAATGGGAAGACAGTTACTTTTTAAAACAGTACATACAAATACCTTATAGCTTTATAGAATAATACTAAACACTACTAATCATTAGTTGAATGAATATTAAATCTACAACAATATATAACCTCATACCTGTCAGGAAAGATAAAAGCTGTGTTAATGATATATAGAAACACAATTAAATGAACTTTTAAAAAAAGTAGTATAGCCATTATGAAATTTAATCTGCAAGGACCTCAAAATTTAACAGTATGGCCATATGCTTCAGAAAGTGTTATATGTTTTGGAATATATTAAAAACAAAAGTAATTTTCTCAAAGAGGTTGTCCAGGCTAGTTTTATGACACAACCAATATATGAGAGGAAGAGACTTCAATTGAGAAATTGTCTTAATAAGACTGGGCTGAAGGCAAACCTATGGAGAATTTTCTTGATGAGTTATTATTGTGTGAGGACCAAGTCCAGGGTTAAGAAAACACACTAAGCAAGCCAATAAGCAACATTCTTCCATGATCTCCCCATCATCTCCTGCTTCCAAATTTCTGCCCTATTTGAGTTCTTGCTTTGACCTCCATCAATAAACTATATGGAATATGTAAAGCCAAATAACCTCCCTGCCCTACACACACACACACACACACACACACACACACACACACACACACTGATGACTTGTTTTTGATAATGGATTTCACTACAACAGTAACTCTGAGACAGAGATATTCACATTGTTCACTGAAGCATCATTTATATAAGACACGGTTTGATTCTTCTATCAATGATGAGCAGATACAGACTTCTATATAGAGAAGAAAATATGATCCAGCTTTAAAAAGAATAGGTAACTCATTTGCAAAAAAACAGAGATGGACATAAAAACATGGCAAGCAAAATAAGCCAGTCATGTTCTTGACCATATATAGAATCTAAAACCTCAAACTAAGAAACAGAGACTAGAATGGTAGTTACCAAAACAGAGACTCAGTAGTATGTGGAATTGGCAAGAGGGACAATGTTTCAGGTAAACACAGCAACTTGGGCTCAGAAGTCTGTTCCTTAACATGCTTATTCTGGTAGTAATAATTCATTCTCTGCTTAAATATTGCTAAAATAATAAATATTACTGTTGGTCTTATCTGTGTTTTACCATTACCATATTTATTCTATTTATCATCTATTCATTCATCCCTTTTTAGTAAATTTGATGCAAGGAATTTATCAACTCTCAGATTTCATCATTACTTTGAAAAGTTACATTCATGGGAATAAAAATGAAGAGTGAATATTATATCCAATCTTTATGTAAGCTATAGTGTGACTTAGGGAGATTCTTGAGTTTCTGAGTTAAGGAACTTCCTTTTTTTTCTTCATTGGATATTTTATTTACATTTCAGATGCCATCCCCTTCCCCTATTTCCCCTCCCCAGAAAACCCCTATTTCATTCCCCCTTCTCCTTTTTGCTTTTATACTATTTTTCTTTAATGGTAAACAAAGGCTTTGTAAGTTTGATAATGCTCAATAACAAGATGCCCATACAATCAGAAGTGTAACCCAATACCCAACCTAGATATACCAACTACCTTTGACTGGTGGAGACACGCCAACATCCACCTCCATGTTCCCCCCCAAGTCTCTTGTCATCTAGCTCCTCCTCTCCTTACTCCTCCTCTTCCTCTCCTTACTCCTCCCACCTTAGCTCCTCCTACATATCACTCTTCCTGTTAAAATAAAACTTTTCTCTTAAAATACAATTAGAACATAACTATACCAATTTGGATCAGTAAGGTACAAGATAGAACTAATACCCAGTCCATCATTTTGTTGACTAACTAACCAGAACCTGTGTCATCCCTCCTAACTAAAAGACTTAGTTCTGAACCTGGCTTTTTTTCTTGGCTTTAGAATGAATGTCAGCTGAAAACCATCCTCTCAAATCTTTTCTCTCAAAGTAAATAGCCAGGATTGGCTATGAGACTATAAATCTTCAACCCTGTCAGAAATCCAGCTTGACTGAGTTAACTGAAATTATGGGAAGCTCAAAGCATAGCTTCTAAAAATTAGCCAAATTATAGAGACCACTGAACACCTGGACAGTCCCTATACTAGAAAATGTTGGAGCATCTGATCTTCAGCTTTCTGGCCCAGGATCATCTGACAGACGTAGTGATGCAGAATTATTAAGGGCTGATTGCTCTGTCTTGGCAGATATAATCAGTCGACTATTCTGCAAGTGTGTCCTTTTCTGGACAGTGATTTGTCTGTAGATGAAAAGAGGCAATTCTTGCCTAGGAGGATGGTGGGAGTACACCCTCATAGTAACTGGAGGAGGGAGGATAGGGATCAGTGGAAGTGGATAGCCTCGGTGCCTGAAAGTTTGGATTCCCTAGTGTTGGGGAATTTGAGATCAGGGAGGTGGGAATGGGAGGATGGTGGGAGCACACCTTCATAAAAACTCCCACAATTATATGGATTAGACATGACAGAGGCAGGCTGCCAGAAGACTAAATTCCAGAATTTAAACAAAAAATTATCTTGAAAGTAAAATTTGTTTTGAGAATTGTATACTGCAGAATACACAGCCTCGGTGTATCTACTCATCAAGTGAACTGAGCAGAAATGCTTGAACCTCTGATGTCCTGGAATTGCAGTTGGATGCAGTGAAGAGACAGCGTCAGAGGCTCATCAATTTACTCTTCCCTCTGCCCCTCTTCTAATATCTCAATGCCCATAATCAACTTGAAGAAGTTGATGAAGAATCGGTGCCCCTATTCCCTGGGCTTGGGGACTGAGGTGGTTAATATTGGGCTGTCTTTCTAGGAACTTCTGTTATGCAGTGTTTATGAATAGATAATGTCTTCCTTTTTTTTTTTCTTTATTCACTTGAGATCTGAATCATCTATCTATGCAGAGTTTCCAGGAATTTGAAATTTCTTCCTTCATATAATGCATAGAATATGTCACAAATATTTACCCATCTATTTTAATTCTAATTTATTGTTACATACTGATCAGCTGTGCATATTTAAGAGTTGTCTGTTTCCTTAAATACACCAACCAACCGAGTGTAGCATTAAAATAAAAGTTACAAGGAACTTGATTTGTCCTCCTTGTTATCACTTCTATCATAGGCAGTGGTTGGGAAAGAAGGAAGAAAAAAGAAGGTTTAGGCTTAGTGCAGTGATTGGAATAGGAAGCCAGGTAAAAATCTTCAAAGATATGGAATTCTAAGAAAGGCAGAGCTTCCTGTCTGAAATTACTTCTTTGTTCTAGCCTAAAGGATGAGGGGGGGATGGCATAGGGGGCTTCTAGGGAGGAAAAATTGGGAAAAGGGATGGTGCCTGAAATGTAAATAAATAAAATATCCAATAAAAAATAAAGGCAGAGCTTGTGGGGTATTTTGTATGATGGGATATTCATGTAGGGCCCCCGAAGGTCCAGATGTGAAAGCAAAACACTGGTGTTTGGGTATGGTGCTCCATACTTAGCTGCAAATTGCTTTCTGTCACCTGAGTTGGAAGTAATCCGAAACCAGGCATGAAGGATTAAAGCAAAATGCTTTGGATGTATATTTGACTTCTGAAAGTTGGAAGTTTTTTCTTCTCCTATGGCCCATAATAGCACTTGCCTCTCTTCACAAGATGCAGAATTAAAGAGTTCCTGTGATAATTCATTTGAAAAAGTCAGAGAACTGAATGCATTCACTGTCAAGTCATCTTGTTAGGTTTTACAGGACAGCAGAATAAAGTTAAATTCTAGCACTTTTCATCTAGAGAATAAAACTGCAAAGACTTTCAGGAACATTTAGTCCTAGACTGTCATTTGATAGAAAAGAAAGATGAGATCTGCGGAAAGGAATTAACAGTCCTTATATTCATTCCTTTATCCTTTGCCTTTAATCTTGGGCCCTAACTATTCAGACAGTATCATAGTTCATGAACAAAAAAACATTAAGAATTATCCTGTCTGTCCTGGAACACAATGCTTAAGTGACCAAAGGCTGATGCTGTAGCCAAGCAGGTGTCACATCAAATAGTCATTGTAGTGGTGAATTTCAGCTTGAAAACTGCCTTCATACTCTTGGTAATTCACACCACATGCCTATGATTTAATGGGTTTTTTTTTCTATCAGCTTCTCAGCTTCCTCTAGAACTTTCCATTTTGAGATACCATATTTCTGGGAAAGAATGTCACTCTCCAATATAATTGGAAGCTTGAACCTTCCCTAATGAGCATTGCATGATATATTTCAAACTTTTCTAAGGCATCAGTCATTTGGAGGGGCCGTTTAGAAGAATCACTTTGTTAATACTTTTTAGCTCGTTACTACAACTCCATGAGGTCCACTTATTTCCTCCAATGTACTAATGAGAAGACTGGGGCTTAAAGGTGGGATGTAACCTTCCATGTTTAGAAAAGACTTGTAGAACTCAGCTGCCTTTAGAAAATCATGTCTTTGTTCTACGATCACCCAGATTTAATTCTGTATGATTAGAATGAGACTATTTTTCTTGCCTGGCCCAGGTTTCCTACTACTGAACAAACTGAATGACCCTACCTGGGTTATCGGAATCTTATGAAGGAGCTTGGTATGGATTCTAGCAGACCATCTCTCCCTTTTAGACTCACTTGGCTGTAAGAAATGTACAAGTTGGGGGTGTACCAGATTATCTTCTCTACTCTATGATGCATGGAGAAAACAGATTCAAAAAAAGAAACATGAAAAACAAACTACTTCTGTTTAATGAAGAGGCCAGAAAGATGTCACTGACTAAGAGCATTCAATCACATGGTTGAGTTCACCACCTCTCCAACCTCGGGCCTCTGAATAAAATGGTTCATCCACACACAAAAGAGAAGCAAGGAATAGATAAGAAATAGAGGAAAGAGGAAGAAATGACAAGTAACCTAGATAACAGCATTTGAAATCTGAGTGAAATTTTTATTTCTACCCAAGGATATAATAAATCACAAAGCTACAAAACTTAGTTTCTCACAGTGTCTCTTAGTATTTCATTCAAAGTTTAATGTTAGAGTCCTATGGGGACAAAAGCTAATATCTTACAAAGGCTGACTGTACTTTGTAGGACATAGCTGACTGTAAAATTGCGTCTGGTTTTTCTCTCTCATTTCCTCATATTTCTGTGCCCCAAACATGCCAAACTCACTCCTGCATCAGATGCTTCATTTCTCTTTTGCATGAGATACCACTTTGTAGGCATTCTCCAGGCTCATTTCCATATCCCCAGGATGCCTTCATTTACCCATATGAAGTATTTTTATTAATACTGGCAAGTTTAGTTTAGCTTATGGGACCAAACATAAATGTAAATTCTCAACTTGTATTTCAAGTTAAAACTTTTTTGAATGGGAGGAAAGGCTGACCAGTATCTCTGATCAATACTGTACTGGCAAATCAGTTTCCACATTTTGGTCCGGATCTGGACTCTGTAGAACCAGCAACGACCTACTCAGGAAACTCCATTCAGGCTTTCTTACCTACATAGGACTCTCTTAAAATAGTTTTAAAGATTTTATTTTTAAAATTATATCTATTTATTTTATGTGCATGAGTCTTTTGCCTTCATGTATGTAAGTACCTCATGTGTCTTCCTGATGTTCATGGAGCACAAGTGAGTACATCAAATCCCTTAGCACTAAAATTGCAGATGGTTGCCAGACACCATTTGGGTGTTGGGGACCAAACCAAGTCCACTGCAAGAACAGCAGATACTCTTACTCAGAGCCAGATAATCTTACTTCAGCCTCTGTTTTTATTTTTCATAGTGTGTATTTTGTAGGTTTGTGTTGATATATGGTTCATACAAGTAGAGTGTCCATGAAGCAGAGACGAGAATATCAGTTGAGAGATTGCAGGCAGCTTAACTTTGGTGCTGGGAATTGATCTCCCACCTCTATAAGAGCAGTATGCTCTCTTAACTGTTGATCCTTCTCTCAAGCCCCTCATAATCATTTATCAAAGGTAGAATTTTTTAAGGTAAAACTTAACTTTGGAACTATTACATAATTGATGATAATGCATATTTGAATTGGACTTTTTTTTCCTGAAAGAAAATTGTGATTCAATTAAGTTTTGCAAACACTTCATTAGATCTTAAAATGACCTTACTTAAATATTGAACATCTTGAGGATATTGAGATGGCAATTTCCCTATGATTAAAAATGTTCTCTCCATTCTTAAAACTTTAATTTTTATCATTATCCTGGAAGTCACTTCACTCTGTAGGAAACAGCTCAAAGTTTATGAATACTTTCCTTGGCAAAGCTCATGTGGATCACTCTGTTTAATCAGTGCTCATAATTGTCAGTGTTCTTCATTAGGTGAAGGTATTCTAAGAAGAAAGCATCAGTTTCCCCTAAAGTCTATCAAGGCAAAGTGTACATAGAAGTGACAAAGATATGTGGGTTTATTTAGAAATCAAATCTATACTTTCATTGTGACTCAAATGCAATGCCATTTTATAACATTGGTGATGATCAATGTCTTCTCAGCCTAGGGAAGGTTTGGAGAAGAGAATGATATAAATAAATAGGCATTTTTCATTTTTGCCTCAGCTTTGCCTGGATGATTTGGAGGAAGTCAGGTTTTCTTATATTTTACTTTGCTTAATAATAGTTCTGTACTTCATCTTACTTTGCTAACACCTCTGTACAATCTCTGTACTGCTCAGAATGTTGATGCAATCCAGAATCATCAGTGTACTCCTTGAGTGGCTAGGCATTAGTCAATCCCTCCATGAGAGGGCAGGTGTTGAAGGCTTTTCAATGTCAAGGCCAAAAAAGCTTCCACAACCTCCTTTCCATTTCTTTCAATCCCTTGAGAACCTCTTAACAATCAGGGAAGGTTTGCTTACACAGTAAGATATGGCACTATAAACATAGCTACCTTAAGAGAGCCACCTTTTAAGATTAAATTAAAGCTAAAGCATTCATGACTAATAAGGTCTGTATCCTTCAGAAGGAACAGTATATTTACCTGATCAGGGTGACCTGAGTCTATTTCTATTAACAGTGAACCCCAGCTACAGTTCTAAAAAAAGCACTAATTATTTCTTTGTCTGTGTGTGTGTGTGTGTGTGTGTGTGTGTGTGTGTGTTGTTAAAAGTCTGTCAAGAAAATTAAGCATCTTCTTCTCATGGATCATTTGACTTAGATCAAACTATTAAATGGAAAAATAGACAACAAAGTCATGTTTACATTATAAGGAAGGAAGAACATGAAGTGGGAGCCACCATGAAGCAGCGTTGCTGGCTTACTTTCACAGTAAAAATGAGCCTTGAACTGAGACTCTGAGAGAGTTCTTTGAACTCTAGAAATCTGACATGTTAACCTCCGATTTTTTTTAAAGCTCATTTTCTTTGTTTTAGCTCAGAGATAATAACATTCACTTGGTTACTTTATAGGCTTGATTGTCATCATTCCATTACTATATGAGAAAGCATTTGAAATACTAAAAATTACTGAAGAATAGAAACGTTGCTTCGACCAGAAAGCAATGGATTCATTAGTATTACTGTAGCAACATCCCAAGTGAAGAAGGTAGGTAACCTGTTCTCGTTTTTTCTGTCCACAGGACCTCTGGGTAAAAAGCCTAATGATGTTTGCTGGAAGGAAGATATCTTGTCTCCAAAATGCCCATAGCAGAAGTCCCTTGATAAGAATAAACTCCTGTAAATAGAACACTACCTTTCTGAGACACAGGTCCCTGCAGATTTCTACCAAGAGTACAGCTCTCCAGGGATAAGGAAACAAAACTATTATACTGAACCTCCCACAGCATCAGCAACCTTGCAACCATCACTTAGAAGCCTCATCTATTCTGGCCAGGGCTTGGAAGAGTCTCAGAGTTCAAACTCTTTTTTTCATTTCTTCTGAGTCATTAGACCAAGTTTTTCCTTAAAGTTACACAGCTTGATGGCATTTTTAAAAAATTTTGATTTGATTTGATTTGATATTCTCCCAGTAGTAAGATTGCTTACAACATTGCTGAAAGAGTCCTTGACTGTCATCTATGCTCATAATGATTTTAAATTTTTACATAAATAGCTTTTCAGATAAATGGAAATTTGTTTCAGAGTTCTAGATATGCTCCATTTAGAGATCCTCTAAGAAAAGACTGTCACCTTTGTAGATCTTCTTTCTCATGCATCTTACAGAAATTCTGTGCATTTTCTGCATGTAACAGATGCAATTAGTTATTCAGATTATTTTCTTTTAATTTCTGCAAATTTATGAGTGGACAAGAGCACACTTGCCACGATGCAGATAAGGAATTCTCAGGTCAGCTCTGTGAAGGCTATTTACTCTTTTATCTTCATGTGTGTTCCAAAACTCAGTTCAAGCTCACTAAGCAAGAACTATCTCACCAGTCCACTGCAGATTATTAGACTATTTCTACATTTACATTTTGCCTATAAAATAAAGTAGAAACATTAAACATACAATCACTGCTTTAAAGTAAACATTAGAGTTCTATTTTATTGACCAAAAATGAAAGGAATCTTTAATGAGCCAGCTAATAACTTGGAGTAAAGGAGTTTAATAAACTGAAACAGAAAAAAATAACATTAGGAAGACTATTTTAGCAAGCAATAAAAATACAAGTTAGTATGACTATTTGGTACTTTAAGAGAAATGTAAGGATTGTTGTATTTAGCACTTCATGGTAAATCTCATGTGCTATGAACCATCCTAATTGCATCTCAAAAAATATTGAAGTGTATGTATATCACTGTGAGTATATGCCACCATGTTTGTCCGAGGAGACTAGAAGAGAAAGTCAGATCTTCGGGAGCTGAAGTTACAGTTGTGAGTGGCCGAGTGGCCATGTGGATGCTCGGAATAAAACCCAGGTCATCTGGAAAAGTAGCCTCTGCTCTTAAACTTTGAACAATCTTTCCAGCCCCATTATGCTAATCTCTTACCTGCATTAATTTATTTAGTCTTGACAACTATCTGAGGGTACAGATGAGGAATTGTGGCAATAAGCAGTTATTGATACAAATCAACATCCTCAATAAAATAACAGTCAAAGGGTTAAAAAACAGCCTTATTTGTATGTGGTAAAGGTTCAAAACATAGTTGTGTTACTAGTAATTTCCTTTCTGTTTTAAGCTTTGTAGTTGTTTATGAATGGAATGTTTCTGTGTAGGTGAATTTTAATCCAGCAGCATAGCTTCTCTAGGAAGTGATCACATCCAAAGACTTTCTAGTTCTGTGTTATTTGGCTGGAATGACACAATTTTAATCTTCAGGCTGCAATACAGACATGCCCCTAGTACACAGCTTTAATCCCAAACAATGAGAGTAAAGTTACTTTGTAGAAGGAAGTAGCCATGTTTGAAAGTGATATCTAATTGAGAGACAGACAAAGTGATGAATCAGAGAAAGATTTGACAGAATGAGTAAGAAATGGGATACACTTAACTCTCATGAGAACACCACAGGAGAAAGGAGACTTGAGAGAGCAGGGGAGACTGAGAGGGAGACAGACAGAGGCAGAGACAGAGACACAAAGAGAGACACAGAGAGAGAACTGAGGAGGATAAGTCAGTAGTTTTATTGGGACAGTTTTATAGAAAAAAAAAATCACAGGTAAAGACAGACCAAGTAAGAGAATAAGGAGCCAGGAGATTAGAACATATTTTAAACAATTCAGTTAGAAGCTGAGAGAAGACAGTTTGAATCAGTCAGCTTGGAGAGGAGTTTCAGTTAGAACAACTGAATTGTCCCAGCCAGCCAGAGCTCAGAAAACAATAAAAAGAGTGAGCTCATTCAACAGTAAGCCTCCAAAATGACAATTTTATCTGGAAAATAAAAGTTATATTTATACTTCTACATAGGTATCAGTATGAAGAGTCAGTAGGAAACTTCAGTAGAAATTCACTTTTATGATTCACTACCACACTTTCAAAGTCTTCGGTCCATGTCATCATATTCATATGTGGACAGAGGTCAGAAATACATAGAATATGGTCAGTGGTCAGTTGTTCGCTAGCCATATCCTGATCAGAAAGTCTCTATGGTGCTCTTGGTCATGGTAGTACTCTAGTCTGATGCTGATATGGCATACTGGTTTCATTCTAGCCTGATGTGATCAGAACGTCATGGGGTCCTGTCATGTAAGGTTTGATAACCTCACCTCCCTGATGGCTCAGTCCTCAGCTTGTTGATGCAAAGGAAACAAACATTCTTACAAACAAAGTCCATGGAAATCTATCCAGTAACCAAAGATGAAGACATAGTTCTTGAAGCCTATAATGTCTGAGAATATATGTGAAAGTGATCACTCAAAAAAGAAAAACAGAAAGTGAAGAAGTCAGGTTAGACAGAGTCAGAGCCTAGGCTATGGGTCACAACCATAACCATGGCATTGGAACCCTAAAGCCACAAGCAGCAGCTGACACATAGATGGTTTTTTCCTTTGCTCTACTCTGCATTGAAACCTGGCCATTGAAGAATGATAAGCTAAACTTTTAAGATATTGATATAGTCAGTAACTGATGAATTATTCAATCCATGGGATCTTTGATGTCTCATTTGTTCCTTTAGGTATTTTTATCACAGAGGAAAGGACTTTTAGCAGCAGAATGTTCAAACTTAGTTTTGGAGCAATAGTTGTTTAGGTTCTCACCTTAGGCAAGAATCAATTATTCCTGTTCTGTGTTGGATGACCTAAGGGACCTTACAGCACTCCTCACAGAGCATTTTACAAGTCAAGTTCCTCAGAGAACAGAATGGAGCTGGGTACTTTAGAACTTGTGGCCCAATTAAAGGACTGAAACTGGCAGCTCCAAGTGCAACATCTGCTCCGTATACTTCTTTTACCTCCCCTTCTCCATCAGTGGTCTTACATCCTTCTCTTACAGTAAATCATCCAGTAGAAATCTGACCATGTTAGGTTGGTGCAGAAGACAAATCCTCCCCACCTTGTGATAACCTTTGAGTCATTCATGTATGCAAATATGTAATATACTTCATGGGTGGGGAGATGGCTCAGTTGTTAAAGTGTGTGTTTCTTCACAAGCTTCATGAACCAAGTTCAGATATCCAGCATTCACAAACAGAACCAGCCACAGTGGTATGCATCTGAAATCTCAGCCCTGTGGAGGCAAAGAAAAGAATATCATGTGGTCTTTCTGGCCCACAGGTCTAGCCAGTCTATGGACTCTAGGACTCTAGGTTGAGAGGCCTAAACTTAAAAAGCAAATAAGATGGAAAGCAAGAAGGAAGACAACTAACATTGAACTTTGGCCTTCACATGCAATATATATACATACACACAGACACATAGACACAGAGACAGATAAACAGACACACAGATAGACACACACACACACATACAGCAAGCATCAAAGGCTTTTTAGCCTTTAACAAATAAAATTGTATCTATTTCCTAATATTTTGTAGCACCAGAATTTACACATAAGTTGCTTATATATTTTTGGTTAATTTTTATAGGGTATTTATGAGCCAATCAATTTATGACTTTACAATCAAATTTTAAAATTATATTGTTATTCTATGTATATTCAAGGTATAAAAGATTTAATAATTAATGTTGAGTAGTGCTTACCATCATTGACTAATGGGTCATCACTTCCCCGGGGCTCTGTCTCGTATGAGAAAAACCATCAAAAGCAATGACAATCCTAAGTGATTCAAACTAAAACATATTTTGTCCACATCAATGACATTGCTGATTTCTTAGCACAACCATAAACTTGATTTCCAGCCACTTCCTACTAGACTTGCAAAACAAAATGTTTCCTAGAACGATTTAAGCTTTCCTGCTAAAGCCATTTTTGGTTTCTTTGGAAGGATCAGAAATGCATTTATTATTAACTAGCCTCCATAGCTCAAGGGATAAGCCTGCAGAGATTAGAACTCAGCTGGTCAGGAGAACAATAAATAATAAATAACAACAATAATATTTCACGTTTCTCCAACCCCCTCTAGCTGTGGAAATCAGAGTATTCTCCAGTCATTAATTAAGCTTCACAAGGTTCCAGCAACAGAAGTAAATAATGCCTTCCAGATGAGACTAGTGAGGAAGGTAAGTACCCAGGTGAAGGTTGTGCAAAAGTTAATGACACAGAAACTGAACCACTCCCAATGCTTTTATTCATCATCCAAAGTCCTTTTGCTAATTTTGCTAACTTCTGCTTCTATATTTATTATGTTTTACAAATATTAAGATTCATACTTTGTAGAAAAAAATTTCCAAGTCCATCTTGTTCACTTTTCATTACATGTCGGGTGTGCTGTGTGCCAATTTCCATGGCTTTTGAAATGTATACTGTGAGTTTTCTCTGTATTATCCATAGTTGGCTGTGAACTAAGAAGGAAAGGAATCTAAGTCCAGAAAAACGTAGTGTTTAAGCAGTTGGGAAGGCATCAATATGAATATGAACTAATTACATTAAAATTTGAAAAACTTTCCTGAGTTGCGGATTGTACATCTGTCATGCCAACATGTAAAAGCTGGAGGCAAGAGTATAGGGCTTCAAGGTCATCATTGATTACCATCACAGGGGTCTACAAAGTCAAGTAAAAAGTCAGGAAAATTTTAGTGGTCTAAATTCTCAAGTGCCCAAAATATAGCCTGACAGCACACATATCATATGCTACAGGCATTACATGTACTAGTGTAGGTACTAATGATTACAGTGAAATATTTTAATCAATTTGTTTATAGATATCAGAATATCACTTTCGCAAGTTAGAGAGACATTTGGTTTAATTGTTATTCAAAACAAATTGTATATGGTTCTGTGTTGTTATCATTAAACAGTATGCTTAAAACAGGACTGTTTTTAGGATTTGAGAAGTACAGACATTCTGTGTATTGCCCTTTGTTAATATTATATGATGCCAAATGAGCTTATGCATAGATCAACAATGCCCAAACCTGTCAGTTTAACGGTAAAATACTAGATGTTTCAGAGATTTGGCGCTTGTGTAAGATAGCTAGCTCTTCTAGAAGATCATGGCTGTTGGTGCCACTTCCTTTATCTCTGATGCTGCTGGGAGACCCATATCTGGGTTACCTGCTGCTCCTTAGACATGTTCTCATCCTGAACAAGTGTATGTGAGATGATTAAACAGGAAATGCCTGCAGTAGGTGAGTCACAGTTTGGGTCAGGCTAGCCCCCTTTCTGAGAATTAACGGCCTCTGAATTTGTCAAGATAGAACATTGTGATCATATATGAAGAAAAGTTTTATCTTTTAAGTGTATCCTCTGCAGTCAAATTAAAATCCAACAGCTCGAATAACACTGATAGTGTGTGTTATTGCCAGTAGAGGCAGAAGGATATAAAGTCATCTAGGGGAGTATGTTTGAGAATTGGGGGGTAAAATAGATTTGTAGAGTCAGAACTGAGGCAATTCAAGCCAGGATTCACATGTCTTCACTAAATACTTAACCACTCTGCTAAAGACAGACCTTTGAGTTCCAGAGGGGAAAAACATGTTGCTTTTTTTCTAATTGTTAAAAAAAACCCTAGAAATTAATATAAATTAAAACAAGAGCTATCTTAACATATTTGTTTGTTTGGTATTCAGTTTATTATCTTTTGCTACATGGGGGTGTGAGCCCAGGTCCTCTCACATGCTAGTTTAATACTTCAGCCCTGAGCTACATCTCAGACCTTTTCCTATTTTATATATTTTAAGGCGACTTCTGATTAAGTTACTCAGGCTGACCTTGAAATCATTCTTTAGCCGAGGGGAAATCTTCATTTTAAAATCCTATCTTAACCGGCATTACCAGCCAAGGTGCTACCTGTCTAGGCCTTAGTTTTTCAAAGATTTAACAGGAGGCAGGAGAGCTGAATTCTTGTGGTCTCATTTTCTTTTCTAGTATTGGCAAATTCAACAGAAAGTTCTCTCTCACTTTCCCCCATTTTTAACAAGAACACTCAGAAGTACCTTCAACAATGTCTTTATACACAAACAGGAGCATCTCACAGCTCAAGCAATTATTGTCCAACCCGATGAGGAGAACTAGAATAACAAAATAAAATACTTGTCACACAAGTTTGTGAATGGATATATAATTACATTTCATATTTCTTAAAGAATGTCATATAATTTCCTAAATGGAGTTTGGCACATCTACTATATCTCAGAACAGAATTCTCAAATGCTGTAGAGATTGCTGAATGCAAGTTTTCAAGTCCGTTCAGCTTAAGCAGGAAAGGAGAGGTCAAGAAGTATAGATATTTTGTGTATTGCCCTTTGTTAATATTATATGATGCCAAATGAGCTTGTGCATAGATCAACAATGCCCAAACCTGTCAGATCTTATCATCTCTTATCACAGATCTTACTTAGACTCCATTTTGACACATATTTAGTGAAGTTTTGAAAAGAAAACCACTCATGGACTCAGAAGGCTTTGGCTCACATAATGTCACATGTAATTTAAACTGGTGAGCTGCTCTATTATTGTTGAAAATTAAGAAACTTTGAAAGTCAAACACATTTTTAATGAGAATAACTGAATTTAAGACATGCAGTGTGATAAACTGCAGACACATATAACAATACATAATGCAGTCAATCATCTATTAGTTCACAGAGTTAGCTGTGTGTGTGTGTGTGTGTGTGTGTGTGTGTGTGTGTGTGTTTGCCAGACTGCTGAAAACACTTAAGCTCTAATGTCTCAGCCAATTCAACAAACATACAGTGCAATATTGCTAACATGGCCACCAGGCTATGCACTGCCTCCTCAGAGCTTATTCATCTCATTACTGAACATTTATACCCCTTGATCCGCTTCTCCTCATTTCCACAGCTCATAGCCTCTGGCAAACACTATTCTACTCCGCTTCTATGGCTTCAAGTTGTTTATATTCATCATTATATAAGTAAAATAATATAGTATTTGCCTTTCTGTATCTAACTTGTACAACCGATCAGGCTGTCCTTCAGGCTTATTCATGTTGTAGCAAATAACAAGCTTGTTCTTTTTATGGTTGAATAATTCTATCTATCTATCTATCTATCTATCTATCTATCTATCTATCTATCTATCTATCTATCTATCTATCTATCATCTATCTATCTATCTATCTATCATCTATCTATCATCTATCTATCTATCTATCTATCTATCTATCTATCTATCTATCTATCTATCATCTATCTATCATATACCTATTTATCTATTATCTACCTATCTACTTATCTATGTTTTAATCTATTCTCTCTTCCTCTGTGGGGTTATGTCATGGATATTACAAGCTTTTGGGCTAATATCCACTTATCAGTGAGTGTATTCCACGTGTGTTCTTTTGTGTCTGGGTTACTTCACTCAGGATGATATTTTCTAGTTCCATCCATTTGTCCCTTAGTTTTTTTGAAGTGTTATTTGTTTTTTAATTACTGAGTAGTACTCCATTGTGTAAATCTACCATATTTTCTGTGCCCTTCCCCCAGGCCTGAGCAGGCCTGTCATTTACCACAATAGAGGACCTAGAAGGAGGCATTGCCTTGCCAGTCTTGGCACCCTGCAGTCTGCTACAGAGCTAAGAAGAATGGACTGCCTGCTGAGCTAGCCTTAACACCTTCCAGACTACTATCTCCTCACTTAGCCCCTGGGCTGAACCGAGAAGAGACTCGGGTCAGGGCTTCTCCTTTATATGTAAAAGCAAATTATTAAACTTCGGTTGTTGATCAGAATACTTTGTCTTGGCCCCACGTTTCTCTCACCCTCCTTTCCATTAATTCCCAGGCTTCATCTCAGGAGAACCCGGTAACCTATAGCTGCAGGCAGCTACAATTTTCTATATAATTCTTCTGTTGAGGGATATCTCGTTTGTTTCCAGCTTCTGGCTATTATAAATAAAGCTGTTACAAACATAGTGGAGCATGTGTCCTTGTTGTATGGAGCACTTTTTCTATATATGCCCAGGAATGGTATAGCTGGGTCCTCAGGTCGGATTATTTCCAATTTTATTTGTAACCACCAGATTGATATTCAAAGCTGTTCTACCAGCTTGCAGCCCAGCAGCAATGGAGGAGTGTTCCTCTTTCATCACATCCTTGCCAGCATCTGCTGTCACCTATGTTTTTGATCTTCGCCATTCTGATTGGTGTAAGGTGGAATCTCAGGGTTGTTTTGATTTGCATTTCCCTGATGAGTAAAGATCTTGAACATTTCTTAAGGTGCTTCTTGGCCATTTTTTGAGTTTCCTCAGTTGAGAATTCTTTTTTTTTTTTCTGTATCCCATTTTTAAATAGTGTTATTTGGTTCTCTAGAGTCTAACTTCTTGAGTTCTTTATATATTTTGAACACTAGCTCTCTATCAGAGGTAGTGTTGGTAAAGATCTTTTCCCAATCTGTAGGCTGCAGTTTTGTCTTATTGACAATGTCCTTGGCCGGCCTTAAAGAAGCTTTTCTATTTTATAAGGTCTCACTTATCTAGTTGATCTTAGAGCCTGAGTCATTGGTGTTCTGTTCAGGAAATTTTCACCTGTGCCCATGTGTTTGAGGCTTTTCCCCAAATTCTCTTCTATTAGATTCTGTGTATCTGGTTTTATATGGAGGTCCTTGATCCACTTGAATTTGAACTTTGTACAAGGAGATAAGAATGGATCAATTTGCATTCTTCTACATGCTGGTTGAACCAGCACTATTTGTTGAAAATACTATCTTTTCTCTACTGGATGGTTTTAGCTCCTTTGTCAAAGATCAAGTGACCATAGGTGTGTGGGTTCATTTCTGGGTCTTCATTTCTATTCCATTGATCTTCCTGCCTGTCTCTGTACCAATACAATGCAGTTTTAGTCACTATTGCTCTGTAGTACAGCTTGAGATTAGGGATGTTGATTCCCCCAGAAGTTCTTTTACTGTTGAGAATAGTTTTCACTATCCTGGGTTTTTTGTTATTTGAAATGAATATGAGAATTGCTATTTCTAGCTCTATGGAGGATTGAGTTGGAATTTTGGTGGAAATCACATTGAATCTTGCTTTTGGTAAGATGGCCATTTTAACCATATTAATCCTGCCAATCCATGAGCATAGGAGGATCTTCCCAGCTTCTGAGGATTTCTTCAGTTTCCTTTTTTCAGGAACTTGAAGTTCTTTTTTTTTTTTTTTTTTTTTTTTGATCTTGAAGTTCTTATCACAGATATCTTACATTTTGTTGGTTAGAGTCACACCAAGATATTTTATATTATTTGTGACTATTGTGAAGGGTGTCATTTCCCTAATTTCTTTCTCAGTCCATTTTTCCTTTAAATAGAGGAAGGCGACTGATTCCTTAGAGTTAATTTTATATTCAGCCAGTTTGCTGAAGTTGTTTATCAGCTGTAACAGCTCTCTGGTATAATTTTTGTGGCCTCTTATTTATACTATCACATCATCTGCAAATAATGATATTTTGATTTCTTCCTTTCCAATTTGTATCCCTTTGACCTTCTTCTGCTGTCTAGTTCTGGCTAGAACTTCAAGTACTTTATTAAATAGGAGAGAGTGGGCAGCCTTGTCTTGTCTCTGATTTTAATGAGATTGTTTTGAGTTTCCATTTAGTTTGTTGTAGGCCATTGGTTTGCTGTATATTGTTTTCATTATGTTTAGGTAGGACCTTGAATTTCTGATCTCTGCAATACTTCTAATAAGAAGGGCTATTGTATTTTGTCAAAGGCTTTTTCAGCTCTAATGAGATAATAATGTGTTTTTTTTTTCTTTGAGTTTGTTTATATAGTGGATTACATTGATGGATTGCCACATATTGAACTATCCCTGCATTCCTGGGAGGAATTTCTTTTCTGGTCCCATTTGTTTGGTGTTGTAGAGGCTTCTCGTATTTTTACGGGTGTCTCTTTCTTTAGGTTAGAGAAGTTTTCTATAATTTTGTTGAAGATGTGTGTTGGCCCTTTGAATTGGGAGTCTTCACTCTCTTCTATACCTATGATTCTTAGGTTTGGTCTTTTCATTGTGTCCTGAATTTCTTGAATGTTTTGAGTTAGGAACTTTTTGCTGTTTGTATTTCCTTTGGCTGTTGTGTCAATGTCTTCTATAGTATCTTCTACATCTGAGATTCTCTCTTTTATCTCTTGTATTCTGTCAGTGATGCTTGCCTAGGTTTTCCATCTCCGAGGTTGTCTCCCTTTGTGGTTTTTTTTTTTTTAATGTTATTACTTCCTTTTTTAGATCCTGGATTGTGTTTTTTATTTCCTTCACCTGTTTGATTGTGTTTTCCTGTATATCTTTAAGGGATTTATTAACAACCTTTTTTTTTTTTGTTTTTTTGTTTTTTTTCGAGATAAGGTTTCTCTGTGTAGTCCTGGCTGTCCTGGAACTCACTCTGTAGACCAGGCTAGCCTCGAACTTAGAAATCTGCCTGCCTCTGCCTCCCAAGTGCTGGGATTAAAGGCGTGCACCACCACTGCCCGGCTATTAACATCCTTCTTAAAGTCCTCTATCATCTTCATGAGATGAGAATTTAGATCTGAATCTTGCTTTTTCCATTGTGTTGGGGTATCCAGGCTTTCTGTGGTGGGAGAACTGATTTCCGATGTTGCAGCGTAGTATTGTTTTCTGTTGCTTATGTTCTTTTGCTTGCCTCAAGCCATGTCTGGTGGTAACTGGCTTCCCTGTCTCTGACTGGAGCCTGTACCTCCTGCAAGCCTGTAAGCCTGTGATCCTATGATTCTGGATGTGTCAGTACTCCAGGGAGTCAGGCTGCATCTGGTATTGGCTGAGTGTGTGGGGATCCAAAGCACAGGCTCCACTCTGGGCGCAGGTGCGAAACAGAATGATCAAGGGTCTCTGGCTGGGCAGAGTATCTGAGTCCATAGTTTCTGGGGGTCCTGCTTATGCTGGCATTGGGGCAGGTTTGGGGCTCTCACTTGTTATCCTGGATTAGTCAGAACACCTGGGGGTCAAGCTGCATCTGGATGTGGGCTGAGTGGGTGGGGATCCAGACCACAGGCTCCACTCTAGTCACAGGTGCCTCTTTTTTTTTTTTAAACTATATTTTAAATTTTTATTTCTTTTTTATTCTTTAAATTTGTGGTTATTCTTCTCTCATATATTATATATAGACAACCTTTTCCCCTCCTTTCTCTTCTCCCAATCCTGTCCCCTCCCCCATCCACTCCATCTCCATTCCCTTCAGAAGGCCAAGCCTCCCAGGGATATCAACCAAACATGGATTATCAAGTTGCAGTAAGACTAGGCACCTGCCTGATACTAAGGCTGGATGAGGCAACCCAGTAGGAAAAAAAATGGTTTCAAAAGCAGGCAAAAGAGTCAGAGATAGCCCCAACTTCTACTGTTAGGAGTCCCAGAAGAAGGACAAGCCAATTTTGCTTCCTTGAAACTGCATACTATTCCACTTTAGAAATGTAACACATTTGCATTATCTCTTCATTATTTGATGCACTGACGTTATTTCTTTTTCTGGTACTATGATCAACACTACTCTGACCATTTATTTTTGTCTTATATAGGCATAACCACCTCTGCTGTCGTTTGGTTTTAATTTGCATTGAATCGTTCTCTTTTTTCTTGGACTATGTGTACCTTTAAAGCTAAAGTGGTTTTCTGGTCGATAGTACACTGCTGAATCCTGTTTTTAATTCCATTTAGCCATTCTTTATTTTTTATTGGCTTTTAGAACATGTTCATGTGTAAAGTAATTATAAATAGGACAGGAATTAGATTATTGATAAATTGAAAATGATATTGTAATTTTCTTGTTTTCTATAACCGTCTTCTGTTATTCATTGTATTTTAGTGCTATTTGGTTCCTCTCTATTTTTATATAAATATAAGGATTTTTATCACTGTCAAAATTATGTAATGCGTTAGGAGATTTAGCTATGCTTTAAATGAACAATATGGGAATATAAATGCCCTGTCATTTTCTTTTCTTTTTTTCTTTTTTTTCCCTTTGGTTTTTCAAGACAGGGTTTCTCTGTATAGCTTTGGCTGTCCTGGAACTCACTCTGTAGACCAGGCTGGCCTCGAACTCAGAAATCCGCCTGCCTCTGCCTCCCAAGTGCTGGGATTAAAGGCGTGTGCCATCACTGCCCGGCGCCCTGTCATTTTCTTTTTGTGTCTTTTCATATTGCTTCTGTCACACTTTGCATCTGTTTTACATCATCTACTCCTTAAAATACTCTTAGCTAGTTACTTTTAATGTGTTAACATTTTAATGTTTATACTAAATTAACAGTGGCTTCTAATCAAATGTTGCTATCAACATTAGAATTACAAGTTTCCCGTTGCCAAGGAGTTTTATTCCTCCATAAAACTGCACGTTGTTACTCCATATCTTCCTATATCAAATTGCTGAACTTTCACTTGTGAATTACAGTATTTGCTTGTTAATGTATCATATTTCGAAGTGACGCTTTACTTCCTGAAATCATCATCCTGCTCAATGCTGACTTACTCAATGCATACTAATAGTTGAATAGAGTGCCTCATGCAACTCAACAGTTGTTTCTCAAATTATGCTCTTTTATTTTAAAGGAAAATATTTCAATATATTATATTTTATAGGAAGATTTTTTGAAATAATCTCACTCGGCTGCTTTAAACTTCATGAATCTGGTCCTCCACATGTGTCCTAGCAGATAAAAGTTTTGACTCAGTGTTTCATTGTGCAAGGTTTCCTCTTCTCTCTTTCAAACTTCTCATTGAAACTCTATAAGATGATTATTATCATTCTTTATCTTGAAACACTGATCTGTCTTTCAAATTCATCTGCTTTTGTTTTCTTAGTTTCCTTTATTTTGTGCTTTTGGGTGGTTTGCATGATCTTTGTTGCTTTGCACTCTAATCTGTACACTTAAGAGAGCAAAATCTTTTTCACTGTTTTCAGACTAGTTTCAACAGTTGGGGACTTCCACGGTCAGGTCCTTGGACAAATGGTATAGCCTCTGATACTACCATTGAATGAAACTGAATCTATGCTATGTGTCTGTCATTAGGTTCATAGCCTAATAGTAGGCTATACTTATAGCCTATAATTGTACCCTTCAGCAATGAATAGTAGTGGCGGAGGACAGCTGTCTGTGACTTTGGTGGACATGAATCCTATTTTTTCCTTTCACAAATGTTATTGAATCTTGTAACTTAGTCATTAGAGCTGATACTGAGGCAAGTATCCTTTTCTGGGATTGAATTTTGATCTAAAAATGATGAAACAATTGTGAGGTGTATGACAGGGCTATTCTTCATTTGTTTCTAGGAAAGCTTCAGCCAGATCATTAGGTACATCCTTGAGAACTGAAGGCCTGCCCCTCCTCACTGTTACATCACCATGTTCTCTGTTCTCTGAGAATTGTAGCTGGGGCCAAATCTGTCAGTATGTCTCTGGTAGCACACGTGGACATGCTTGCCTACAATCTTTAGACAAGACCACTTTAGGATAAAGGTTTAAAGGGACTGCAGTCTGATTAAAAGCATTTGTATATCCAAAATTGGACCACAGTCTTAGGTCTGCTTTATTGGAACAGATAATATGTGGATATTTGGTGGACGTTTGCTCAAGAAGCTCCTGGAGTGATTGCAGTCACTGATACCCATGTGTCCACTTGATTGTTTGGCAGACAAGGCTGTTTGCAGGGTCTGTAGAAGGTACAGGGTTTGAAAGACACCAAAGGATTGTGACTTGTCTTTTTGAAAATGAATGGATATAAATGCAGCATACACAATGTTTTAGAACTTAGATGGCACAATTCCTAGTATAGTCTATTAAATGTATTATACCCTTTTCTATATTTGTTATTTAAATTCTTATCACCAGTGAAATTTTATCCATTATATTAAAGTATCCTCTTTCCTCTAGACACAGTAGTATTACACTGATGATCAGGGCAGCTACTCCCTATTGCCATCACCACAGTTCCCTATCTCCAGTACACAGTGTCCAGGCAAGAGCCCAGCAGGCATTTCAATTTTCAAACTATTACAGCATTTCAGAAACTCTTCTTTATTGTTTCCAACATTATGAAAATTGGAATCCAAGTGATTTAAATGCCTTTTCATTAACTTTGACAAAACTACTTTTACCAAATATATATAAATCATCATAACATTTTATTTTCTAAAAATAAAATAATATATATCCAGAGAAATATTGAGTGACTTATTTAGGGATTGAAATTAATTGAGTTTATATCAGGATAATAATAAAGGTTCTTAATATTTACCATCATCTCACTACCTGAGTGTTTTTAAATCTCTTTTTTAAGGTTTCTGACAGTTTCTTTTTTATTGCAAAGTACAAAAAACCTTAAAAATGTTTTTAATACATAGAATACCATTTATTGAACCATTCAACAAACCTTTCACTGATCTGTATATAAATCCAGTGAAAGAATATCTTATTTTTGTGGCAGATCTTAATCTGCTTATCTATGCACTGTTGAATGTCTTTGAAAGATAGCTGTACCCATTTAGCACTTTAATTTGAACCCAGGGAACTAATTTTTGGGCCATAGTGGAATTATAGTTAAAAATGAAAACAATTTTTTAAAAAGGAAGGAAAGCTTTCATGACATAGTTTATGCCTTTAATCCCAGGCATAGTGAGCTGAGCAGAAGAAATACTGAAAATTCAATGCCAGTCTGAGGCTCATAAGTTCATTCAGGCCATTCTGTACTACAAAATGGTACCTTGTTTCAACTCTCCCCCAACAGAGTAAGTAAAATCACCTTTAATGTGGACTCTGCTACTAATAAAAAATTAAGGGCCCGAGCACTGAGCAGATCCTGGATGGCAGCTCTCCACCCAATCTCACAGAACCCAGAAAAAGCGGGCCTCCCAGGAGCTCTAACCCGGGCAGTATCTTAGGTAAGGAAACAGCAGTACCTGCCCCAAACAGGGAATAACTTGGGCCCACTAGGACCCAGGAGTCATTCCTGGCCTGGAACACTGGTTCCTTCTTGTCTGCGCCTGAGCACTGAGCCGATCTTGGGCCCCAGCTCTAATCCCAGTAGTAACACCCACCCTACACAGTTCTGATACAACCAAGATAATAGGAAACACAGGCTCCAGAAAGAAACAGGGCAGGTAGCACTAAAGAGATCCAGATGGCAAAAGGCAAGGGCAAGAACACAAGCATCAGCAACCCAGGGTACTTGGCATCATTAGAACTTAGTTCTTCCACACAAGAAAGTCCTGAATAGCCCATATCACTAGGAAAGCAAGATTCAGATTTAAAATCATTTCTAATGATAATAATAGAGGACTTTAAGAAGGACATAAATAACACTCTCAAAAAATTTGAGAAGAACACAGGTAAACAGATAGCAGCCCTTAAAGAGGAAACACAAAAATCCCTTAAAAATTTACAAGAGAATACAACCAAACAGGCGAAGGGATTGAACAAAACCATCCAGGACATTAAAATTGAAGTAGAAACAATAAAGAAATCACAAAGGAAGACTACTCTCAAGATAGAAAACCTAAAAAAGAAATCAGGAGTCATAGACACAAGCATCACCAACAGAATACAAGAGATAGAAGAGAGAATCTCAGGTGCAGAAGATACCATAAAAAATATTGACATAACTCTCAAAGAAAACACAAAATGCAAAATGTTCTTAACACAAAGCATCCAGGAAATCCAGGATACAATGAGAAGACCAAACCTAAGAATAATGATAATAGGTTAGATGAGAGTGAAGATTCCCAACTTAAAGGGCCAATAAATATCTTCAAAATATTATAGAAGAAAACTTTCCTAATCTAAAAAATGAGATGCCCATAGACATACAAGAAGTCTATAGAATGCCAAATAGACTAGACCAGAAAAAAATACCTCCCATTACATAATAATCAAAACACCAAGTGCACAAAACAAAGAAAATATATTAAAGGCAGTAAGGGAAAAAGGCCAAGTAACATATAAAGGCAGACCTATCAGAATTACACCAGACTTCCCACCAGATACTATAAAAGCTAGAAGATGCTGGACAGATGTCATACAGACCCTAAGAGATCACAAATGCCAGCCCAGGCTATTATACCCAGCAAA
This sequence comes from Rhabdomys pumilio, assembly GCA_030674055.1. Taxonomy (NCBI): domain Eukaryota; kingdom Metazoa; phylum Chordata; class Mammalia; order Rodentia; family Muridae; genus Rhabdomys; species Rhabdomys pumilio. Next base: position 46,677,923 of record JANHMN010000019.1, read on the forward strand.
ACTCTCAATTACCATAGATGGAGAAACCAAAATATTCCACAAGAAAACCAAATTTACACAATATCTTTCCACAAACCCAGCATTATGAAGGATAATAGCAGCAAAGCTCCAATACAAGGAGGAAAATTATACCCCAGAAAGAGCAAGAAAGTAATCCTCTTTCAACAAATCCAAAAGAAGATACCCACACAAAGATAATTCCACCTCTAATAACAAAAATAACAGGAAGCAACAGTCACTGTTTGTTAATATCTCTTAACATCAATTGACTCAATTCCCCAATTAACAGACATAGGCTAACTAACTGGATACATAAACAGGACCCAGCATTTTGCTGCATACAGGAAACCCAACTCAGTGACAAAGACAGACTCTACCCTAGAGTAAAATGCTGGAAAACAATTTTTCAAGCAAATGATCCTAAGAAACAAGCTGGAGTAGCCATTCTAAAATCTCCAGCCCTCAAACACAAAGGGAGGGACTCATGGTTCTACCTGTATAGATTTGAGGGTGGCCTTGCCAGGCATCAGTGGAAGTGGAGGGCCTTGGTGTCTGAAAATTTGGGTTCCCTAGTGTTGGGAAATTTCCAGAGCAAGGAGGCAGGAATGGAAGGATGGTGGGAGCACACCCTCATAGTAATTGGATAAAGGGGGATGGGGTAAGAGGTTAAGTATCAGTGGAAGTGATTTTCAGGCCTTGGTGCCTGAAAGTTTGGATTTTCTAGTGTTGAGGACTTTGAGAGCAGGGAGGCGGGAATGGGAGGATAGTGGGAGCACACCCTCATAGAAACTCCCAGAATTATATGGATTAGACATGACAGAGGCAGGTCACAAGAAGTCTAGATTCCAGAATTCAAACAAAAAATTATTTTGATACTAAAATTTGTTTTGAGAATTGTCTATTGCAGAATACACAGCCTTAATTTATCTACTCATCAAGCAAGCTGAGCAGACCTGCTCAAACCTCTGATGTCCTGGAATTTCTGCTTATCAATTTATTCTTTTCCCTGCTCCTCTTCTAATATCTCAAAGCCCATAATCAGCATGAAGAAGTTAATGAAAAGTCGGCTCCCCTGTTACCTGGGCTTGGGGACTGAGGTAGTTACTATTAGGCTGTCTTTCTATGGTTTTGTTGGAAGAGGGAGAATTAGGTAGGATTTATCACATAGCCATAACCTATTGGTAGAAAGATGTATAATTGTTATTAAAATGAAGTTATCATTTCTTAAATGGTACAAAATTTACTTTGATTTCAAATGTAAGGTTTTCATTGGTATGAGCTTCTTACTGATAGAAAAGTGAGATTAATATTGTTACTCTCATAGGCATTATGCCTATATAACACATTTAAGAATATAAGGCTTAGACCCAGTCCTTCTTTAACTTTTCTAACTGATTTGAGATGGTTAGCCTGTGAGTTAAGGGCCAATACCAAATTCATAGCTCTGAGTTTATTGCTAGGGTGTTTTCTATATTTTATTTAGAAATAGCCAAAAGGAATTAACAGACAACAGTCCAGATTGCCTTACGTGGATAGTTGGTTTTCAAAATGTCAGAAGTTCACAGAATTGATGTTACAAATATTTCTGTATTAATGTTAATTTTGATTAGAGACCTGTCTGCTCCTGACAGCTTCCTGTCTTGGATTCTAAGAAAAAATTGAGCAACCTTGGAGTTACTCCAGTTGTGGTGAGACAGCCACTAGGCAAGAATTTCCTCTTTTCATCTACAGACAAATTACTGTCCAGAACAGGACACACTTGAGGAATAGTCGACTGATTATATCTGCCAAGACAGAGTAATCAGCTCTTAATAATTCTGCATCACTAAGGTCTGTCAGATGATCCTCGGCCAGAAGGCTGAAGATCAGATGCTCCAACGTTTTCTAGTATAGGAACTGTCCAGGTGGCTAGCGGTCTCTATAAATTGGCTAAGTTTTAGAAGCTATGCTTTGTGCTTCCCAAAATTTCAGTTAACGCAGCCATCCTGGATTTCTGACTGGGTTGAAGACTTATAGTCTCATAGCCAATCCCTGCTATTTACTTTGAAAGAACAGATTTGTGAGGATGGTTTTCAGCTGACATTCATTCTAAAGCCAAGAAAAAGCCAGGTTCAGTATTAAGTCTTTTAGTTAGGAGGGATGACAGAGGTTCTGGTTAGTCAACAAAATGATGGACTGAGTATTAGGTCTATCTTGTACTTTTCTGACATAAATTGGTATAGTTATGCTCTAATTGTATTTTGAGAGAAAAGTTTTATTTTAACAGGAAGGGTGATATGTAGGAGGAGCTAAGGTGGGAGGAGTAAGGCAAGGAAGAGGAGGAGTATGGAGAGAAGGAGGATAAGAAGAGGAGGAGCTATGTGATGGGCGGGGGGACAAGGAGGTGGATGTTCACGTGTTTCCGCCAGTTAAAGTTAGTTGATATATCTAGGTTGGGTATTGGGTTACACTTCTGATTGTATGGGCATCTTGTTATTGAGCATTACCAAACTTACAAAGCCTTTGATTAACGTTTAAAAAAATTGTATAAAAGCAAAAAAGAGAAGAGGGGACTGGATAGGGGTTTTCTAGAAATGAGGAATGGGGAAAGGGGATGGCATCTGAAATGTAAATAAAATATTCAATAAAAAATAAATTAAAAAAACAAAAAGAAACAAAAAACCAAAATGAAATAAAATTAACATCTCATGATAAAGTATGAGGGGGGAAAAGATTGCAAATAAAGAAACAATTATGTTGGCAATCAGCTTTATAACAATGTCATTAGAATTTAATGAATACTATGTGAACATCTTTAAAACATTGCAAAAGGAAAAACTTTGTCTAGGACTGCACATTTCTATATTATTCAATAGTAAAAATTAAAACAAGCTATTTGTCATTAAAATAATGGCTGTTGTGTCAAGCTATTTAATAGTAAAACAAAACAAAACAAAACAAAACAAAACTAACGTATAAGTACAAGATAAAAGGATCCAGAAAGGAAAAAGAGATGTAAAAATGAACTGAAAAAAGAAATTGGTGAACCTGAGTAAATCTATATTAAATATTTTTTAAAAAGCATAATTATAAAAAAGCACAGTTATAATTGTGTGGCCAGTCTCATATACACAAAAGCAAACAAAAATACTGACAATAAAATGAAAGCAGGAAAGACAGTGATGGTTATTAATATATTCTAAGATTTGTTATTATTTTAATAGTAAGTAAATTAATAAAAAAATTTGATAGTAAACTGTAAAAGTAAATACTGAAATCTTCCCACAATATTAAGGCACTATGGTTGACTGAGATCCAATTGTAGTGGTATCAGGCTGTATACTTAAGCAATGTTCCAACTCGGTTGTGCTTTAAGCTATGTTGTTATATATTGTACAGACACTACATTTAGACCAAATTTTATTTTACATATGAAGTCAATTTATGCAAATCTTTTCTTTCTTTTTCTGAATATAAGGAGGAATCGAGGGAATCGCTATAACTTTGATAAAGCATGCAAGAAAGGGAAGCTTTTGTAGTATTTCCACCAGGTATTGGCTACATACTGGTCTTCTCAATGCTAACTTAACATGAAAGTCAATAAATTCAGATTCAATAAATCCCTATTTTATTGGCATTCTTTTCAGAAACAGAAAAATAATACTGAAACTGATATGGACATATAAAAACCCTAATTAGTCAAAGCATTCATATGGTATAGATATAGGTATCCTTGTCTTCAACCCATCCAACAATAGCCATAGTAAGTGCAGCATAACAATGTTACAAAAAACACCCAGACCTGTGGATCAGAATAGATGAACCAAACATATGTGCCATCAGCTAATCAATGTGATTTTTGCAAACATGTTGACAAAAGGTAAAGGTTCTTTAAAAGATATTTCTCCAGTATAGCTGGAAAAACTAAATAGCTATATGTATAAGAATAAATCTATAGGGGCTGGAGAGATGGCTCAGAGGTTAAGAGCACCGACTGCTCTTCTAGAGGTCCTGAATTCAATTCCCAGCAAAAACATGGTGGCTCACAACCATCTGTAATGGGATCTGATGCCCTCTTCTGGTGTATCTGAAGACAGGAATGGTGGTACTCATACACATTAAATAAATAAATAAATCTTAAAAAAAGTGTTTAAAAAAAAAAGAATAAATCTATAGCATTCAGTCTTGCTCAGTACAAAACCAAAACCAACCAATGACCCTAATTTCAGTCCACTTGAAACTATTAGAAAAATTGAAACTATTAAAAATAAAACCAACACCTAGGCATAGCAATGACTATCTAAATATGACTCCAATATCCCAGAAGAAAATAGAAAATAGAAAAGATTAGTTAGTAGGACTGCATGTAATCTAAAAATGCTTTCTGTGACAAGGGAATGAACTACCAGATAGAATATGCAGCCTGGAAGATATTTTCTAGTTGGTCATCAGATAGCAATAATATTTGGCACATATAAACAATCTAAAAATTAATCAGAAATGAAAAAAACCAATCAATGAATGGGCAAAGGAAATAGACAAACATATTTCAAGTAATAAAGTATAAACGACCAACAAATACATAAAGATGTTAATATCCTTAGATATTAACCAACAGAGTACTTCTAATCAAAGATACGATGAGACTTCACTTTACTCAAGTTAGAATGACTATCATCAGGAAACAATCAAAATCCAATGTTCTTGAAGATGTCAGTGGGGAACTCCTTCATTGTGGGTAAGAACGCAGGTTGGCACAGACATCATGGAAATCAATTCAGTAATATCTCAAAAAATTAAAAATAAAGGTATCCTATGACACACTTATACCATTTCTGAGCTTACGTTCAAAAGATTCTGTTGGAATAATCCTTTTGTGTATAGGTTATTTTTGTATTATTCAAATGTTGATTTCTGTACTGACTTACATAGTTGAGTACTGGCAGGACTGTTGTATTGTTATTTTTATGGATCATCACCTGCATCAACTTCTGATTATTTTACTAAAGGTCTGATGCCCATGAGACAAGATAGGAAAGGCAATTCTTCCAGACAGAGAGATGGTCTCTGGGAAGGAACGGAGAAGTGTGGAATCGGGGAAGGGATTCACCAGCATGACACAGAAGTAGAAGAAACAAGTGCCAAGCCTGAGTGACAGGTTACAGGCCATATGGCAGAAGTGAAGTCAGGTTAATTTAAGTAGGATGAGCTAGTTTGGAGGTAGCCAGCTAAGACCTAAGCTATAATAAATAATAATAAGTCTTGGTGTCATTATTCAGGAGTTGGTGTGATAAGATTCAATGTCAGCTTACTGTAGAAGTGTTGGAAGTCTTATAATTACCATGACACTATGCACAGTTGTCAACTTGTGATATCAGCCTATGTTCCCATTATTGGAGACATAAATGTGGTTTCTAGTTTCCCTTCTTTTAATGTGACAGTATACACTGATCAAAAGTGGCTTGTGCAGGTTTATTTGGCTTACACTACCAGTTCACAAATTTTGAAAGAATTTGGGGCAATAACTCAAGACAAACCGGGAGGCAGGAACAATGGAGGAACACTCATTCCTGCCTCATTCTGTGGCTCATCCAACTAACTTTCCTATGAAGCTCAGGCATAACTGCTCAGGGTGGCTTCATTCTCCTACTTAAACTAATAATCAAAATAATCTACTGTAGATATGCTCGCAGCTTACTCTAATAAAGACAAAGATTTAGTTGAATTCCTCCCACCCAGAGAATTCTAAGCCGTGTCAAATTGATAGTTAATGATAACATATGTGGCATATATATTTATATTTAAAATGAATAATTCCCAGCTATAAAGAAAAACAAAACCATGCCATTTATAAGAAAGCAGATGGAACTGGATTTTATTAAGTGAAATAAACTATCATAAATTAAGGTACCAATACTTTATAGATAGTGGTGGGCATATTACAGTAAAGGAGACTATTGGGGGTATGGACAGAAAGGTACACTTGAGAGCAACAAAAGGGATGAATGTGACAAGTCACATTATGCATGTATATTTGTATGTATAGATGTATGTATGTATGAGAGATCGTGTAATTTTATTCAATACCTTGTACAATCAATATAACTTAAAAATTAATCAAAATACATGTAAGTACTAGGCAAGGTTATAAATTTGTTATTGATTTGTTATTTACAATGCAAACATGTTTCAGAATGCCCTGTTATACCCAATAAGTATGTTTAAATATTATTAAATTAACACATTAAAAAAGAGAAAGCTTTTCTTCATAATCAGGTAAACACCTTTTAAATATTATGACCATGGTGTAAAAATAAATAAATAAATAAATAAATAAATAAATAAGCAAATGAATAGCCATGAAAGATTATTGTGGAAGGAGTGAAGGATACCTTTTCATTATCTAGCGCACCAGGAATAGTGAGTTTCTGATGAGTCCAATAAAACATTGTGCAAAAGAAGTCTTTCAAGTGCTAAAATCAAGAAAATTGAAAGCATCATTTTTTAGGAATGGGAGCTGATAGACATCAGATGATGTCAACTTAGGGATGCTTTTCTGTGTTAAGAAACAATTTCTGTCAGAAACAAAGTAAGTATGGCTCTGATATTGTCTTTCCATGTAGCACAACTATAAATGTGAACAAACATAGAATATGAGAATTTTCAGACAATGATGGCCAAATAGCACCAGAGAGTCATTGCTATAACTTATAAAGGATCTTACAGGCTCAGTAGAAAGGAGCTGACAATGAGTTACTATGAAGAAAATCTTTTCTAGGAGAGACACACTCTCATTGCTAAAGGGTAGTGTACTGAAAGAAGAAAGCAAGCCTTCAGGGCTAAAGGACAACCTCATTAGAAGAGCTAACATAATTGCTCTCCTTAGGTTTTGAAAGAAAGGTAAGAAGGATTTCTCATTATTAGACATTTCCAGAGAGGCTGGAAAGTTCCATATCATGTTACTTTGCCAAAGTGCTTAGAGTCAAAGATAGAGAGGAGAAAAGTTAAAATTCAAGATTGTCTTGAGTTTCAGTATTGGAGAAGCAGGGCTTGGGCTTTAGTTGTGGCGGGGATGGATGCTGCAAGGCCTGTAGAGGCATGCTGACCATCATCTCTCTGTAGAGGGAAGGTTGCAGAGGGTGTGGTCTGGTTTCTGGAAGAGAGAAAGAAGAATGTCATCTAATGTGATCACAGAGGGTATCAAAAATCAAAAACCTTATAACAACTCCATCTCACTGCCAGTACAGTAAGGGAGAAGGCAGAACAGTAGGGAGCAAACCAGGGTCCAGGAGTCTGCCTGGGTAAGGCAGGCTGTGGATAGGATAAAGTAGCTAAACAGCAGGAATAAATATCAGAGAGGAAAGAACTGTGTGTTTAACTGAGAACTTTCAAACATTAATTTAATATGGGGAAGGTCCACGAGGCTAGGGAGTCAGCAGTCATTGAAGCACATGGGCTTTTTTTTTTTCAAAGTTCATTTTGGAAAATCTAACAGTCACTGGTTGCTGGTATTTATGTATGCTGCTGTCTCTTGGAGAACAGGCTATGGTGCTTTGTCTAACTTCTTGTAAAAACTACAGTTGTGAACTCATCAATTTTATTGTGGAAAATGTTTACTATCCATTAATTCATTTTATGAAATTTTTACAGTTTCTGTATGGACTAACATTTGGTCTGTTTCTTATTTGGCCAGTTATAAATATAGCTTTATGAATATTCTTGCTTAAACTTTTATGTAACATTTTTTATACTCTTTAATTTAATTTTATTTTTTTTACATTTCAGTTTTTATCCCCCTCCTGACCCACCCTTTAACTGTTCCACATCCCATACTGTGGGGCTGTGAGAGGCAGTGGGGTTACCCAGCTGAGTCTTCTTTGAACCCTAATGACCCTAATGGGACAGTATGAGTTCAGCCTTGTTCCTGGGCCCTGGTACCTTCACTTAGCTTCAGCCACCCACAGGCCCTCTCAAAGAAAGGTTTGTGGCCTTCAGTCACATAGCATATGTAGAGGGCATGACTACAGGCCACAGAGTCTCAAGAGATCTCCATATTAATGAAATACCTAAAGGCCAGAGGGTGTAGACAATTTAGCCTTCCTTCCCATATTCTCCTCCTTGAAAAAGATATTTAACCTCAGGCCTGCCCAGAGGACATGTGGTACAGCTTCATTCACTTTCTACCATGACAATAAACCTTTTAAAACCCTGTCTTTGGTGCCCGCCATAGAGGGGGCCTTCAACCAATGAATCACCACCTAATCTGCCAAAGGACTTCTCTGTGTTCCAGCCACGGAGGCCTGCCAACTCTACCAAGCTAGCCGAGCCAGCCATGACCCAGCCAATCGAGTCACCTTGACCAAGAGTCTCTACCATGAGGGACACTGTTGAAGCTTCTCTCCCTCATCCCTTTCGGCTGCGGGCCACTCCAGCCCATATGCCACCCCCATCTCAGTTCTTCTGTGGTCTCCCAGTGGCACCTGGATGCCCAAGGGCTGGGACCACTGGTCTCTCACCAGCTGCCTTGGCCTGGAGACCTTCGACCCAAGAGCTCTGCCCCTGTGGGGTCTCAGACTGAGATCTCCCCATACCTGGAGCTGAGTTCTGCTACTTCTCACAGCCCGACATCCACCAGGCGCCTTGTGGAGTAAAGTCAGTCAAATTCCCACGCTTCTGCCCTCTGAGCCATGGTTCCAGCTGCCTGGGGCGACAGACAAAAACCACAGCTCTGCCCAACAGGACTCATGCCCACACATGGGAAAACAGCTATACACCATACCTCCTCCCCCTGTCTCCAAAAGGATGTTCCCAAACCCCCACCCCAAAGCCCATCAGACCTCCCCACTCCCTGTGGCCTCAAGTCTTTTGAGAGTTATACAAGTCTGCTGGTAATCTTCCAGGAAGTAGCAAATTTGGCTCTCATATAAACGTGTGTGTGTGTGTGTGTGTGTGTGTGTGTGTGTGTGTGTGTGTGTCTGCAATATGTGTGTGTTTTCAAAAAATATGGTGTTTTAAAAATATGTGATACAGTTTTTCTCTATCATGTATATTCTCAAGGTTTAAGCTGTGGACTCATCGCTACTCATCGCTCCTGCATTTGTTACTTTATTCTTTAGAAGAAGAGAAGTGACATATGATCATCATAGTTTAGCTGGAAATTACGCTTTCCATCCGTTGAACAGATTTCTGTATGCATGCTTATGATACAGATCTCCTTGTGGTATCTTGCTCAAAGCCTCCACCTATTTTCCTACTGGTGTACATGTTACCTCATCGCTGCTTGTACTTTTTGTATGTTCCAATGATTTACTTATTTTGTGATAAGATTATTGGACCTCTCTTTTTTTTTTCCTTCAGAGTTTGTTACCTCACCAAATACTCAGATGAATAGAAATTTTCACTTTCAAGCCATTCACCCAACCTCTTCTTCTGCTTAGTTGCTGGCGATGAGTTCAGTAGCATTGAGAGTTCCTAGAGGAAAAGCCTAAGCATAGGCAGCTCATTGACCACTTCTTCCTGTTTCTCATGACAATCCTGGCTCTTTGACTTTCGATTTTGCGACAAGATTCTGAAATGCAACTTTTATTGCTTTTTAAATTCCTGTTTATTCTTTGAAATTTTCATATATTTACAATTTATTTTTTGATCAGATCCATCCATCCTTACCTTCCTGTGATCCCATGGTCTGTTACCCTAACTCTTTCCTAACTGCATGTGTTCCCCTTTTTACTGATATTAATAACCCTGTGGATACAAGTAGTACTGTTCATATGTTTCTAAGTGTGAGGCCATGTACTAAGTCATAGGTCACCAGCACCCATAATCCTAAAAAGGATTTCTCCCCTGCCCTCATCAGCAACCTTCACCTGCCAATAGCTTTTACTCTACAAACTGGGCCTTACTTTCCCAAATGTCTGATGCTCCTGCTCCTGCTCCTGCTCCTGCTCCTGCTCCTGCTCCTGCTC